>CADDXX010000085.1:1181313-1218367 GCA_902810485.1 Alauda arvensis | reverse complement strand
TTCTTCTTGCTCTTGTTATTCTTCTTTCTACTTCTCCTATTCTTATTCATATCCTTATGCTTTTGCCTTTGCTTTTGCTTGACCTYATGCTTCCTCTTTTTCTTATGCTTTTTCTTACACTTTTTCTCAAGCTTTTTCTTATTCCATTCCTCATTTCTACTCCTCTTTAAAACTTTSTTATTCCTATTATTGTATTCTTATTCATTTTATTCTTAATGTTTTTTATTTTTATTTAGGCCTTGGGAAARGGGCTCCTGACACTGGCATCTTCCCAGCTGTCCTACACCAGCTCTTGGTCACTGGCGTCTTCCCAGTGCACCATGTGTCTTCTCTCAGCTTTAGCTTTGGACCCCTCATGGCCAATGCACTCTTCCCAGTCCGAGTGTTCGTCATAGTTACGGGGGTCTCTGGGGAACAGCCCTTGCTGGCTCTCTTCTTCCCAGTCTGACACTTCCGAGAAGCTAGCCAATTCCCTTTGGAAATGCCCTTGCYCCRTGCCTTCCTTCCAGTCAGAAACTCCCTGTTGTCTGCTGGMTTYKTCCTGGGACAGCTTTTGCTTGAAGTAAGCCTCCATCTCAGAGAGTGCCCGGCGGCTRGTACCTTCTTCTGGGGACAGCCGCTGCTCAGGAGATTGCTCCCAGTCTGAATGCTCTTGATAGCTCTTGGCCTCTCCTTGGGACAGCTTTTTCTCCCTGCATTCTTCCCAGTCAGAGAAATCCCAGTAGCTCCTGGATTCATCTTGGGACAGATCTTGCTCAAGGCCTTCATCCCAGCTGGAGAGTTCCAGGGAGCTACAGGCATCTCCTGGGGACAGCTGTGGCTCAGTACAGGATTTCCCTGCAGTCTCTTGCTGGTTCATTTCTGCTTGGGAGAGCTCTGGCTCTTCTTCGATGTCAAACCGGACAAACAGACGGCGCCCATCCAAGGCCCCCCTCCTCCCTCCCCTTGCCATGACTGAGGGCCTCTCGGCCTCCTCCTGCTGCTCACTCGAGGTCTGGGCTCTCTGTGAGCTGGGTGAGTGGGAGAAGAGGGGAAAGGAGCAGAGGAGAGGGGAAAAAGGAAAGGAAAAATGTAGGAGTTGAGAGAAGAGCCAGGAGTCCCCAGCAAGCTGAGGTTGTCTGTTTTTCAGCACTTCCAGCAGAGCAGGAGCACAAACTGGTAGGATAACAAAAATAAAATAATGATGAAATAATTATAAAATTAACAACAGCAGCACTTCTCCTCCTCCTCCTCCTCCTCCTCCTCCTTATCTGTTCTATTTTTATGGGTTGTCTGTGGACATTGTTGAGCAATTCTGCCTGCTGGAACCACTTTCAAACAGTATCATGAGCTGATCATCACTTCACCATCCAACCCCAAAAGTTTGGATGCACAGGGGTGGATAAATAATGCATCCCTGAGAAGGAAAGAGGAAATTTCCTCAGACTATTGCAAGAAGTAGGGAAATTTTTCACTTTTGAATTTTTAGGTATTTATAACCTGGTATGATTTAGATTCTAGACCCACAAGAAAAAATGACAGGCAGAAGGRAAAGAGATCCTACACACCACCAGCATAAAAAAGCCACCCAGATACCAACAAAGTGAAGCCCAAAATCCTGCTTAAAACATTATTAATTTATGGCAGTCATTTATGCATTGAGACCTGTTTTACTCTGTGTGAGCTCTGCTATTAGGATTACTGTTAGTGAGGACAATCAAATTGAATTTTCTTACCTCTCTCTTCTCCACGGTATTTACTAAATAATGACACAGGCTGGATGTCTCTTATGGTTCTTAACTGACCACATGAAACACCAACCAAACTTTTTGTGCAGGAAATATGGTCCTGGAAAAAAGTTGTAGTAGTAGAACTGCATGATAATATTTTATTATGGACAGAGATTTTGCATTTTATTATGGAGGAAAAACAAACAGGTTAACCGACAGAAATTCATGTTGTATTAATTTACAATATTTTATTTTCTGCTGTCTTCACTTGCTCTCTGTTTTTTTGTTTGTTTGTTTGTTTTTAGGTTGTTTTGGGGGTTTTGCATGTGTTTGTTTACTTTCTTGGTTTTGTTTGTTTTAAATTATTATTTCTGTCATTTGAGAGCAGAAATGAACTATTTAACCCACAGATGGTGGCTCTTTGATCTGCACTGTCTTTAAAAAAAACATGATGCATAGATTAAGTCCAACAGAACACTATAGCCCAACCTCCAAAAGGTGTCAAAATGTGTGAAATTAAATAACTGAAGGCAGGGTTTTGCTTTTTCTAAATGCATAACAGTCAGCTTCAAGATAYTTTATTTTGAATAATCCTCATTAACTGGGGAAAGAAGACATTGCCAATTAATCCAAACTTCTTGCTTATGGTCGCAGAGATATTTGAGGGAGGGGATGAAAGGAGAGGTGAATGATCTTTCATACTGACAATGCCCATATTTTGTTCAATAATCTGCACTAAACTATACCTTTTTGTTTTTACTGAAATTTCCGTCTTGGTATTTAGTTTGTTTCATAATCAGCTCAACGCACAGCTGAGGGAAAATTTTAGGATTGGAAGGAGTCCTGAGGGTACGGAAATCAATGGCTGTGATTACATTATTTTAGAATGTTGACTTTCATCATCAGAGATTTGGTCTTGAAGAATCTGGATGAATCCAGATTTATCCTAAAGAGCAGATTTAAAATGTTTTAATTTTAAATCCTGAAATTTTCCCCACACCACCCTGAGGAGAAGACCCTGTACTGTTTCAGTACTATAAGTCAGAGAAATACCAAAAAACGGAAATGTTCATCCATATAGTGTTTAATTTATCCATATACCAGAGGAGTGAAGGAGATAAATTCTTTAATTTTGCTTATTTCAGACAGAGATAATTTATTTGTTTTCCCAGAATAACAATCAAAAAGAGAAAGATATCAGATCAAAATAAATTCTAAAAAATTTGCATTGGCCTCAGTTGAAGAAAACATCCCCTTTTAAACCATCTTTTATTTAAAGGTTGCAACTAAATTCCTGTTAAATGTTATTCTACAATAAAACAAAGGAAACCACTATATAGTACTAAACATTTTTAAATTACTTTAGAGACARGGGCCAGCTAAACCATGAACATGGCAGGCAAACCAAAAAAGAAAAGAAATCTCAAATAATACTTTTAGCAATAAATGATATGTGACACATTTGACATTTTTTCTTCCTTCAGCGTGTTTCAATAAGACATTTATAAGATCTTGAGAGCTGTGAGTGKTTAGCAGGGACTAAGTAACAGAGATTTTGCTGTTTTTATTGCTTGGCTTTTGTCCCATTACAGAAGCCTTAAAAGAGACAATATAACCTTAAAAGTCACCTTCAAGGCTGACGGGCAGAAACTTTCGTAGAAAACAGCCTGTTGTCTGGTCTGTAGGCTTTTTTTTTTTTTTTGGTCCCTCCAAATACGACATGGAGATGGAGAGAAAAAAAAAGAAGCATTTTATTGTTCTCAAAAGAACATTTTGTTTGGCAGRGGTGAACACTTTGGCATGGTACCTATGACTGAGCTCTAGAACAGCAAGGAAATCTTGTTTTTAGTGCTTGATGGGTGGAGGTGGGATGTGTTAACCACAGCAAATGACGCAGAAAATAAAATTTGCTCCAGTACAACCAAAAACTGCAGTGATGTTCTCAGAGCAAGGCAAAGCCTTTTGCAGTGTCCTCAAACAGTCCAGTGACTGCAGCTGCTCATGTGGGGAGGGAGAAGGACTAGTGTCGTATCATATTCAAGGCTGTCTTTGAAAAATCCTGTTTTTCCCCCCCTGTTCATAATGTTTATCTTATAAATGTGTTTGGTAACAAGGCAGAGCTTCATTGAGGAAATCTGTGCTGTGTCTCCTCTCATCCCTCTTGCAATGTTTTGTGTTTATGGATGTAGTAGCTCCTAAAACTGACTACACAAAACTGACATCTACTCTTATCTCTCCCCCTCCCTAAATGTTTATTTTATACCATGTTTTAAACCATGTTTATTTTATAAACAGGTTCTAAACSCTGTTGTGATCACCAGAAAAGCTGGGCTATGGTGATGCCCTGCAAGTTCAGKGTAGGAGAGCAATAATCCACCTTGGTCTAATAAAAGTACATGGCAAAAATGACCACTTATCCTGGATTTTTGAACCTAAAAATGAACCAATTGTGTACACAGGGTGTTATGTTTAGCATCAAAACACAGATGCTCACWGTTGTGAAGTCCCAAGAAAGCTGTAAAACACAGATGTTTGGTTAAACATGTCTTTTTGTGCACTGCTGGCATGGGACCCAAGCCATAATTGTGGTGGCAATATGCAGGATGTCATTCCAATTTTCTGGTGACTGTGCAAGACTAATTGAGTTGCTGACTGATAGAAACACTTTATAAATGCTTCTGTGATAATCCTCTGCTTTGGGAAACTCTCCATGAGGTTTGGGTATGAAGCAACTTGCAGAATTTTGGACCAGATGTCTTCTACTCCTATGCATGCTGTGCACAAAAGCAAAAAGAACAGAAAATCCCCCATTTTTCTCATATCTCARTGAGGGCTGTTTCTCCTCACTCCTTTTACACAACTCAAATGCTGCTGCAAAGAGGTACAGAAGAAGCTGTGAGAAATGGTAAGGAATAAAGCAAATATTTTCCTGAAGCTAAATGCAAAATTTAGAGGTTGATATATTCTGTCTAATCAGTAACTGTGCTCTTTCTAAACAAATGTAAAAAGAAAGGGAGAGATGGAGTTGCTCTGGTTTTGGAAGATGGAGAGGAGGAAAAAGCTGGACCRGAGCTATTACACCTAGGTGTTAGAAACTTTCAAGCCACCCTACACATCTAACATTCATGCATTTTCATTATGAATATCTGGAGTGGTTTCCAGGCCTTTGTTAAACTTCAGAAGGATGACAAATAAGTTTATATAAGTCCTTTATCTCTCCTTGAAAATAGGAGAGTATGAACCAAACATATACTTAACATTAGCTTGTCCATGACTGGGTGGGAAAATTAAATGGAGGAAAAATTAGCACTAGTCAAATGAAAGCAAAACACTGCAAATTTTGGATTTGAAAGATGATTTGTTTACCCTTGCAATAGGAGGAAATTAGCCTGTTGCAACTGGAAGACAGATCATATCTTCTTGTGGTCAGTTTTGTTCTACTCTTAAAAAGACACTCTCTAGCTCGGAGCAGGCTGCATTTTCACCTTTTGGYCAAATGGTGCAGTGATTTAAGTAGGTCAGTTAAAAAAGCTGCCACCCTGGCATCCTRACAATAACCATCATGCCAAAATAACTGAATTTCAGGAATGAAGTTATAATTTGGGTACTTGCAAGACTGTCTCCAGCCACCTGCTCTAGAAAAYGGGTTCTATAMCATAGAAGTTATTGTAACAGCCTTKCCTTGATGCTGATCATTTCTCACTTCAGCAGGCTCTTTCTCTGGGGGAGAAAGCAAAGGAGAATATTCTGTAATATTCTGTCTGGCACTCACTTGTGTCTCATAACTCCCTGCTTCTGATACCAGAAATACTTGGCTCCCTGCCACCAAGCTGTAAGTGCATTATTGCCTACAGAATTTGGATTTCCCTGTCATCACTCAGGCAGTGCTCACCCTGTGTTACACAGAAACATGAAATACAAGTGTAAAGTAGTGTGCATGTCCCACATCTCATTAGCTCAAGTGCTAAGGCAGTTCTCATATTGTCCAAGCCAATTGATAAAAACTGCAGTGGTTTTCAGAGTTGTTTTCGCACATGATGGTTGCTGTAATGCTTGCATGAGCAKGATTCAGTATTCACACCACGTGTTTCTCAGCATTGTGTGATTTTATATTCAAATATAGGATGCAGAATTAGATAAATGAGGTATTAAAGCTTTAATCAAAACAAGGCGCCTTGCTTAATGGCATTCAACTCAAAACATAAATACAGAACTCAGCATTTCCCCAAGAAGGTGTTTTATCAAACGTGATCATGTCTACAGCAATTATGCTAAGTACCGTAATTGTCTCCAGAGCTTTCTAAATCTTTTCATTTGGTCCAAATTTTGTTTTAAGTAAGATGTAATTCTTCTACTCTGTTTTTGCTAAGCCTGTTAATAGCTGATGTATCTGAAAACATTCGGGGCAAGGAAACTGCATCAGTTTTCTCTAATCACAGCATCAGCTGGTTTGTAATCCTCAAGCAGCCATGGTTTTCTGTTTGTKCAGTGCTTCTTAACAAACATTATTCATCCAAAACCACAGCAGCAGAGCTGCCATTAGGCAAAAGGACAGAAGTTGGCAAATCCTTGGAAGATGCAATAGAGCACTCAGATGACAATAATAAGAGCTGCCATGGTGAGAAAGAGAAGCACGATTTTTGAGTCAATCAACTAATTTGGGGACATCTAATCACCTCAAAATATGATTAAATATATTACACCATTTAAAAGAGGTTATGWAAACTACAGTAATTCTTTTGTTTTTATGGTCTGCTAACTATTTTGTCTGGTGTGACAGTTAAAAGCACACTAGGGCAATTTAATCAATTGAAGCAGCCATAATTTTTTGGTATAAACCTTCTCTGCTATTGAACAATATTTTCATAGTAATTACCAGGTTCAGCATCAGACTAGAACAATGTTCAAGATCAATTTTGATCAAGGTGGTACCTGGCATTTGTGCCACACTTGCAAATCAGTTTGAAAGACAGGGTTAAGATTTAAAATWATCTCCAAAAATTGGAAAATCATCTGATGAGGGAATAAAAATAAAAAGACAAGCCAGGAGCTGTGTTCTCAATAGGTGATATCTACAGACAGGACAAGAATCAGTTGCTGGAATGTTTGCAAGACCTCCTCCAGACCAAAAACACCAAAACCAAACAAAAACAAATTCCAAAAAACAAAGCCAAAACCAAACCCAAACAAAACCAACAAAAACTCAAAAAACAAATCAACAAACACAAACAAAAAAGAAGCACTGCCCCCCCACCCCAAAAAGCCACAAAACCAAAAAAAACCAAAACAAACCAAAAGACAAACAAACCATAAAAATGTACTAGAAAAGAGTTAGATAAAAAAACACCAACCCTCAAAACATAAAACAACCCTCCACCTTTTGTGCCTAGTGAGGATGAGATAAACAGGGCCCAAAAATGTTGAAAATACACCTGCAAATGAAAAGATTTATAACAGATAAGTTATACTTTTTTAACATGCCAATGACAAGATTTAGGTTAAACACTATGAGAATTGAAAATAATTGTAAAGACAGTGWATGAAAACTATTTAAGGAGTTAATCTCCACCATAGGATGTTTTTAATTACAGATCAGACAAACTATTCTTAAGAGTAGCTCGAATGGAGCTGGAGTTACATGAAATAAAAGAATGAGCTACAGAACTTGCTCAGGTCCTTTTAAAAAATTCAATAACTTTACAATTTCATGGCAAAAAAAAAAGAGTAATTCATATAACAAGGAGCTCAAGTCTCATCTGATTAATCCTTARCATCACTAAAAGTACTCCAAGTCCTGTCATTCACAGCTTACAAAAGAGAATATATTTATTTAATTATGTAACCAGAATATCTGTAGAGTGGTAATTCTATATATGGGAATATGGGAGAGGAAAAAGGTATTCAGATAGGAGACACATTTTTAAACCCTTCAGTCTTTGAATTACTGGAAAATTTTTCCACTCATGATCAATGTTATCTGTTCTTTGCATAACCTCAGACAAAAAAGCAGTAAATCTGTCAGGTAGTTGGGAAGAAAGGAAGTTGGCTGTATGTTCMGGAATAATGCAATGGTTCATGATTGCAGGATCAGAACTGCATCGAACCCTTGCTTTAGTGCCATTTAGAGGCCATTTTGTAACARCAAGTGGATTTTTATTGGTTTTTTTATTGTTTGGTTGTTCTTTGGTGGTTTTAGTCAGTCTTTTGTTTGGGATCTTTTTTGTATATTTGTGGGGCATTAATGCAAAACTACAAACTGGGATCTCTGACTTAATATATGCATGCATAATCTACAAGAAAATGGCATTCAGTTGGAAAATTTTGTACAAGACATCCACAGTTTTATATGCAATAATGTGGCTGGACCTTTTGATGATCTGGATGAATTCAGGGCCCTAAAAGCAAATATAATTCTAATTATGTCCCAATGAACAGCAATAACCATGCCAAACCTAGTGGTATGAGCACTTTAAAAAAAAGCCAAACAATTGTTGAGGAGGTTTAAATCTGTTCAGAGCTGAAATTCCCCTGACAGTGATAATAATAGACCATTTTAAGCAAAATTCAGGTCCCTTCAGGGGCAAGTTTTTGAGACAGACAGTTTGATTTTTCCATGGCTCTCTGAAGTATTGAGGTATTCATAATGCCCTAGCTGTTTCTGCAATATCTCCTATACTTTTCAAAAGAAGCTTTAGAAACTCAATACCACTGTCTTCACAGCCCAGATACCTGCACTAACATGAAATCTTCTGAAAAAGACCATTCTTATTCTGAGAAGTCCCACATCTGAGGTGTAATTCTTCCCCTTCATGCATCAAGAGCTCAAGTCTTGCTTTCAGCCACTTCTGTGTATTTGTAACCACTTACGGATTTTTGTCAGCTGAGCTGCTCAGGAGGATGTTACCTTTGGAAGACAGTAACAATAAAAGACCTTAGAAATGAAGTGGGATTGGTGAGAAATTGTGAATGTGTGAAAAGAGGAGCTGAGCTGTAAAGCTGSAGTGGGAGATGAGGCAGGAGGGCTCAGACGGGTTCATGTAGCTGGCAAGTACCAGCGTGCCACAGGGATAAAAAGATAAAAAATGCTCCAAATAAAAGTTGTTTCACTTCTGCTTGGTTACAGGTAAGCTATTTATCCTGCTCCCCTGAAATCCAGAAACAATTTAAACACACTTCTAAAAAAGCAAAGTGAGCTGAAACGAGGAGAAGACCGCATAGCACGAAATAAATCTASTTAATTCAAAACAGAGGTTGAGCATGGCTGTGCAGATTTACACACAGGATTTTTATTCTATTGTTCCTGAGWGTGGGAGGGATGTGCAGGATTCAGGATGAAATCCCTCTCCCTGGAGCCAACAGGGATTTGTCCTTTGACTCGGGGAGGCCGGTCACTTTGAAGGAACTGTCCACATCAGCACTTTCTACCTGATGGAAGGATATTAGACTGAGRGAAAATAGATGAGAAAACAGCTTTTAATTAACAAACATGAGTTGTTCAGAGGAATATGCTGACTGTGGTTTTTGTTTTTTTTTCCTATCTTTGTGGGATGGAGAAGTCAAACCAAAGCTGCCCTTGTCTCAACCTTAGAATATGTCCAGCTTTTAATTGCGCTCAGAGCAGAGGAGATCAGGTTCTGTGAAGCATTAGTCTAAACCGGCTAGCTATAATGCTCCATCTTCCTCTGCCTCTGCTTTCTTGTTTATTTTGCTGAGGGTTTAATCCTGTGGCCTAGACCTCTTTTTTTGTTCCCTATTTTTTTTTCCAAGAGTCCAGTATTTTTTAAAAAATTCATCCACTCTGATCTTGCCCTAAAGCTAAGTTACAGTTCTGAGATCACCTCATRTGTCAAAAGCTTAAAACTAAAAATCAGATGGGAAATAACAAGATTTCAGGAGGACTATTAAAATAAAACTGCCTGGGGCAGTGGGGTGTGGCTACTAGGACTCAGACGGTTAAAAAGGAAATGAAGACAAAGAATTTTACTAGGGAGATAAAAGGAATCAGTGTATAACCCAGCAGGATAATCTCTTTGAAAAAAAAAGTAAACATATAAAAAAGTGGTGAAAAAAATCAGTAGGAGAGTGTTAATATAGTATTAATAAAAGCCGCAATGTTTCCAAACACCATCTAAAGAAAGGACTTCCGTCACAGATGGTATTTTCATTTTCCTACTACTATAAATTCCCCAGAAAGAAACAATCTCAAATGACACAGCAACATGAAAGATGATTTGGGATAATAGCAAAGGGAGTTGATTATGTTTTATAATGTGCCATTTTCAACAGCCTGGATCTTGAGCTGCTTTCCACAACATCCACACGAGGCTGCAAAATTGCACCTGAGAATTTATAGTGAGTATTCATCCAAACTAAAAGAAGTKATTTCCTTCTAAAAAATGATGAATGCTGTACCACTGACAACCTGCATGAGAGGATTCTCTTGGGTTTTTATGGTTTCAGCTGTTGCCTCAGAATTGCAACGTGAAAAATTCTTGGCACCCTCACAGTAGCTAATAAGGCACACTGTCCCCTCTCACTGCAAGGAAATTCTTATGTTTGTGCAAAAACTAATTTCAATATAAAAGAAGAAAAAACTATAATTGACAGATCCTTTTGATTGTTATCAAGTGCAAATTGTAAACGTAGAGAAACCTAGTATKTTGTCTGTTAGGTAGGATGTCTTTGACACTTGGAATGTTTTTGATTCCTGGTGCATTGACTGTAAGCACAGATTAGTATTTGTGCACTTACTATATTAAACAAAAAAGAGGTATGACATCTTGAATAATGCTGTCAATTATATTCTGTCAATTACCTTGGGGTGACAGAGCTGAGAAATATCCTCTGTGTCACTGGAATTCCTTCTTTACAGATTGTTTATGTTGAAGTCAATTTTCTCAAGGGGAGCTTTTAATTACAGAATCTTGTGGTTTCAAATTTAGCTCCCTCTGTGTGCTGTCATGRCTACTTCAATATCCTGGGAATGAAACCTGGCCCCAGCTGAAATCAATTGCAAATCTCCCATCGATTTTATTGGTGGCAGAATTTCAACCAACATGACTGCAAACAACTTTAATCCCCCTGCTGCACATTTCCTTTTTGTTGGCTGAGGGGTCACTGAAATGGTGTGTGTGGGCTAAAAATAAAATTAGCAGGAGGAACACAGYAGTTGCTGTGGTAGTAAGTGCCTGGGAAGAATGGAGAACAAGATGTAAAAATTAACCAGAAGGTGACAAAAGAAAGAAAATAGTTTTGAGTGATTCAGGATGCAAGTAGGCAGCGAGTAATATTAGTTTAACCTGACTCTAGACACATGCATATTAGGATGAGGAAGGCTGGTGGAAAGATGTGTAGGATTGCCAGGAATTTTTGTCTCCACAGATTTGTAATCACTGCTTCCTTTTCAGAAGCTGATATTCCATTTGGGCCATGCTCTGCCTCTGATACTGAGCTCCACCTCAGAGATCCAATGCCTTAAAAACGATTCTCCAGGAATGTTTAAATGAGGGGTGCCATATCCATTATTGCTGTAGGCTGATGTAAGAAATATTTTGGAACTGGAGGAGAAATATTTATATGTTCAGCTAGAGAACTGGATTTCAAAGGTGAAATTCCTATTCTTTGTAGACCACACAGAAATGGGAACAAATAATGCAAACTGATAAATGGGATAAAACATCTACAAAATAATTTTAAAAGCACTGTTTCAAAGAAAACTAGTCATACCATATTCCTGGTTTCCTGTATACCATTTTTTCAGGAAAGACTTCCACAGTAATGGTTATAGATATTTTTCTGTATACAGATGCAGGTGCAAGTGGAGAATTTTTTTCCAGGCCAGCAGTGTGCTGTAAGTAAGTAAGTAAGTAAGTTAAACCTTTTAGATTTGACAAGAATTTTAGACAYCTAAATAAATATCAAGTTTATACAAGCAAAAATATTTGTGGTTAAGAAATATATTGCCAAAGAAATTTGGACCAGACTTTGTTTGAAAATCATTCTGACAGTTTTAAAACCACTTCAAACAGAATTATGAAACGAAATTCCCAATTCAGCATAAAGAGACTGGGAAATGATTTATATTTATAGTCATTCAGAAATAATGTTACCTAAAACTGTGACATCAATTAATTGTCAAAAAATTGAYAATTGACAAAATACATTGTTTGTTCGTGGAGGTTTTTTTGTTTGTTTGTTTTTGTTTGTATTTTGTGGTTTTTTTGGGTTTTTTTAATATTGTTTTTATTCTGTTATGTCTCTTATGGATCCATAACATTGTTCTTTCATAAGACTTTTTTCTAGAATGTAAGATTTTTTGAAAGAATATTATCTCACAGTGTCACTGTGAAAATGAATTATTTTTGTGTCTAATTTTTTAACAAACTATAGACACCTTGATCTGTCTACAGTTTTATTTTTCTGCTATATCTAGAAGTCCCTTAAATTTTCTGATTTATTTTGTGTGCAGCTGATTCAACTATTTAAGGACTTTTGAGTACTATTGGGGCATTTTGAGGGTCCTTGAAGGGATCAAACTGGTAAGACCAAAACCTACAGCACCTGTGAGGACATTTTTAAATTTCATTTTGATTTCATAATTCTCTGCCTTTGTTACACTAAAACCAGACAAATGTTTCTTCACAAAAAAAGTCCATCTGTGAAGTTTCTCCTTTGAAACTTCTTACATTCCCCATTCTGTGATTCTGCAATTCTGATAAATGAYTTCTATGTTATCCCAATGTTCTCATATAAACTTGTATTAATAAAACAGAAGCTTGAAATAATTTAATATAACAGCAGAAAATACATAATCATTTGTTTTCTCCATCTGAACAAATCTGCAGGCTAAATATGCTCTTTTTCTGTACATATTTTGTCTATTCTGAGCAAAAGCACCAGCAAGCACAATCTGAAATTCATGTCTACAATTTTAAGAGACACAGTTCTTTTGTGGTTGGAAATATATCTTTGTTTCATTACCTTTCAGTAGAAGAATACATTTGGCACACACACTCTTTTACTCATGGTTTGTCAAAAACAAATGAAAGAGATATGATGTATGAGGAGCAGGAAATGAAGTAGAAAGATGTTTAACTAATTACAAATCTGAGCTATCATCTCTAAGATAATCTTCTCAGCTTCAGTATCTTTAACTGCAGCAACATCATGGCTTTATAATTCCATATTGTTGTAGGTTTGGTGGGTTTGGTTTTTTATATTGGCAAATATTAAAAAGCATGCAAGTGTATGATGAAAACATCAGTAATTTCTTACTGAGGACATTATATCAACATGTAAGATTTCCCCACAATCATCAACATTTGTGTCAGTCTCTGGGAGATCTACATGGAGCTGGTAGGTCACAGATATTATTACACAGGAAGAGATTCATGTGATCGTGTAAAAAACATAAATTTCAAAATCTGAATTTCTCTAGACTACAAAGAACGAATATCAGAAATTCAATGAGATGTCTAATGTAAAATCCTGATAGATTTGTGAAATTTTTTAACCCTTTGCACCTTATTGATTTCAATTGAAATTATATACTATATAATCTTAATTATTAACTGATTTTATTGTTGCTCTTTTGAATTAAAACAACAAATTTCTTTTTATTAATCCACTCACCAATAAAGAGGTGTGCAAGTGTCTTTTTCTTTAGCACCAAGATCAATTCATAATCAGGTCATAATATTGTGTGCATAATTTAGCTGTCRCATTTCAATGTTTAAGCATAACCAGAAGTTTAAAAACACAACTTTGGCTGCATCAGGTTCAAAGTACTAAAGAATTGAATTTCACTTAGCAAAATTAATATTTCACACCCTTTGTTATGTTATTTGGGCAGCCTAAAGGGCTGTGGTTATTTTTGTCAYTCGTGTCATTCGTGTTTTCCATGACAGAGTAGCAACTGACAGAGGAGKTAATTGAAGTCATTGAGAATCCAATAATGAGATTATCACATGCTTGAGCTTGGCTTTGCTTCTTACTTTCCTTGCTTTCCCAGGAAACAACACTGGCCAACCTTTCTTTGGTATTTCTTAGCATCGTGCTGAGCCTTCACCACAGCACCTGGGCCAAAGTGCTCCAACATCATCAAGAAAGTGCCAAATCTCCATTTTGTGTGAATTTTGCAGTAGAAGTCATAATAAAAATTAAAAACAAACAAACAAAAAAACCAAACCAAAACAAAAAACTCCCAAAACCAAACCAACCAACCAAACAAAAACCAACCAAACCAAAAGAACCCTCCCAAACCCCCAGAAGTTTTGGCAATAGCGGTGATAGAAAACATCCATCTCCCTGATATTTTATTACCTTCGTACTTAAGTGTCAAAACAATTCATTTTCATGATGAGCGTGTAAAACTGAAGGGAAGAATCAGACAGGTTTGGGTTGGCAGTGGCCCTAGAGACTTTTTTCCACCCCCTGCTGTGGGCAGGGACATCTTCCACTATCCCAGGCTGTTCCAAGACCCCATGTCCAGCCTCACCTTTGATATTGCCAGGGATTCAGGGGCAGCCACAGCTTCTCTGGGCACCCTGTGCCAGGGCTTCAGCTCCCTCACAAGGGAAATCTTCTGCTGGTGTGTTGGATCCCTGTCCTTTCTAGGTTCCTCCTCACTGCGCAGAAGGTAGGTAGACCCTGAGTTGTTTTGGGAATGCTGAACTCCAGAAATGCCTGAAGAAATTTGTTCTCCCAAAGGATGTGCACACCACATGTGAAGACTAAAGAAGTGGGTGGCCATTCTGCAAGAAWATTTTCTCTTCATCCAGGTTCTGTTTCACACTTTAAGCTACTGCTTCTTCCCAGATTTCTGTAAAAATGATGAGTCTTAATTTGTGGCATTGTTTCAYGCTGTTTTGTACATGTAAATTGACTGCCGCATAGTGACCATATGCAAGATGTAAATTCCTTGTAAATGCAAAACAGTTACCTCATTTTTTACTTCTTTTTTCTCTTGTGTAGAGCAGAAACACGGAGRGTTGCTGAGAAATAACTGGAATTTTGTAAGCCTGTGTACTGATTTATATTTCCATAGGTACCTCATTGCACTTGTACCTTCAGTCTCATTCTTGGACAGTGACACTTCGCTCTATTCATTATTTCTCAATGAAAATGCTCCAAAATGGAGAGTTTTTTGCTCAGCTCAGGAAACTCACTTCCTCACAGTCAGTTATGAGGGTTTAATTGAAACCAAAGCACCTCCTGCTCCTCATCAAGGGTGCTGTTATCCCTGTCATTCCTAAAACAGATAAAAAAGGGAGTCTTAGGATTTTGTACAGTATTTCCTCCTTTAACCACTGCACCCTATTTCTTAGAAGACTGTTGGCCAGCTGGTGCTGCTAGTAGAGTTTAGATACTGCAAGGCAGATTATATAGTGGAACTAAATTTTATGTAAAATGAATGGCTGATTGCACTTCCTTCTTCCTTTTTTTTTTACCCCCCCTCAATTACAACACTGTAGTAACTGAATTTTACCATCACTTCTGACTGTTCCTCATTTGGGATTTTTATTGAAAAGATGAAGGTATAATTTAGAAATTACAATGTGAAAAACTGGTTGATGCCAACAGCATGTTCAGCATTGCTTTTCTATCCTAAGATACACTAAACGTGAATTTCTGGTGGCCTTATATTTTGTTATTTCAAGGTGGACATCACAMTTTGGTCAGCAGGGAAAAGGACCAATATAATTCTGACATTGTATCATCACTTCAGTAAGCACACTCTGGGATTAGTTTGATTTTATTTCAGTTTATTATTCATCATTTCATCTCCATAGACTTGCAATGACATTGTTTTGTCTTGACATTATAACATAATCTGCATATATTTACATATAATAATCAGGCATTTGTTGAGAGTCACAGGCAGAAACTGTGCAAGCTCTGAAGTAGTATCTCTGATCAAAATGTGTACAAAGTATATTTCAAGTATAATTTAAAATSTCTGGACCTTTAACTGATATCTCCTGGGATCAAAAACTTCAGAAGTTGAACTCAAATCTTAAAAATGTGTTTTCCGCTATCTATGCAATCTTTACAGAAGTAATTTACTGTTATCAGTTAGAAACCCTACTTGTCTCTGAATAGAGTAATTAAACCATGTAGGACTCTAAATCTAATTATTCCAAATGATAACAGAAATAAGAATCTTATGAATATCTRAGCCCAAATTTTCTTTATCAGTTTCCAAAAATTTTCTCTGGAACAGATAAACATCAAATTTTTTATCTCCTCATTAGTATTTTCCTTGCCTGCCCCAATAATTTTTCAGTGAGTTTTTATGGAGGCAGCTTTTACTGAGACAACAGACTATAGTGAGTCTTTGGGGAAGTGAAACAAAACAAGTCAAAACAAATTAAAACAAACAAAAAAACCCCACAAACAAATGTAACCAACAAAAAAACAACCCCAAAACAAACAAGCCAACCAAACAAAAATCTCAAACCAATGACAACCAAAAAAGACTTTATTGTGAAGTATTAATTCTGTATTCAGATTGAAGCATAAGCAAGCTGAATTAAAATAAAATTTTTAATGTGTTCTTGTAATTAAGAGTTGAAGCTGTGAGTCAAAATGGTAATGTGTTCCGTGTTTTGGAATATAAAATTTGGATCTGACCTAAATGSGCAGTAGCAGAAACTTTACAATTCTGTCCTTACCATGTTAAACTGCCACTTAACAAAGGTGAGCAGATGTTTTGGTTTATTTCCTAACTTGGGTTGGTATGGTCCAAGAAAGAGGTAAATAAAACCAGAAACATAATCACAAAATGCCTGATATCACATCTTGGATATTCAAATTACCAGTTTTCAGTCAGGCAAGGTTTTGGAAGTCTGGCAGGACTAACTCTTCAAGTTTGTACCTTTTAGTMAGGTAATTTTTGTTTGGTTTTGGTACTTTTGCTAGAAAAATACAGATTTCTTTCTGTTTCTTAGTGCTTCATATTTTTAAACATTTTAAAACATGAATTACAGGCATATATACTATAGATACATGCATATGTCATCACTTCTCCTTGCTTTAAGGTCAAAAAATGGAGTTCAGGTGTCTGACTTCAGGATGAAGTTATACCACTTTTCTCATGCTGGATAGTTGGCTACCCCATGGATGTTCAGCCTCCTGGATCCTGAAACTGATTATTTTTGTGTAAGGAAAAGACCTGAGGCTGACATTTCTTTTTGTTGGCTGTCACATTGCAATAAATGTTATTACCCTATGTCTTTGTAGGGAGACAGAGAACATGGAAACAGCTAAAAGTATGAAAAATGGAACTATGTAAACAGTGAAGAACCTTGACATAAGACAGGAAAATTTTGTCATTTTTGTGCCCCAGAAAACTTTCTTTTTTGTCTGCCTCAGTATGGCCTTAAATTGTCTTCAAAGGAAAGTTTTAAGAAGCATCAGCCCAGGTCACCTTCTTTTACTGCCTCCTGCTGTAATTCAAAATTTTTACTGACACCATTACATTAAACAAGTAGAAGGTGAAATTCAGTGATGAAAGACAGACTTGGTATGAAAAGCAAAATGGGTATGTCTGTATTGGTGTGACTTCCCAGTCCAATACTTGTTTGTAGGCAAGACAAAAATGAAGATTATAGTAGAAGCAACTCACTCCATTTGCAGTTAAGTATTTTCACCATTACCTGTGCAATTTCAGAAAGGAAAAAGACTTCTTGGCAAAATATGTTCCTAGGAACATCTAACACTGTTTTCTTTCTTCAGGATCCTTCCAGTAATTTCATCATTCTCCATATTCATATTGCAAGACCTTAAGCTGTACTAGATTTAGGTTCTCTGGATCAAATGCCACARTGTTGATCTATATTTCACATGGCACAAAAGAAAAAGAACAGTAATTTGTTATTATTTTATTTTTTTATTTTCCYCTTGAGTATCTTTGGTTGGTTCATTACTTGTTGGGTATTGTCTGATTTTTGTGTGATTGGTCTAAGCAAAACCCCTGAAGAAGGTGACTTTTATTTAAAGATGCAGCAGTGATCATCTGTCCCTATGCTGGCTTTTAGCTATTTAGATGTCTATTGGAAGTTTCAGGGTATTTTTTTTTGTGCAAAAYAAAATCATATGTCCAACCCAGAAATCCAAAATATTTTCAGGTTAGTTAACAACTGCACTTTTGCAAATGTGTGAACTTTTCCCAAGYGTTTGCTGTGAAAAGGACCAAGCTGGAACTCAAAAAATCTTTCCTTTGTAAAGCTGTAGAATCCAAATGTACAGGATAAAGACTTTTACTATTMTTGATTTATTTATTAATGATGTTTCATTCTCAACCTTATTCAGGATAGCAGCATGTACATCCTGGTTCCTTTTCCCCAGCTCAGACGACAAATCTGCACGAAATTTCATGAGGCTGCAAAACWGACAAACCACAAGTATGGGTGGTTTAGTCTTTATTTTTAATGACATTTCCAAAATTAAGTMACCTAGAAGTTAATATGCCCAAACCATGCTGCACAGATATTTTTAAATTTACAGAATGAAACATGGGAAAATTGGGAAAAGTCAGAATTATGTATTTCAAGGCAATTTAGGCATTTTTATACCTCTTTTTGATGTAAATTTGTCAGAATTACTTTTGCTGTGTTTTTAAGGATCAGCACCATTGCTAAAAAGTGTTCCTGAAGCTGCAATAGATTTGCTGACAGACATGGAAAACTTAAAGATGAATAAGATGAAAAAWGGGTACTTYTCATGCTTCYCTGGGCAACCTGTGCCAGTCCCTGACCCTTAWAAGGAGGAATTTCTTCCTAATATCCCATCTAACCACATCTAAACARACATAAGTTTTCTTCACTAATAGAAAAAAATATATTTATTTATTCTATGCTTTTTTCATCACAAATGCCCAGGAAAAGAGAATTAAAAATTTCCTGCTTACTTTTRAAGAAAAAAAAAAAAATCAGACKATCCCAGACTGCCTTTTGCTTCAAAGCAATCAGCTCTTTGAGAAGTGGGAGATTTCTGCCATTGCAGAATTAATTTTATTTAAGTAATCATTGCAGCTTTGAGTAAGTATTTTCTCTTACCTCATTCTAAATCACTTAAAAATAAAAGGTTTTCTAATGGATTCGTGGCAGGCTAATTTGTARAGCTAGGAAGGGATATATGTCAGCCATATTTTAGTAAATATRGTAAAATTTTGTAATCTCAAAACATATGTGCACTAGCTCATCACATAATCCCTTGTTTCTGCAACATCTGTTCCCCAAAAAATAAGCACATCTGAATGTGAAATTGATTTGTATTCATAGTTTCCTCATCATATTTTTTTTTGTTTCCTACAGAGAAATTATAGATGGAAAATATAGTGACTTTCCAAAATATAATAATATTTTGAATAGCTTTGTCTCTAAGGTAAAATCTTTAATTTATGCATTTATATAAATTTGCAGATAAGTTTGTATACATACATAGGTACAATAACTCTTTTTTTTTCAATTTAATAATGAAAGTGCATGGATTATAGTCCTTAGTCCTTTTTACAGTAACTTTCACCATTTCTCACAAGGCTTTGTTGCACTGGGAATGTGRAATTTACCTGAAATACAACACAAAATTTTAATTTGGGAACCCAATTCTAATTTCCATATTTTCTACCTATTTTTCCTTCACCTAGGATGGTAGCAGGCAGCAGTGTTGGTAGGACAGAGTTGGAAATACAGCCTTAGACAATTWGTTTGGGTCAATGTTTCTCATCAGGTTGTCTTTACCAGGCTTAGCTTATTTTAGCCTGAATAATCTGATTTTTAAACAACAGGTAAAAAAACTCCAACCAAAATACCCAAAAAAAACAACAACCAAAAAAACCAAAACATAAAACCCACCCAAAAAACAAAACCAAAAGAACCCAAACAAAAATAAAAAACCCAAAACCAAACAAAACCACCACAGGAAAAAACAAACAAACAAACAAACAAACAAACACACACAGAAAAAAGCCCCAAACGATTACAACTAACCAAAAAACCCAACCATAACAACAAACCAACAAACAAAAAACACAAAAAAACCCAACAAAACCCCAGACCAAACCAGCCTGATGAAATCAAAGCAGAAATAGAAATTGCAACTAGGAAAGGAGATAACTGTAAAATTAGATGTTTACCTTTCTGGATTAGTTATCCTGGAGACCTGATACTTAGTGACACTGGCATTTTTGTAAGGTATTTCTCTTTCTTGAAGAARAAAATCTGAGTTCAAAGGAAAGATAAGTAATAATCTACAAGAGATTGTTCYCCCAGCTCCTCTATCTCCTCACAAAATTCTACCTGTTCCAAACAGCATGAAATACTGCCAGAAATGGGYTGTGGAATCTTCCTTTTTAGGGATATGGAAAGAAATTATAATTTTTTTCTGAATTATTATTTTGTGATATATTTTCCTCMTTCAAATCAATGCACCTCCCTTATGTGTTATACCAATTTAAAAGTTTTGCCAAAATAACCCCTTAAACCAAGGAAAAACCTCAAGAGACTCTGAACAATTTTAAATAGTTTTAATTTCTCAGAATAAATAAGAAATATACATCAATGAGACAAAGACTGCAGTATCAACAACTAAAACTCAAATAATCACACACTTCAGAGACTTGAATTTCTMTTCTTTGTATGTTAAATTGGACTTTTTAAAAAATAAAAGCAGTGTCAGAATATTGTTTTCTCCTCCAACTAAATCTAAGGGTTCCTCTTTATAAATGCCTCCATATTATATCTATATTATTCCATACTTTAAATTAGTCTAGAAAGCTATTGACTGTGTGAAAATAATGTCTTTACATAAYTTGTTGCATGTTCATGTCAAGCCCATGCAGACAAAAAAACCCCAAACAAACCAACAAGCAAAAAAAATCCGCAACCATTTAAAAAAAATAATTTAAAATTCCCTATTAATGAAAAATCAATTCTATCAGATAGGATTGTCCAAAGTTCTGTCACAGTAAAATTATTCTGTCTATATACTCATTAAATTTTTCTATCTCTAAAATAAATTAATAGCCTTTGAAATTTCCATTTGGGAAATGTCTCAAATGAGCTCTTTGATATAATATTTCCTTTGATATGATATATGATTGTTCATTTGATATGAACAGCCTAAAAATTTTTCTTTTTTGTTGCTTTTGGTTTTTTATGTTTTAATTTCTTCTGTTTCATTGTAACACCAAAATCTCTGATTTGCTTGAAGTTGTTCTTTTCCTCTTTTACAATAGAAGTCTAATATTGAGGGTTTTRGAGCCATGGGGAACTATTTCTTTGAAGAACAAATTTTAGATTGGGGTTAACATTAACAGGTTTCAAATCCTTATATAGAAGTCTGAGCTGCTGAGTCCTGGCAGCAAAAATATTAACAAATTTCTGAGAAGAAAAATGTGCAGATGCAGGTTTCCTCTCCCAGACAAATATTGAAATGAAAAATAGGATTTGTTAAAGAAACCACAAAAGTTTGTGGTTTTCCTCTTGTAAAATAAAAGGAAACTTTCAAATATCTAAAAGACAGTAGAAAGYCATTAAAAAATAAATACTTAACACTACCTTATCAGATTTAGTTAATGTTTTTTTCTAAACCAATATAACAAGAATGTGTGTCAAAAATACATACAAAATATAGATGTGCTCCAATATAATGCATACAAGAATCTATACAGATAAGCAATTGAAAAAAAAAAAWAAAAAGTAGAACTGAATTCTGTTCATATATCAATGGAATTAGATTTCACAAASCAGATATATCAATAATTTTCAGTTTCTTGAAAAGGGCAACAGAAAACTTGCCCCTAAAATCTCGACAGCTTTAATGTGGTTTAATTTTCAGGGTTTTATTTGTCTACAGAAATGAAGGTTAACAGAGTTCCAAGTTATACAAAGACATTTATGATTAATATGTATTGAGGTTTGAAAGACAACCATTAAMATTCCAAACTTGTTAGCATATGTACAGGTATTTGGGTTTCAGTTCTGAAGATGTTGATTATTTACATGTCTCTATGAATAGAAACAATTCTATTTGAATTCTGAAAGATAAATAATGTGAATGCTTGATATTTGCAGCAGTGGATACTTGAGCAATGAATGAGGTCTGATTAAAAAACCCCCAAACCCCAGTAATTTAAACTTATTTGAATCTTAAACCCTTAAGTATGACTCCTAAAATAATTTTGGACTCCAGAGTACAAGTCTGATTTTCAGAGCTGTTGATTTTTTCATAGTGTTCAATGAGTTCAACAGTTATGAAAACCAGGAAGTGTAAAAATTCTTTGTTTACTTGGATTTTGATTATTTCYTAAGGCCAAATATGACACACACGGGTTTTTTTCTTGTTCTTGAGTACAGTAACTAAAGTCTGTTTAGAGCTACAAAGTGAAGGAAGAATTGAAAAAGGTGCTCTAAAATAAAAATRTTTCAGTAATTTACTACTACTGAACTTTAAATATCTTCTCTAAGCTATTGAAGCATGCACAAATCTTACCTAATGTTACAAATAAGCTGTTCTCTATTACAATTTTATAATGACTATAAACACAAAAGTGTTTTGAGTTAACATACATTACCAACCCCAAAACTGCCTATTGGTCCAAAATTATCTATCTCCCWATTTCGTTGTTGTGCTTTTACATTATGGGCAAGAAGAATCTGAGGAGTTGATCAAAACAGAATTCATAATTCGAAAATCCATTTTGTTGCTGAATTTAAATACCTATTTGAGAAAAGAGGATTGGAAGATCTGTATTATGAGAGGTASTACTATCTAAGATGTTTTTGAGCCTGGTGTAAATTTAAGTCTGACTGTTTCCTGGATTCTTTTTCAAACACTGCCTTATAGGTAACATTTTTTTGCAGGATGAATAAAGGCAGAACTAACAATAGTTTTGATTTAGAGTCTTGTATGAAGCAAGTCAATGGAGGAAATACAAAATTAGAGAAACCATGGCAATGAAAGAATATAATCTGCAGTATCTCTGCAAAATAGTAATGATAGTATTAAGCCAGCATATGGTCAGTTCTAGAAGGAATTTTACGGAAACTTAATAGAAAAGTCAGTAGGTCAGGAAAATCAGGGGCTGCATTGTTAGTAAGTGAACAGTCTCATCAGTGAGCAGGGGKAATGGAGTGAAAAGTTAATCCATAAGAAAATAATGACTGATAATCAATAATTCTGCCAGTTTATGATAATACTTACTGCTCCTGGAATTGCTAAACAAGATCCAGTTAAGTATTTGAACCCTACCAGAAGGRAAAAGAGCTTTTAAAAATGCATTTCAAACCAAGGGACCTTGYTTGTAGTTGATCATTCTCTGCATCCAAGAACAATAATAATACTCATACTGCTTTTATTCATGCAAATTATCACAGCTTATCTCAAATCAAGCAGTGCTTCTTATTTCTTTGGAAGATGTCCTTATTAAATACACAGTTTGGTCTTTCTTTTCTTATGGGAACTTAGTCTGCAATTTAAARTTCTGGGGCAGACATTAAATGATTTCAGGAGTTTCTTTGTATTGTGAAATWGTACAAAAGTACACTGGTAGCAGTGAGATGGATTCTTACAAATTGCTTACAGTAGAATGGTTATACAAAGTAAAAAAATCCATAGAGACAATGAATGTGTGCAAGGGATGCCATCGTTCATTTGCATTTGTTCTCTGAACTGCAAATACTCACTTCAATAACATTTTTGTGTGGTGTTCCAACATTCCTGGTGGCGTTTACACAGGCATCTCCATTGCAGGTTTTTACCTACACTCTGTTCATGAGAAAACAGTGAAATCTGCTTTTAATGCACATCAAATTTCATCTCCATGTTGACCTCTAAAAGTAGGTGGATAAACCAAGGGAGCCTAGGCTGACTATCTGAGATGGCGACTTCTACAGTGCAGAAGTTAAAAATATTTTCACTAAATTTAGGCAGTGAAAGCTTCAGCTGCCACTGAGCATTTTCCATTCTCAGAGTCAGAGCTGATGAGATAAAAACCCCACATTATGCCATGATACCATTTTTATTACACAAGGCTTTTGTTCAGGGAGAGCATACCACTCCTTGTTTTAAAGCAGCATMTACCTGTTCTTTAAATTATGGCTATTTTTGGGTTGCCTGTTTTTAAATTTGTTGATTTTCTGAAGCTCGTGATTTGGTAAGAAAAGCAAATTTAGCTATTTCAGTTGAGATCTTAACCTGTTAAACACCAAATTATGATTCTTATGTTTTATAACTGGCTCTTTACCAAGGGTTATCACAGCTATGGCAGGCCAAGTCTTTCTCCTGTTACCCAGGATGCAGACCTCTCCCTAGGGAAGATTGTTTTACATCCTAAGTTTGAAATGGTTCTAAACAGGTATTAATTATTTCCTATGCTGTTKGGGATGGAGAATGTATTTTCATTGKTTTAGYKGGGTTTATAGCTTTTCAAAGATTCATGGCAAAATTTGCCTTTCCTGAAGTAATTATCTTGACACATATGGGAAATTACCAGCTTAAAATAGAAAATTGGTTCAACTTAATTGTAAACACAGAGCTGCTCACACCAGTGACGTCTCAAACACAGACACAGCCTTTTAAACTCAATTCTATCAATAGTAGTTTCTGCTAAAGGTTTTTCTTCAAAAATTCTTCCTAGGTACAAAAGTTGAGGAGAAATTACTAATGAAAAAAAATCATGAAGTCATTTCTAGTGAAAATAGCAATTTATTGAACACGTGGAAGTCTAGCTAAAATATTGTTCATATTATACCCGGTTTTATAAAGACAAAAAGTAGCATCTCCTGTCAGAGAGTTTATGAGCTCAGAAACAGGCTCAACCTTCTGGAAAATTTTCTGTTCTACAGGGCATAAAATAAGGTAAATTCAGTTGAAAACACATGAGGCTGTCCAAGTCAATAGGTAATTCTTTGATGCCATAAACCCTGAAGGAAGCCAGTATTTCATTTGGTTTCTCTAAGCCCCATGATTCAGCTTTAACAGTGATTTTCTGATTCGGCTGATATCTAGAGAGAAGGGTTTGGTATCAGTTCTGTGGGAAAAATGAAACCTATCCTCAGGGATTTTGAAAGTCCAAATTAAATATGATATAATTGGAAAAACTACACTAAAAATGTTTTAAACAGGCGTATTTTGGCTTTTGGTCGACATTATCACAATGCCAGATTCTTTGACAAAAAATCTCAGCGGGATAGAAATTACTGGTATTCTTTTCTTCTTTATGCCCTTTGTGTTGCACCAAACCATATATCCTTATAAAAATAAAACTGAATCTCTGTGTACTTTAACCCTTTAGGTTAAAGTAGTTGTTGTCCTTTCTAGAGTTATTTTCCATTTTCCCTATCTCCTGTATTTATTTGTCTCTTTGAGAGTGATCTGACACTCTTTGATTTATCACAGATGGAAACAATTAGCAGAAAGGTGAATCTGCGTTTCAAAAAAAAAAAAAAAGAAACCCCAAACTTCCATTTTCTGAAACTGCTTATTGCCAGCAAAAAAAAAAAAAAAAAAAAAGCTTATTTTGGCAAACACACACCTGTTTCTGTATTTTTATGAAAATTATTCATGTAGAATATGCTACAGATAGAACTGCATGTGACTTCCTTTAAAGAGGGGGATACTATATAATTGAAATGAAAGCTCTATTTAAAAACTGGRAGCTATAAATTGATACTTGAATGAATTCAAGGGATAGCTGAACAAAGTTGAACAGCAGTCCTTTGTCACACCTCAAAAATCTGTACCAGATGTATGCGTTTGCCAAACTTCTTGATCGTATGAGTTCTGGAAAATCACAGTTTAGCCAAATCTTCATGGCATTAAGGAAATTACGCCTAAAACATGAAGGTCATATCTTTCCCCATTTCACTATGGCTCTGGAGATTCTCACTGAACTAAACACACAATGCAGCAAAGGCAGAGGAATATATTTCCACTTTATTTTATTCTAAGAATCAAGTCAGGGGATGTTTGAAGAGGGGTTTATTTGTTTTTTTGTTGGTTTGTTTTTGAGCATGTCATAGAAAAATAAGTAAATAGAAGTTTTCCAATGTGGTCTGATAAATGTACAGAAAAGTAAACATATTTATTTTATGTACTTATTCAATTTTATTTTCCTAACACCACATCAGGGCAAAAGCTCCATACAAGAGGACTATAAAATGCTATTTCRTGTTAGTCAACACTGGTAATATGAACAGAAATGTTATGTCCAAAACTATTATTCTGTCAGAAATTATTCTTGGAAATTCTTYTCTAGCGTCAGTTGTTGAGACAGGGATGGATTTTTCGCATCTTATCACAAGAGTAATTGTGCAGCATCTGACTGAATTTCCTAACATCAGGTTATAGTGCTATGAGTGTGAAATGGAAATAATTTTATTTAATRCCATTCAACTATCAGTAAAATATTACTTTTTTGTGCATACTTCAGCAAATTCTTTCACAATTTTGACTCAGAAACTGMTCCATTTTACTTCCAAGAGGAAGCTATTATTCATAATTGCTTGGTAAGGATTAAGTAGTTAGAATTTGCAGAGCATCCTGAATTTGTGACATTTTTCAAGCGCTTGAATATGGTAATAGTAAGATACGGTTTCCTTGCAGAGCTCCATTCTGTGGATCTGCCTTCCAGGTTCTCATTTCTACCATGCTGTGTCTACTTCAGTTGTTGAAGTTAAGTAAATGGTTATACAAGTGATGACCTTCCCAATTCAATTTTTAAATACACATAATTCTGAGCTGGGAACTGAGTAAGGACTGTCATATTTCAAAGCAACTAGTTAGTGGGTAGATGGCTTGAACAGAATTAGTCTTGTATATGCTGTTGCTTCATTTTTTTCTTCCAAACATTTATATAAGAAAATCCCATCAGGCTGTTCTTTTGGGCCATTTTACTGGAATGTTATTATTGAATCAACGTGAAAAGAGCACTTTGTTCCATTTATTACCTTTTCTGCCTCAAAAGATTGCCCATACTTGGGAGACCATCAGTGAAATATGGACACAAAGAGCTCAAACCCATGGAGACTTTGACTCATTATCAGACGTTTCAAGCATCCTTTCCAATTAGAATGAGTACAGCAAGAATATTCATACTGTGAAAATCTGTACAGCAAATAACCTGGAAAGCACCTGTAATGAGGTATGTGCATTAATGAAAACCAAAAATGCTGCTCAGAGTTAGGCTTTTATAAGCAATTAAAGTCATAGAGAGTTTCTAGTTCAGCTTTTGTCAATTATGAAAATGTTGTGTACAATAATCAAAGGTTAATTTCAATTATTTATTTGCTTTCTGTCTAATCTATTACAGCTAACCTTTGAATGCCACCACCACAGAACAGATGCTGCTCACTCTCATAAAACAGGCCTTCCTTCACTACAATGTATTTTGAAATTAGTGTTATGATTACTTTGTATTTATCTTTCTGATTGATACAGAATGAAAATAAGTCCTGGMATCCTATTAAAAAATTAGAGTATTTAAAAATTTCTGTTTCATTCAAAATAGGCAAGTCAAATTCAGAGAAGGTCTAGAATCTGGAATAATGAGAATGTATATATCAAAGGACAGAAATCCAAATCCACAGAAATCATTAGTATTCAAATGAGGAATAAGTCCAGTCAGGCTCATGGTAGTCACTATCTCATCTACTTAATGTAGAAATGCTAAAGTGAAAATCACTGTAGTTTTAAATAATGACAACCCAAACCATCCAAACTGACCTGAAAAGGRAATGATGGCATTTAAAATACTCTGCTAACTGCAGAAAAGGGAACTTTTTATTGACAGAAAGTTTCTAATTAATCATACAGACAAATCAGGAAATGAAAGGCTTTGTAAAAAGTTTTGGTTTTCTCAAAATTTGCCTTAAAACAATAACAGGTAAATAATATAGTTCCTTCCTTTTTTTTAATTTTGAAAATATTTTTATTTTTCACTTAATCCAGATAATKATWTAAATACAAAGTAAATGTTAAGTTTTTGCTCTTAAYTCAGTATAAAGTTTTATTTATGYTAGAAAATATCTTCTCAGATGGAAAATTTTCCATTTGACACAACAGCAATAATGAGACATTAAAGACATTATCTAATAGGATTTTTTCATGTACATCTGCAGAAATACATAAGCATGTATCAATATTTTCAAGGCTTTAATATGAGGACCCTAATTTATTATATGCCATCATATTYAAATGCACATAACATTTGAATAYTTTTTKGTTTKGGGGATTATTTTTGTATKTGTGTGTAAAAGCTGCATATTGAAACACATATTTGGATTTATCTTGTAAAAAAATATTTATTGGATTTTTAATTTAATATTCTCCAAATAAACGGTTGACCATGTGAGTAATTTGAAGTGGGAAGGAACATTAGCCTGAAATATATGCAGTGTTTTATACACTTTTAAGAATTGGTAAATAAAGGTGAGAGGCATYAGTTTGTTGCAAATATGATTTAAGCCTCTGATAGCAGAATTCACATGCTAATGGCTATCAGATTTTTTCTCAAGTTGTTCCTTGTCAGARATGAATTTTTGTCTCTAAACATAATGCTAATTTATTATGTATCTTACAATGTGGAATCCTTAATTGTTTGGGATTTTTTTTTTTCTTTTAATTTAAGAGGACAAATGTAAGCAAGAAAATATTTCAAAAACACCTTCTAAGGCATAATCCGCATACACAGCCTTGACTTGCAGATGATCAGACTCCACAGTGGCWTCACTTAATTATGGAGACAAAGCTACTCCAGAAATACAGTCCCACTTGAAAGAATTTTAGCCATAAACTGATAATGGAAATGAATTATTATCAGAGATGTGTGTGATTCTTCAACAAAGGGAAAAACCAAATTACTGTTTTTCTTAATCTTCTCTGTAYTAGCTAGAAAGGCAAAAAAACAAATTATGCTGAGATGCAAAACAACTGTAATCAGACCTAATTGTCAAGACTAGACTATTGCTTAAAATACCAGCATAAGGGTAGTTGCATTATTATCCCCTCCTGACAACTCTAATAAAATTTATGTTTGGAAGCACAGCCCTTTTTCCCTTAACATTTAATTTTTGAAAGTGAGTGTGGTTATGCAGTTTCTTTTAGTCTTACTAAATTCAAACTTCCAGGTAAGGAAAAAAAATATGATTGACAAAAAAAAAAAAAAAGGAAAAAATTGAGAGAGAGTGACAGCTCCTTAATAGTGCAAAGAAACAGCATTTTAATGGCCCCTTGCCCATTTTGAGGACTAGCTGTCACCATTTGTGTCTGCCGTGAGTTACAGGTAAAATWGAGTGCTTTACACATCAATAAACCCATTTGCAGCTTGTAACATCCAAGTTATAAAACAGTGCCTGATTCCTGACAGTTTGGTGTGGGTTTTTTTTTGTTGTTTTTGTGTTTGTTTTTATTGATTATTTTGTTGCTGTTTTCTTTTTTGTTTTTGCTGTTTTTGGGGTTTTTGTTTGTTTGTTTGTGTTTGTTTTGGGTTTTTGCTTTGTTTTGTTTTTATGATCATTATAATACAAGACCATAGAGGTGAGCAGTTTTTTCAGTGGTCAAGAGTTCAGAATACACTAAGGATCTGCATAAGGAGAATCAATGCAAGAATTATTTCTGTTTACARATTTTAGTAATGTTCTTTCTTTTCCCTTTTTCCCCCTAGACCATGAGTAAAGCTAAAGTAAGAGAAATGAAGGACAAAAGTGAAGGAGCCWCTTCAAAGTATCACAAGGTGAAGTCAGACACCTCTATCTTGATTTGCAGGGTTTGGGAGGAAATAGCAACAGCCAGTCTATGGAACAAAAAAGTCTATGGAATTAAAACCCCATCAAACAGCCCACAATAAAATAGGGAAAATGAAGGAGATATCACTATGAACATAGAGAAAAGAATTACAATACAATCCATGATTAGATTAGCAAGAACTTTTGGATGTGGAAAAGCATTTTTCATGAGACTCTCTCCAGACCACCAAAATGTGAATGTTTCTGCTGAGTAGTTCTCTTTAAACAGTGGGAGAAGGTTGTTGCAAGCCACCCTTGAAGRTGAGGTAAATGAGGTTCTTRTTAAAAGATCCATTGGRTTGGAYTGGAGTGAAATGACATGTTTAAATAATGTTGCCACCAGTCTTAAAGATGATATAAAAATTCAGTTTACAATCCTAAAAACAATGGAAGGAGTAAAAATAGCTTTATTGGTATGTAAATTCACAGATGGTTTTCTACTTTTTCTTTTGTGGTTATTTTCCCTTGATGTGTCTGCAGGACACCAGCACCAGGAATCTCAGATCAGGTGGTTTTGAGCCAGTAAAACATAAATCAAGTTGTGGATAAACCTGCTAGTGAGAATCCTGGATTTAGCGGAATTTTAGTGTGAAAGAAGGGTGTAAGTTGCCTGTAAAAACCATAAAAATCTTTTATTGAGGCCAAAAGCAAAATAAGTGATAGAGAAGTAAGTTTTAGCTTGCTGATATCACCACTAGGTGAGGAGAAGTGCGTACAAATATCCCAACCTCTCTCCCCATTTAATCCTGCCCCAGCTCAGAGCAGATCTAGCAGGAGMAATCCTGTGGTGCTGTCCAAGGCTCCAGCAGAGCAGAGGCTGAAAGCTGAACTCCCTTCCTCYTAACTCCTTAAAAAAGCTTTTAGAAAACCATGGGAATGGCAATTTTCCAGCCAACRTCTCAGTCTTACCCTGATATTAATCTCTCAAAAAGGGCCTTTAAACCCCTGCCAGTCTSTGACCAGTTCCTTGTGTTTTTCATCAAATCTAAAGGTACTCCCATACACCAAAAAGAAATAACAATTAATGCACAGCCAAAAAAAGCCTTTAGGAATTTAATGACCTTTTATTTCCCCTCTTCTATTAGACACCTCATTCTGTGCCTTCCTTAGTATTTTGGTGAATTCATCCATTAATAAACAGCACTGAACAGCACTTTGTCACCTTTGAACATGCACCTACACTGCCTAATTACTYTTCTCTTTTGGAACCAATTCATTAACACGGGATGGAAAGTTATGAAACACAAAGTATATATAAGATTGGTTTTACAATGTGTCACAGGCAGTTTAGTGTCAAGGACCTACAGGCAGCTTCCATGGAAAATAAAAATAATTACAGGATAATKAATTTTAGCAGAAAAAGAGATATAATTTACAGAGTTATTTTGAAGGGAGCATATTTGAAGATCAAAGAGCTAATCCTTAATAGTTTTTAATGTAAGAGGGAAAAGCATTTCTTYTCTCAACATTTGTTTTAGTCATAATGCACAGTGCAGAAATTTATTTTATTTGCCTCTAGAAATAAAGTAGCAAATATAATTGAAAGTAATTTTCTTTGGAAAAAAAAAAGAGAAAAGGAAAATAAACTGTCAGTTAATATTTATGTGACATTTAATCTGTGAAATCATTGCTTTCTGCCGTGTCAGATCTACTTTGGTCATTATGAARTACTGCTAAAATATGCTTGTCTGCAGGATTTAAGATGGGAGTATCTTATAGTAGGGACAGTCACCTTATGTGTTTCCTGTGCATTTTGCCAGCAACCATACCTTTTAAAAAAGAATTATTATTTTTTCTTGTAGCTATTAACACAGATTCTAACTACTTAAAACCAATTCTACACCTCTTAAATCTGYTGTATGTACAATATGACTTAACAAAGTGTCCTTCTGAAATCTGCAGTCCACTCCAAGCTTTGTAATTTGTTCCCAGTTTCTTCAGATCAGAGGGCAAAAAAGGCTGTTTTATCACTTAGGTCACACAAGAGAACTTTTTCATTTTTCCCAAGTTGTTGATAATTTTAGAGAAGGGAGTAGCTACAAAATTCAGTGAAAATCTGAAAATTCTGGGGAAAAATAAATAGATAGATAGACAGACAGATAATGTTAATTAATAATAAATGTTAATTAAACCTACCTTACACTGTTTAATCTGGCAAATAAAATCGACCCCAGAATTACAGGGTTGTTATTTTCCCACATAATTCACGTAACARTATTTTTATACTGCATATGTAGACAATGAAAAAAGTGACAATGTTGCACAACGCAGTGACCATTATTAGACAATTCTATAAAGCTGCTAATCAATTTGAGCCTGAACAGAGACAATAAAGCTCAAATAGTGCATATATTGYAGAAATGTGAAGGAAAATGCAATATTTTAATTGCTCCAATGTGTGCTAAAGTCACTGCAAAGTTAACTTTTCTTGTATTGTCTTATAATGCCATTCAAACTCTTAGAAAAGTCAAGGAAAATATAAATAGATATATAAATAAATAAGAAAGACCTATACTATGATAAACTAAAGGTACAAGACAAGAGTGGCACCACACAGTTTGCTGGATCTTGTGGGTTTTTTGCAGGGGGTCAAGGAAGTAAGACACAGCACATTTCAGGAAAAAAAAGGAAAATGCTGTTTTATGACCTCCCAAAGAGCTTGCTGCTTAATTCCCTGATWCCTTTATTTAGTAGTTTAGGGAAAAAAAAAAAAAAACTAACCAGAAAGAAATAAAAATGTACCAAATCAAAGTGACCAAAGCTACTTTTATATAATTAATATTCCACACCTGGCAACATGCTGAGATTGCCCATTATTTCAGACGACTTTCATTACCTGCAAATGCACAGCTGGTGATTAGTATTGCCTAAATGAGATTTTTTTTTTTTTATCCCACAGATATGTGGGATAAAAAAATTATTTACTTATTGCTGTCAATATGCATTGAGGACATCTCCTGTGCTTGGGGCTGGCTGCTGTTCTATACTCGTGCAGGTGCAATTAAAGCTGAATATTSTCCATTGCAGGCCCTGTGAATGGACAAAATATCTGCCAGTGCCTGCAATTTGTCTTCATTTCCCAACACTGCTAAAGTGCCTGTACAGTTAAATATTTAAGCACACTATGATTTCTGGAATTGGGTAGGTGTGTAAGGGGAAAAATTCAGGCAGAGAGTGAATTATTATTTCTGCGTAAGTCCTATCCAAACAAGCTGTTTTCTATGCTGTGCTTGTCAGCTCTGCAACATTGCTTATTGACTGTTGCTTATCGCAATTTTAAAATCACATTATTTATTAGATTTATAAACCAGGTGCTCTGTATCTACTCGAGACCATGATATCTCACTGCCTTTGGGCTGTGAGTAGTTGTCAAAAGGTGCAGCACTCGCACACGTGTTTCTGAACATAAATATGCTTGCTGGTGTGCTGCTTTACACCTCTGCCTGGCACAAAGKATTGCATCAGCACAGCATCTAAACAAAAATGTCTTCTAAATTGTTCACCTTTAAGGGACAGGCAAAACTTTCTCTTTTTTTTGTAAGCTTCCTTTAGACTGATGGACAGATTTCACTTGGGGATAATTTCTGGGATCTCTCTTTACTCCTTTTTTTAAGTTCTGAGAGAGAGGAWGATTGTTCCAGAAATTTGCAATCAACAGATGGCAGGTGAAACCAGAACAAAGGGAGGCTGAAGTGATCAGAGAAGGACCACTGAACTCTTTATTATAACACAGTTATGAAAAAACTCACTTTGGAATGCTGCATCTCTTCTTTATGCAGTAAAAGAGCCAAAAAGAAAGTATTATAAGCAGTCATAGTAACAATTTTATAATGAGTAATTTGCTTTGAGTCAGAGGGTGGGCTGGAAAAACTCCAGAAGCTTATTCTGGATTCTTGAATTGCCTCAAACCATTTCACTTCATCACTTAAGACTCTGCATCACTTTTAGATACCATTAGAGAAAGAGAGATGAGTAGACCAGAGACTGACTGGTAAACTTCCCAGTTGCTTTCATGATTTCAATGCTTTTTGAAATTTAGGTGCACAAGAAAACTGGAATTGACTTTTAAAAAGAAATTTCATACATAACAAAATCTTTAGCAGGTTACTGTCAAGGCAGTAAAAAATGCATAAAAGATGGTATTGGATGACARTGTTTATCAGTCACAGAAAAACTGTAGGAAGAGTCAATTATAGCAAGTGTGAGYATGAAAAGTAGAAATAATTATAATAATTATACTACTAATAATAGTAATGAAAACAGTTATTGGGGTTTTTTTCATTGTTTTTTCAAATATTAAGAAAAAAYCTGGCAGTCAATATGATGATCTGAGCTCAGTGATGGCAAGGGAATGAAGAAAGGGAGTCTCTAGAAAAAGGAAAATATTTTGCCATTTTTTTGCTTGCCCTTTTTCTGAGCAAGCATTACTTTCTCTTCATTGTGGAACTACCCAAAAGCTGAGCACAGCTTCACTTCTTTGCTGGTAATTTTTCCWCATGTGCAGTAATAGATAACAAAGTGAATGGGCTGCTTCTAGAAGAATTTGAGATGTTCAGTTGAATGAACATGATCTAAAATGAAATATTTTGCTGAAGTGAAAAGTAAGGAGGAATAAGGACTGGATACTACAAAAGCAAGATTCTGCTGGAGATGAAGTGGTATCTGGGCTCTCCCAAACCTCCTGGAACAGAAAATGGTTTGATACAGAAGAAAATTTAAGAAGTGATTATGGATAGTGGAAAAGCAGTGGAAATCAGCTGAGGCAAGGGAAGAGGTTTTATCTCAAAATCAGTGAAGGGTGACTACTGGCACCCAGCCTGATGCCATTTCTCTTCCCATTTAATTTTGCTGYTCTGTCCTGGAGGATTTTGTTTCATCTTCTCTCCTTTTGCTTTAGCTGGTTTCCCAATTCAGCTTTTGTGGGGCTCAGCTATTTAGAGAGTATGGATGAAAAAGACTAGAAACCAGTGTGAAACACAACACRTAATCCACTAGTAGCAGAGCAATCAGGAGGCCGTATACTGGCATTTCTTTGTACAGATACAGTAAAATGTCAGATAAATACAGTCTGGGAGATTTTTTTGCATGCTAGACACCTGTAAAAAAATGCCTACAAACTCTGCCTGAAAAATTAAGATGCTACTTCTACTTTTGGTAATTGGCCAGGAAATAGCCATGACTTTTCTATATATTTTAACTTTTTGTGAGTGCTTGTCAAGAAACTAATTTCTGYCCAATTGAAAGCTTTTAACTTGAATAATGCTCTTCAGCCTGGAAAATTTTGGGTTCATTTTTCCTTTGTGGATCACTCARTACTACTTACATTGCAAACCCTTGGTCTTCCTCCCCACAACTTCCCCTAATTGCTACTTTAGCAAGAACAAATCAATTTGTTTTGTTTCAATCTCTGTGTGTGATTATCTTCCATGGGCATGAGCAGTGAGCTCATCCAAGCTACAAAAAARGCTGACAAATGAGCCATTTATTTCATACAGTATATAATCAGATTTGTCAAAGGCCTGTGCATTGGCTGCACTACAGATATATTAATCAGAAAGCTGGGGCTGAACTTCTTCAAGGTGACAACTCATGAGGTCCTTCCTGAAAGCCTATTTTCCTCTGTACTAGGTATAACACTTGGATAATTATAATCTCTTGTGGTCAACTTTTAAGCCACCTTGAAAAGACTTTATATTCATCTCAGATAATTTTTTTTTCAGGTGCCATTGAGGTACTCTTTAGGCTTTTTCCAGCTCAATGTTTTTCTAGACGTGGACAAAACTTTCTTAATGCCCTTGTCAGCATTTTTCCTCTTAACCTGCCATTTTTAAAAAGAAAATTAGCATAGGATTCAAAAGGAGCGATGTACTTGCATTAACCTTTGATTTGGTAGATTTTTTTTTATACTTGCATGATCAAAAACCCTTCCCAAGTACTCTGAATTTTAAATGATCAGTATACATGGCTCCTTAGATAAAACACTATTTTTTTTTGCCCCTTCTCTTCATATGTGATAGGGGGGTTTGTGGATTCTGCTGTGGTAGCATGTACCATGTACCACATACCATTGAAGGGACTCCTAAAAAAGGAGCTCAGCACATTATCTGCTTCCCTAGCCATCAGGTTTCTTTTCTTTGATTTTCTCAATCTTAAAAATTTTCCACTGGATTGGGAAGGAAAGACATATCTTAACCCTTGAGAAGCAGAATAACTTTGCCTGAGTTTTGTTTGTTTGCTTGTTTGTTACATTTTTTGTTTTTGTGTTTTTTGTGCGTGTTTTTTCTTTGTTTTGTTCTGTTTTTCACATAAGAACCAATTTATAATTAAATACATACATCAATTCAAATGCTGATCCAAATTTTGCCTTCTGTTATCCAATATGGGTATTTTTATTAAATTTTCTCAGCTTCACCTGGAAATATATTATATACTGAAWGCCTTGAAGTATGTCTAGGACAAAATCAAACACTATATATTAAGAAAGCAATTTCTGTTATTTTACATGACCTCCAAACTGGTATATGATTGATATGGGACCACCATCATATTTTTAAAACAGAGAATAACCTATTTATTTTATTTTTTGCCTGTAACACGTGCAATTTTTGTCTTTGTACAAGGCAATCTGATTTTCATCCCAGTAACGAGTTTCAAGTACTGACAGCAAATATGGAAATATGACTTGATGTTGCAGTGAGAATRCAGTATTAAATTCTTTCTGGTTTTATGGGCTGTGTATCATCCTGGCTCATTCTGTTGCAAAAATTGAAGAGGTGAAGAAAAAGCTTTCTTTCTGAAAAAACTTTGGTACTTATATACCAGATTTCTGTAATGTGACTCAATTCTTATTTAATCTCTCTAATATGATGCATCTAAAGGACAAATACCTGCAGCTGAATCTATAAGGTGAAGTACAGAGTTTAAGGGACAAATCTCAATAAGTGTCTTGTGGCTTCTATTTCACAAAGTGAGATATTATTTGTAAATTCAGGTGTATGYTTTTATTTATTTGGTAGAGTTGCTAAAACTTGACAAAGAATTTTAARTTTAAAGTTAAAAACATTCTAGCTTTGTACAATTGCCAATGAAATGTAATATCTAAGTATACTGTATTGTAGCATATCATGCCATTTATAAATTAGTTTAAGAAAATGAAGGCASAGCTTGTAGAGAATATATTGAACCACAATATAAATGAATAGTCATTTGGACTCTATCCAAAAAAGCCTAATGCACAAGTGTGGGATATGAGGCATGTCAGTCAAAAATTGTGATCTCAGATCACAGATATACTCGGACCAGTGTTATGTAATATCTRAACCAATGACATAGATGGAGGCATCCAGGGCACCCTCAGCAGGTTTGCAGGTGACACCAAGCTGAGGTTGCAGTGGCCACCCCCAAAGGACAGGATGGCATCCAGAGGGACCTGCACATCCCAGGAGTGGCCGATGGGGATCTCAGGAGGTTTTACCAGGCCAGGGGCTGGTGCTGGCCCTGGGTCAGGGCAGCCCCGGGCTGGATCCAGGCTGGGGCTGAGCAGATGGAGCAGCCCTGGAG
>CADDXX010000085.1:1154390-1180613 GCA_902810485.1 Alauda arvensis | reverse complement strand
GTGGCACTGGATGGGCTTTGAGGTCCCATCCAACTCGGGATTCTGTGATTTTATGATATAGGAACAAATGTGAGTGTGAAACACCTCTGCAGTATTCTGGAAAACTGTGGAAGACTTTGAAAGATGGCCTTGAAGTCCAAAAACTAAAATTAAAAACTCTTTGTAATCTTCACTGTTGCTGTTACTGGACTTGCCAATGAGCTTTCATAGGTCAGTAGGAACATTGAGACTTTTGGCTTCTTCAGTTTCCAGCTTGGTTTTGTCTTTCATTGCTGAGCTACAGAGTAGTGGCACCACCATTCTGTGTGAAGACCATGTGATTTTGTTTGGCATACAACAATTTAATCAGTATCTGGTAGGCAGAATCAAATACAGTTCTGTATGTTTAGACTTGCCAAATGAACTTTTTTTTTTTTGAAGTTTGCTAGACATTCTGGTCTAATTTTCATGCACTGCCCCAAAAGAAATTCAAGTGAGCTTTTTTTTCCCTAACACTTTAAGCAAATCATGTGTGGGATGGAAGTTAGCTCTAAACCAGGAGAGATGATTAAATTATTGTGTTACCCATGCCAAGAAACAGTGCATGGTCTCCCATGGGTTTTGCAGCCTCAGCAACACATCAGTCCATGTGCCTCAGCTGGGCACACATTCAGCACAATACACCCAGATTGAATAATTTCCTTACTTCCTCCTATTTTTTTTTTTTTTAAATCCTCCTGGTTTTGCTCTGAAGCTCTAAACTCCCATGATACAAGAAACACAAACAGCAGAAATGGCTGCAAGACATTTTTTTCAATGTTAACATCAGTAAATATTACAAGAAATCCAAGCAGTGGCTAAAAATTTGTACTGCTTAGCTGATGAATTAAGAAATTGACTGTAAAATGTATAAATTTGAAAAGTTTCTTCTTCCCGTAAGTCTGCATCGTCCTTCAAAGAASCTGACATGTAATCACAGAGAATTGTCATTGGTGACTGCACCTTAATCTTTCAATTATTCTAACTGTGATAAGTTTCTGCATTATRAAGCTCTGGAAGTACTTAATATTGCATTATTTAACTAACTGCACTTAAATCMTAAAATGGTCTACTATAACCTCAAAAATCAAAGATGTTCAAAGTTAAAAGTTGAGAATGAAGGGTATGAAAGAACATGAAAAGCTCATTTGTGCAAGCCAAAAAAAAAACTCTGCTTGAATTTTCCTTTTTTCCTAGACTACTTTATTTCGTCTTGGTTTTAAGTCAGACAGCAGGTAAAACTGCAAACCTTGGTAGCTGAAATACACTGAAAAATATATGAACATATATTTAAATGAATAATACCACTAAAACATAACTGCAAAATAAGTTTTAAAATGCACACTGCTCCTTGCTTTCATCGAGCAGTGTCTGTGTTGTCTGAATAACGTCTTTTTGATAAGAATAACTAGGAACAGGCTATGAATGCAACTTCAAAACCAGGTACTCACAGCACTCTGAAGCCCTGATGCTCCCCTGAGACATTGAAACAGCTCTGCTCCTAAAGCTGCTTTGATATGTTCATTCTGGAATGAGCMTAATTGGCCCAGATGGGTTTTTCTGGAGAAAAGTTACCTGATTTAGAGTCCTACCCTGCAAAGGAATTCAGGCCTTTCCAAAGCAATGTGCAGCGTCCATTTTCCTTTTATCTGTCAGCATTTCTCAGCTCCTTCTGCTGAACCACCCATGCCCAATCCCACAATCCAGAAAAATTCCCATCAAACTGTGATCCTGGTTCCAGTTGTATGGAAAGAAGTAAAGGAGGAGCCATAATTAGTGCTTTAATTTTGGTCTGTCTGCAAGAAAGCACTTGGGATCTGAAGCCTTGGTAGCTTGAAGACGGTGTTTTATCCTAGTTAGCCAGGACTTCTTTAAAAATTTTATCATGAAGTCTGTTTAATTAGTTAAGCCATGTTCAACTTTATTATAGCTGGTTTTGATTTAGACCTGTGTTGGCTGAGTGTCAGTAGAAAAYCCTGAAAAATTACCTCACTGCCCCTGCAGAAAGGAACTCCAAGGATCCATACCCTTCAGAGARCTCAATCAATATTTGAAGAACAAACATCAGTAAAGAATGGTTTAATGATTATTATAACCAGATCTAATGGTTAATTAGTTGTCATAGAACAGGRAAGAKATCTTGAGAAAGTTAAGGAGTTAAAGACCTAAACACCCCAGGAAACTTGATTAATACATTGCAAGTGCAATAAAGGAGCCACTTCATGGGTTTGTACACCCCAGAAAACTTAATGGTAATGGTAAATTTGCAGRACAGCAAATTTAATAAAGTGCTGTCTACCTGGATAAAACTTGAGTTATCCATTAAACAAAGATAGATGAGATCTTCTGGYCGTAGTTAAAAGGAAYAAAACACCTATACCATGATGCAATACATTGGGCAGACCTTTGTAGTGTCTATGAAAAATCTTGGATCTTTTACTGTAAATGAATACCTGAAAATTAATGGRTTTTTGAAAATGTTTATGGTGAATAAATTCCCAATATGTTCCCAATTTTGACTCAAAATTGTTAAGAATGGCAATCTAACAGCCTTTTGCTGTGAGATTTAAAACTCTCTTTCAATGGAGGGAAGGAAAGGCCAGAGTGATGAACAGATCACAGCTTGGAACAGTTGGAAATAAAATGAAATTCTCAAAGTTTCAGACTAAAAGGAGCATTTCTGAGGTATGTAAACTGAGTGTTAATTATTTTTCATTTTCCTTTTTCTTTTTTTTTTTATTTTAAGTTGTACATTAGCTGTAATTTACACTCCCAGTCTTCACAAATCTCATTAYCTAGACCTTATTATCACTATAATAATCTTGGCCATATAATTACCTTTCTTTGTGTAAATTATCCTCCTGTTTCTTTTTTTTTTATTAATTTATTTATTTCTTCTGACCACCTAGAAAAAAAATTTTAGAGCTTCCTAAGATCTAGCTGTAAGAAAAATACTGTTTCCTGTGTACATTGTTAGACAAATGCTAAGTACTTCATGACCTGTAAAAATTTTGAATATGTCTGACCTGAAGAATATAAATTAACTCACTGAAAATATTTATTTTCCTAACCACTTTTCKGGATGGCAAGCAGCCTACTTAAGATATTTCTCAGGTAAAACAATCTGAATTTTGGAAATTACAACTTTCACGGTGCCTATGCAGATAACTCACCTGCAGCAGGAAGATTTGTGTTAGCCTTGTATAGCTGATATCAGAACAGGATGAAATTTATTTCTGCTTTCCTTTGCTTGAAAAAGAAAGAAAAAATATGCAGATTAAGAAAATATCAGGCTTTGAGAAGAGCTTGTATGGAAAGATAAAATACATTAAGACATTTCAGTCTGGAAAAGAAAACTGGTGTGAAATGTGATGGAGGTAAACAAAATGATGAACGGCACAGGGAAGGTCAGTGAGTTGTAATTATTTTCTTTTTCTCRTACTATGACAGCTGGGGGCATCAAATGAAGCGAGAAGGCAGTGGTTTTAAAACAAAAAMTAAGTTTACAAAATGTGTGGTTGAACTAGGGAGTTCATTGCCACAGGATGTTCTGGATCCAAATGATRTTAATGCCTTCAGAAATCCATGAGGCAAATTAATAGGGAAAATATCTATTAGAAGGTGTAAAACACAGTAGTTTACATCTAGAGCTGTCTCCAAGTACTTGAAGAGAGCACATGTTCTTGGAGGTAGAGAAGATATATGTGAAAAAAATATCACCTTTCCTTCTCCAATCCAATATAGCCATACTCAGGGTTATTTTTATGGGCTACACACATTTTTAAAACATAACTTATGTAATGACAAGACCAGATTTTTTTCTGTTTAATTTCACCTGGTTAGGAAAAAAACCCAAGAAACTATTTAACCATTTCCCTGGTGTATTTACAAATATTTAATATTTAAAAAAYCAAAACCAAGAAGTTTCTGCTTATCAGGAAACTTTAATAAATCGATCACAATTAAAAGAAAGTAGAACAGTGACTATTCTGAGTAGCTATCATTGCATTTAGCTAGGCTGTTTTCCTTTCATTTGTATAATTTTTTCCCATGAATATTTTTTTTCTTACTTACCAGCTGACAATAGAAAGTTCAGCAATATTAGAGACTCACTGAATAATTGCCTGAGAATTCTGAACACCAGGTTAAGTACAAGCACAGTAAAAAGCATTTTGCTGGAAATTGTTCATGCTTTTTCATAAATCAAGGTTTAAGTGATGGCAATAAAAAAATCCCCAGTAAGTGGCTATAGTTGGTTTCTAAATATGTGCAACATGTTTTAAAAATATTGTTGTTACTGCACCTAGAGCAGCACTTTTGTTTTGTTTAAAGAGTGGTGTGTGCTGGAGCCTGGAATGGGATGGTGTGTGGTAATTAAATGGTTTCTCTCTCTTCCCTCTCGAGATGTTGAACAAAGAGAGGTAAATTCTTTATGGAACATATAGGGTGTAATTCCTTCAGCTCCCAGYTCCCTCCTTTCTAGATCATCCAAGCTGCTATTTTCCCACCAGGTGACCCAGGTGGGGTACAAGAGACATTTCCTTGCCTGGTCCAACTGATGCTCTGTCTGTTCAAATTAGTCTTTCCCACCAGGAGGGACAGAAGTGCAGGGAAATGCCAAGAGCCTCTGTGTATGCCCAAACCTGAAATATAGCTCTGAAGTTAAAAAAAAGCCATATAAATTAAACATTCACTATGTGATACAAAATATTACATTATTATTAATATTATTTTTAGGTAATTTAAAAGCATCTCATAGCTTACATCTGGTGTGGCCTTATTGCAGCTTTACACTACCTGACAAGAAGGATGGAGAGACACAATTTACAAGGACCTGRAGTGACAGGACAAGTGGGAATGGCTTCCCACTGCCAGAGGACAGGGATGGATGGGATATTGGGAAGGGRYTGCTCCCTGTGAGGGTGAGGAGGCCCTGSCACAGGGTGCTCAGAGACACTGTGGCTGCCCCTGGATCCCTTYRAAGTGTCCAAGAYCAGATTGGRCATTGGGGCTTGGAGCAATCTGGGACAATGGGAGGTGTCCCTGTCCATGGCAGGGGTGGCACTGGATGATCTTTAAGGTCTTTTCGGACCCAAACCATTCCATGATTTGAWGATTCTATTATTATTGTCCTTATATGCTGCCTGAGCCAAATTTGCGAAATGTCTGCTATGTTTTCTCAGTCATGTAAGACAAGAAGAAACATAAATAATTTTTTTAATGAGCTGCACTTCCTTCCCATTGGGATCCTGCTGAAATTCAAGTTGATTTTCTCAGCAATAGTTATTTTATTTTTTTTAATATCCTGGGTGGTTGGTTCTCTATCTTTGCAGATGCTTTTGTAGTCMTCAAAATCTGTGTCATGAGTTTGTACTAAACAGATTTACAAGCAGAGAGTCATGTACAATGCAGGTATAACTGGCTATTGAAGAGACAAAGAGACTGCCAAWAWTGGTCTGAYTTTCTACCCTAYGGYCTCTGGTTTCAAATSTAAAAATGATCCRTCCATACGTGTCTTGGTGGAGCCCATTGAGTGAATATTCTGATTTTAARTAGAGAAGATGGAGACAGTTCAACTGATATTTATTTAGGTAAAATTGCTTATGGTTAGTCAGTTCTTTGACTATCCAGAAGAATGTGATCAAAAAGATTTGTTCAAGCTATGACTGTGCAAACAGTTTTCACTGAAATAATCATCCGTATTTCTTTTTGCCTCACCATTATGGCAATAGACGATATCCATCTGGAAATTTGTAATATTAACATTCATTGGTTTAAGCTGTTTATTGCCCAAAGGCAAAACACTATTTTTTCTTGGCTGCCTCATGAGCATTTCTGAGTTTAGGGTAATAGAATGGTGCATAGGTTAATGAGGTTTGTGTCTGGGGAATACCTAACTTTATACATCTTTTGTAATTATTAATGACAGYTTTGCCATTCTGAGACCTTCTTCTTACTCACAGTTATGAAACAAATATAAAAACAAGGCAAATAAAATTACCAAAGAAGTAGATACAATATGAAAATTAAGTCTGAGAAATATATTTTTTAATTTATATTTTTACCTGAATTAACCKTTATTTCTTGTTCTTAAATAGTTATTATTTTTATATCTGCCTACAAGCTTCTTCTCTTATGTTCACTTYCAGTTGAGTCCAAAACTGTTTGAGCTGTTTCTTTTAGATATTCTACATGAGGAAATTTTAATCTTCGTAGAAAAATTTACTTATCAGATGGTGTTTGATATTAGATGTGATTTTGAGTTAATTAATATGGAAAGGTAGGTACATCCTTTTGTTTTGATCACRGAAATTATAGCTACTTCAGGGAAATGTTTTGGGCAGATGAATTACATATTTGGTGTCCTTTTTTTAAAATGATCTAATTTTAAACCTAGTTTGTTGAAAATTCAAAATAAAAACAACGTTCTCTAAGTGGTCAGGTAAAAGAAATGTGACTTTTCATGGCTGTATGTCTAATGGTTGGATTTCCTGGTGTCTTAGGGAGTACCAAGAGTTGTAGTAGTAGGGAAAAAAAAAAAAAAAAGGCACCAAAGGCACTGCCAAGACTGGAAGTTTCTCAGTCTTTTCCTGGGATTTCTTACCATTCTGGAACAATTAGCATATCAAAAATAACAATCAAGAGAAATTAGCAAAAATAAGACAATATTTTTCCAGCTGCCTGATGTTTAATAGAAGAAATGCAGGCTATTTCATGGTCTTTAATCTCTCTGTCATAAAATAGTTCCAGAAAATGTTAATTCATGAGGATAGAGGTAGCCATTGCAGCCTTTTCTTCTTTTCATCTGCTTRTAAACACAACAATGTTAGTTACCTGATATTTCTGAAATTGTTTCTTTATGCCAAATGCATTTGAAATCAGCAAAATGTTTTTTTAAAAATTGTGGATGGCAAAATTGCATATTTGTACACMATATGTTCTCTTTTCAGTTGCCAGAATTATTGCTACACCTTCCAGCAAACCATTATCTTACACTCAGCTGAAAAAAAAATCTCTCTGTGGGTTGAGTCTGCAAACATCAGACATCAGATCCAAAATGATCAGTTTAGTAAGAGGCTGGGATTCAAAATGCCGCTGGGTTTTTTCCCCATCCTCCTAACAAAACTAAGAGTTTTATCACAGGGGTGATGAAAGCACATCTTTCTGATATTGTTTGTTATTTGTTAATGGTAACTCACAGGGTACTTCTGTTTGCTTCTGGAGATGAAATCACTAGTCAGGAAATTTGTATATAGTAAAAGAAGTCTTGCTGTAAAAAAACCCAAACACTAAAACAGAAAAAAAWTTAAAAAATGAAAAAGGAGGAAAAAWAAGAACCAAGAGAAGACCTACTGAAAAAAAATTAAAARAAGGAAAAAAAGRAAAAAATAAAAAAAAGGAAAGAAAAAAAGAATTAAATTATGCTAACTATGAAGCGCACATTTCAGCTATCACTCTAATTATTAAGCAGTGTCATGACTACACAATCAAATGCAGATGGTTACAGATATTAATCCCCTTGAATATGACTGTACTAGAATTAGTYGTGATATCAAGAAACAGTAATATCCATTGGTAACATTTTCAGCTTTCAGCTTCATCTTTCGTCCCTTTTACAGAATAGACTGGCAAAATAATTGTTTGTTTAAGCTTATTTTTTTGGCATTTGTTCAATATTCATGCAGACATTAATTAAAATGGACCAATTTCTACCTAAATTGTATTTTTTTGTAGCAAGCCATACATTAAGAACAGAAGRCCTTGTTTCTTTACCTGATTTTTTTTGTCATAGAGTTTCTAAAAAATTATTAGAATGGTTATGATTTCCACAGAGTTCTGAAATGAAAAATTGGAAAATTTCTATTGAAACACCCATGTACAGATCTCTTCTTGATTATTTTCAAATTTAAAGCAAGTCTGGAAAAGTCTATAAAATACTGATGTACCTGAAGACATTTTGTGATACCACTTCATCTTCTCCACGACTCCTGCTCTTCCTAAAGCAATTGCCAAAATTTTCTTGCTCACAGTGAAAACATTGTGAAAAGTCTTAATGTGYTCACTCTGAGGATGAGAATCTCTGCTTATAAATTGCTTGTAAATTTTTAATTTCAATGAAAAGACTGGCATAGGTCTGTAATATTATTTATGCCTAGTGCAGCAAACAGTGAAATTCCTTTTGCAAACTGTTTGGAAATTTGTTCAGCACTCATTGATATATTATATTTATAACAAATCATAGAAGAAGATGAAGGCTTGCTACCAATAGAACCAGAGTATTTCAGATAGGTATTGGAACTGGTTTTCAGCTCTACTGGACTTTGTCCACCATTTTATCCAGAAAGAAATTTATAAACGCTCCTTGTTCAGAAAGGCAGATTTTTACAGCTGTTTTCTCATGGGTAGAAATTGTTGCTAAAGTAGGAAGGTGAGGAGAACCCATCCCACTTCTTTCTTAAAAAAAAAAAAAAAAGGTTTATATTTGGGCATTAAAGGAAAACAAGGCAAGAAGAGGAGGTTCACAGTAAAGAGGAAGTTTAAGTTCTGAACTACTTTTGCATGCATATATATGGTCTGGATGAAAAATGTAACTGCATGAAATAATAATAGTTAGAAAAAGTCAAAATCCATTTGTGTTGAATTTAAACCATTAGTAACTGAATGCTTTTTGTGTTCAATGGAGACCTGTGGCAAGACTGAAACACAGGCATCTTAGCAGCCTTCAGGTGCAAGATTTACTCTTCCATAAGGTAAGTATGAAATGCACAGATAGATTTAATGCAGAGACTAACTAAGAGCCCAGCTTTCAAGAAATTATTTCTGTTCCATTGAAGAAACTTAAATTAGACTTAGTGAAAATCTGATTTCTGTTTTTGTTTCTAAAGAAAAAAAAAGATTCACCTGGAACAAGAAAATATTAGATWATTGTTGTGATTTTTGAAATTAATTGTAGTTAACTAGTTATCCAAGTTTACTGAATTTCTGGATATGTTAAATTTCACTCTTGAGAGGGTGGCAGATGAGCCAGGCTAACCCATGATAGTCTTCCATGACTAAATGTCATTGATGACACCTTTGTATACAGTCTTTCTTTAAAAAAWAACCACCACCAACAAAAAAAGCCTTCTATAGGTCTTGTGTCTTGTAAAATTAGTCACAGCAAAACCCACAGGAATTTCTAAATGTATGAAAGCATAGAAATATTTTTGTCCTRTATTCCTGAAACATTTTACAGTGATATGTGCCATTCTGGTGTTTTGGGGACCTCTTGAAATGATGTTTATTTGAAGAGGACAGTAKTATTTTTCCAATTACAAAGGTGTAAATTAATCAAATTTTAGATACTACTTCTTGACAGGATCCAGGTGAGTGACTACAAGARGGGTGGTGAATATGTGCAGCCTTGAATTCTGCTCTGAGTCCCCTGCTGTGAAAACTTCTTTACTGACCTGGAAAACAGAAATGCAAAGGGTATTGAATGTGCCATAAAATACAGGTATTTGCACTCACAGCTCCAGAAATAGAAGCCTTGATATCTTCCTATAAGATCTAGGCAGGAAGAATTTTACATTCTGTGAAAAAATTAAATGTGTTGRAACAAGTTTCCATCCCAAATCTTCATAAACACTATTGAGTTCACATTCTTGATAATTCTTGTGCTCAAGAATCAACAAATATGTGAAAAGAAATGACTTTTTGTTTTTTATATTTCAAGTAATTTTCCATCAGTGTGAACATTTTGGTAGTGTTAATGTCTAGCATTGCACAAAAGCTGAGGTTATGCAAACAAAAAGACTTTAAAGTCTTTGGACAAACTCCCCCTCTAAAATGAAATGAAATGAAATAACAAATTCCAAACCCAACCCATACTTAAACAACTACAACAACAACAACAACAAAAAACCACAAAAAACCCACAAAACCATGCCCAAGAACAACCCCCCCAAAAACCCTCCAAAAACCAACAAAAACAAAAACCCAAAAAAACCAAACCCTTCCCCCCTGCCAAAAAAACCCAAACCAAACAAAAAATAAACCACCTAAAAGCCCCAAAAGCTGAATATGGGGTTTTCACACATTTTTCCTCATGTAGACGGAAAAGAACTATTGATGATGATTTTCATTTTAGCTCTATTTTTAATGTTTCAGAAATTGGGAGATTAAGTCATGGTATGAAAAATTCCAGCCTCTCTTGCCGCTTTGTAAATGAAGGAAAGTAGAAATTCTTTCTGATCAAAATAAAATATGTGGGTCAACAATAAAAAAATATTTTGGAGTTATATCTGTGGACAAAAGGAGAGTTTGGAAAAAGGCAGGTAATGCAGATGAAGATATAAAAACCAATCACATCAGGCAAACATATTTTTGTTCATWTAGAAGCACTTTGTGCTGATTGAATCCAAAAGTCTGGTATATCTAGATTTTTCAGTCAATGAAGAACAGGATGATTACACCTTTTTTTTGGTTATTGGTTTTGGTTTTGTTTGTTTTTTTGATTTTTTTTTTACGGTTGACATGCTGACTTTGTTGTGCTGCATTTGTTATTGATGGGGACATGGAAAGCAAGAGATTTCATAAAAATAAAACACAATTAGTAAGGAGAACTGAAGAACTCCTTTTTTACAAGAAGTATCTCTAAAACTGCACTTMGGTTAACAACATTTTCTCAAAAGAAAAAGATTCAGGACTGCCAGGTGTTGTGAGTGCTTGAGAGACAGGGGRATCTAGCTAACTTTGTCTTAAATAAAAGTTCCTGACTAGACAAGTTGATTTCAGAATAAAGCAAAAGGGATTTGTTATTTGTTATTGGGACCTATTTCATTTGTGCAAATATTCTTCACTCTATAGYAGTTGCCCATACACTTTAGATGCCTTGGGTAAGACTAATTTTAAGAAGAAGTACATTGGAATTGAACTTTAATAAATATAAATTCAAGTCAACTGAAGCACTCTACAAGGTCATGCCGAGAAAACTCTTAAGCACAGAAAATAYAGGTGATAGATAATATTGTCTATTACCTCTGCCTTGGTTCTTGCTGAGATATAAATGTGTTCATTTTTTTTATATTTCTCAATTTTTCATAACATTTTTTTTAGATTTTTGAACAGTACTTTTCAGCTCCTGGACAATTAGATCTTTGTRGTTATCCTATCAAACAATAACAAGAGTCTAATTTGAATAGTGCACATTAAAATGCACACAAGTTCTTAAACTACCTATTAGTATGATAATTGCAGTACTCTGTACTTATGGAGTTGGAAAGAACAGCTATTATTAGATACGAATCTGGTGGTGGCATCACATAATACATGCTAACCACCACACAAAAATATATTATCTTACATTAATTACTTCAATTGCTCTGAAAAGGCTTGCACAGCCTTTCTCTCTTCCAGCAAACATGACACAGACACAAAGGATGCTATTTTTCATTTGGAGGCACTTAAAGTCTGTTGAAGATGGTGTGTCAAAATAGGGTGCAGGCCTTGGGCTGTTGTCTTCCCTCTGCCCAACACAAGAGCTATTACACAGCCACACTTACAATGAATTGCTCATGTKCTCCCCATTCCCCTGCCAGAAAAATTTCAAACTAATTTTGGAAGGTCCTCAGGTATGAATATGCCTTTGAGATACTTGTTTCAAAACCTCAAGTAGGGTGCTGAGTAACAACTCCTGCTATGGGAGAGAAAAAATTGCATTGTGAGATRAACTAGAAAAAATATGTCCTCACAAGTGACAGAAAAACTTCAGCAAAAGCAAACACTGCAGTAAATATCTGACTGTTTCAGCTGGGAAKGAGATCATGTTAAAAGGAGCATATCCTCAACCTCTGAAGAAAGCAAAGAGACCCCAAAAAACACAGCTGAGAACTGCAATACCTGTTCCTGACTGGACACCTGCACAGGCTCTGTRGGTGTGTGGAGCTCAGATAATCTCAGAAATCTCAGAAAGACTGACATTTTCCAGATAAAAATTGCCTAAACTTTTAAATGTTCTCTAACAGGGGAAATGCTTGGAAGCTGGCCTCTGAAAAACTGTGCCTACTTTATAAGGCAAATTAAATCAACAGATTATTAAGTAGAGGATCATATTTTCTCATAAATGAAATATAGTAAATTAGTACCACACTTTCCTGATTTTATGGAAATGCCTGAGATTACTCCTGTAGGTTTATTTGCAGAGTGGGAGCATTAAAACCTTAGCTGAAATGTATGCAAAGAGCAATCATTTTATTAGCTGGTTTCAACTCCTCTTGCAATTCTACTTCAAGGACATTACAAGAGTTTAAATTCTTCTGCCAGCKTCAGTAATCCAAATTTTCAATCAAGGTATTGAATTAACATGTTTAATAATGATACTGCCTATGTATATAGTTATAATTGTGTAGTTTATATTTCTTACTCATTTTTCTTCAGAAAAAAATGAAACAAACTCAAACCACAAGAGACTTCACCACAAAACCACACATGATTCTCTAGAAGACAGAATCATTTTGGCCTATCAGTTTTGATAAAGTTTTTACAAATTTCACAAATTTCTTACCAGCCTGGATCTGAATTTAAAAAAATCATTAAGCCTGTAGAAAGTTTGTATATCTAACTGCATCTATGGAAATAAATATGCACATATGGGTTCATGGTAATTCATAGAAATTTTCTACTTGCACTCATTTGAACTTATCCAGCCTAACTCAATCAATTGAGTTGAAGCGCCCCTGTGGGGGGGAGCTGCAAGAGCCGGGGTGAAAACCTCCTGCTGTGGGAGCTGTGAGTCATTTCAGTTCTGCCATAAGGAATCCTTGAGTCAACAGTCAGGGAGGAGAAAATGAGAGCGAAAGAGGTCAAAATGCAGGCAAATGCTAAGTTCTTGACAAGCTAATTTCCAGCTTTATTTTTGTGGGATCTAGTTCTCTTCAGCAAAATATTAGGTCAGCTACTTGAACTCACTACAACCAAACATTTAAACTGGGATTCTAAAATAATGACCTGTATTTGAATGAATTACAAAATTATTGCGCTTTTAATAATGGAAATTGCATTTGATTTTGGTTGTGTGCAATTTTCCCTGTTGCCATGGTTCTCAAGCCTGGGCTATGTAAATTTATGTCATTCTAATCTAGAGGAAGATTAGGGCTTTAGGAGCAGATCCTGATTTTTACGAGTGAGCCTTCTCTTTAGCACCATGAAGTTTTAAGGAGTCATGCACGTGTAGTAAAATCATGTTGGTATGCAGTTTTATGCCTCACTTTTACAAACAAATATTCTTTAGTTATTTAAATTGCAATTTTATCTTAAATCAGATGGGTGCCGTGATCAAAGTTGCAGGAGATCCAAACAAGCATCAATATCTGTGCCTTGTGTAACAATTTTAGGATACAAATAGAATTTTTAAGGTGAACATCTTTCAAAATTATAATTTTCTCTTTAACATTATGATGCCATGGGATTAAAATCAAAATTAAGCCTGGTGGTTGGGAGATCTTTTACTTTGGGAAACAACCAAAGRACAGAAATGCCTAAGGTTCACACATTAACTGTACAAGACTGAGAAGAATAAGTGAAATATACCCATTAAATAGTGATTTAACCTGTGGAGGAGCTGTTCTATTAAAAAAGGAATGTAGAAATGGATTTTCCTTTCATTTACTTTCCCAATATCTTTTAAGAGAGATGGAAACCAAATAATGCTTGACTCGGATTGTAATGTTCCCTTGACTATTTGAATAAGTTTGTTACTAGAATAAATGTGTCTATCACTGTTTAAATATTTAAGTAATTATACTTAATGGCATAAACATTAGCCTTAGTGCCATWGGATACATATAGGAAGTGAAAGTAAAGAAAACTGAAAACCACTTATGAATAAAGAATGAAGGATGGTTCAGAGACGACAGGAAAAATGTATTTTGAAGCATTTTTCTTCAATGCAAATAAACATTTAGTTGCTTAGCCAGATTCCCAAATCTTCGAATGGCACTCCCCTAGGCTCCACAAGCTGCTGCTGGATAATGGATCAAGATCTTTACCATTAACCTACTGTGAAAACAAATACAAACCTGACTGCTGAGCCTCTAACAGTTTGAGTAGTTTATTGCTCATCTATTCTGTCAAAAATATCTGTCATTATGAAATATCCCTCAACAGAGAAGCACAAAAGTAGGCATCTTTCAAATTTCATGAGAAACAGAGGACCATAACACAGAAAGTRCCACTTAGGGAAAATATTTGTCAGAAATCAGTCAAAAATGCACAAACCAGTATGTGCCAGGTGCAGAAAACAGTCAAATCTCTGGAATGAAAACACAGGCTAAAGAGATAATTAGAAAATGATGCAACACCTCAAGTGAAGAATGGAAAAAAACACAAAGCAAGCTGTCCTCATTCTGTCGATAGGAGGGTAAGTGTCATCTCTCATTTAATTTTAAATCTAAATGTCACTATTTCTGGGGAAAAAACCCCAACAACAAAAACAGCAACAAAAAGTAAGAAAAGCAGCATTATGCATTTATGTTCTCAATTAACACAATTTATTTTTTGTTGTGAAATCTKGATTAGGTTTACCTCTTCAGGAGGTGACGAGAAATTTTTAGGTCACCTAACTGTCTTCTCAGCAGCCACAGGATTTAAATCATGGGTAAGTGATTCAGTTGGATAAGTGACTAAAACCTCAAATGCTCCCTGCTTTTGTCAAAACCACTAAATAATGTCATTAATCAGTAGTTAATTTCATGCTATTGGTATTTGTCAACACTGTTGTGTAAATATATATTACAGCAGATTTCCTCAATTTTGGAACAAGCAGGAGGCTTTCTGTTGGTTTTCCAGGTGGTTTCCTGTAGYATCACAGTTTTGGGGTAGATGGTGTGTAMAWGACTTTGGGACCTGCAGAAACTGARTAACACTCTGCTGGCATTTACAGAAAATGTTACATTATTGTGACTTTGTACACTGCAACAACCCTCAATTACTGATTTGTAGGAAAGCACACAGAACAGAAAATTCTGTATTGGAGCTGCCTGAGGCCATGTAAATATATAAGAATGCGAGAACATTTTGTCGATCAGAATCTGAGGCAGAAATGTCTTTTAAAGGTCATGCAATTTTTTTCATTTCTCCTTAGGATTCTTTTCTTTTAATTACATTTTCTTAGCTTTGATGTGGCATACATTAAAAAAGACTATAAAAAAAAGGTTTATATAGACAGAGAAAAGAGCATTAGAGATATATAATGCCTCAATTTGTCTTTTTTGTCATTATTACCCAGAGAATTCAGTGTTTTTTAATAAATGAGGCTGCCCATTGTAAAACAGCCTCTTCCCTTTCTATGAACAGCATGTTTATAATTTTGTAGTTCCCAAATAATATTAATTAACATCTACCCAACTTCATTGTCATATGAAGGAAGACATAAAAAAATATAAAAACCAAAAAACAAAACAAAACAAAACAAAAAAAACAACCAAAAGAAATCAAAATCACTAAGTCAAGTACACATAGAAATTCTAAGATTTACTCTGGAGAAAAAAATCCATTTAAGGATCCCTGCTGGACAGGTATAGCACAAAGAACTCTCAAAAGACAGGCTTAATAAATAAGGGTATCAAGGACACAAGGGAAAAAAAAATATATGGGATTTCYAGTGTGCCTAGGGGAGAAGGAACACAAGAAAGAAAGAAAGTAGTAGCTTCTACCTCTAGAAAGAATGCCTGTTTTAACCATGGCTAATTCCAAAGTGAAAATCAAATGCTGCTCCTCTCTTTGTGTCAGATTTATCTTTCTTCTTCCTYGTGTGCCTTGATCAAGAAAGCAAAGGTGTTCTTATTTAGATTGTTATCCCTCGTTTCAAGTCACAGCACTTCAAAGTGAACATGAACACTTTCCTCAGAGCTGTGATTTCAAGCTACAGAAGTCACCAGGGCATGCTCAGCTGTAAGTGTATATTTAATTCACATCCCAAAGGCTTTGCTTAGAAGCAAAGCGCTGAAGTGTTATGTTATTTTAACAGAAAGTTTTGATTCAGAGAAAGGGTTTGCCAGGACCTGGCCAGGCAGCCGTATTTAAACTGTAGCCATATGACCAAAATATGGGTTGTTGTTTGTTGTTTGTGGTTTGTTTTGTTTTGTTTTGTTTTGTTTTTTCATATGTCTAGATAGGTTTAGTTTAGCATTTACTTTTGTACCAGAGTTGAATCTCTAAACCATGAATAGCACTATCTGAAATGATCTCTGAAAGATTCTTACTGAATGCTGAATTGCTGACTACAAAAATTAATATTCATTTATTGTTTCCATGTATTTGTAAAATGGAAATTTAAACTCAAAAAAGTTAACTGTGGCTTATCCCTAATAATGGGATTTTTTGCTGAGGGCAGTTATCATCAAGTCACTCAGAATCGCATGAGCCAGTGCTGTGTAAGAGCAATAAACACCAACCTGCCTGTTTAGAGGGAGAGCACTGGCTCAGTGCTGCTCTGCRGCTACCAGTAGAAAGCTTCCCTGTTTGAATTAGATGGATATTGGAAGTGTCCTACCTTTGACTTTAAATCAGTGGCACAGACATCTGTTAGATTAGCTTGTTTGGCTTCTCCCCAAATGAGAACTGCAGGGGTGGAAAACAACATGAGTTGAGATTATTTGCTCAGAGAATCGTTGTTTCCAATTTTTCTCTCTGTCAGTTCCAAGCTGTGTTTTATGTGCAGCACAGTCTCCTCCAATCCTTTGATATACTGCTGTTTGCGTTGCTCTGGAACTGTGTTTAARGACTGCCTAAGAGGTGAGCAAGAAGCAGACAGGTAAAATATTCTGGAGTTTTTCTACAGGAGCTCCTGCGCACTGTAGCATTTCAAAGCAGCAGTGTAGCCAGTACCAGTAATTACTTTTGCAGATGACAGACACAAAGTGGATACATGTTGAATAGATATGATTTGTTTGCCCACGAGCAAAAAAATCAAATGATGCTTTTTGCTAATCTGAATCAGTTTTGGTTTATCTCCCCTCCTACCTGCAGCTCTCTTAGCAGGGGATAAAGAGAGAAGGTATTTCTTCACTGAGATAAATGTCAGTGCTTGTAGTGGGCTCAGGGAGGGGTGTTGGGTCACCTGGAGATATTCAAGAAACAGTGGCATTCGGTGTTCTGCTCTGGTCGACAAGGTGGGGATTGGACAGAATTGGAATTTACTGTCTTGAAGGTCTTTTCCAACCTCAGCAATTCTGTGATTTCCCAGATGTCTCAAAATCTAATTCTTTAAAAGACTGGCATGAAAGAATTTCTGTCTCTTATGTGTTTATCATATCTGCTTATGCTCTGAGAGGGGCACCTGCTGGGGGCATTCTGTGCTCCTTCATATAATCCCTATATTGTCATTTTCAGTAGCAAAATGAAAGRACTGCCTGCTGTGCAGGGGCCACTACTGCTTGGGAGGATTGGTAAAAATCTGTTTTTATATTCTTGTGTACAAGAATATGAAAATATAAATAGATTTGTTTCATTTTGGCGTTTTTGAATATGCTACAAAAACCTGAGGCATCCTAATCTTACTTGATGTTGCTAATTGTTCATGTTTCCAAGTGTGCTGTCTGGATGACTTTCTAGGTCATTATCTCTAACRTTCCTGTGAAAATATTTGACACTGATATAGATATTAATGCTGAAGGCAGGTACTCRGGACACGTGAATAAAGCCATTTCCCCCCTTGCTGTTTTATTGCTGTTGAAATACATCCAGTAGCTATTTGGTGCCAAAGAAACTTAGAAGTGCTTGTTCATTCCAAAGGCAGACATCACTCCAAGTTCTCAGCTTCTCTGGTTTTTAAAGCCAGTCTCAGGCTGGCTGACTTGAGCCGGTTAAACACTGACAGACACAATCTGGAGACTTATGAACCATGCACTTTCATCAGCAGTGCTCTTCCATACATATCTTCTAAATTTAGCTCCATTTCTGGGCCTCTTGAGATGTGAATATCAATCAAATCTTACTGGAACAAATATCTTTTGCCACAGCAGTCCCATACACTATCCCAAAATCGCAAATCAGTCGTGCTAGAGAATCCACTTCTTTTTCTTTAATTTATTTTTTAATTTTTTTTTCCTTTTTTATGGAAGGATYCAACCTACTCTCACTTAATCTGGTTCTTCCCTGAGCTCCTGAGCTCACCTAAGTAATTGTTTTCCCTTGTCTGTTCCTATATTTCCTATGCTTTATGCCACAAAATGTGAGTGGGGGGTCTTTACAAGTTGGTTTTTTTTTGCTATGAATGCATAAATTCTTGTAAAATTTGGGGTCATGTCTATGCTTGCATAAATCTGCAGAGTATGTGGGGGTTTTTTTTGGTTATGGAAGATATAATTGCTTACAAAGAGAGGAGCAGGGGATGATATGAAATTAAATAGAGCACTGAAAAGAAAACTATGGGAGGCCTAATATAAACACCATGCTTCTAAACTGAAACTCTTAGGAAAAAATGAGTGACCGAATGAAAGAATGAATAAATATATAAATAAAATGTTTCCAGGCAATCCTTTAAACTTCAGCCTTTAGTTCCTTCTTCTAGGCACAAGCTTAAAATACTATTATTCTTTCTACAACTATTCTTTTTTTTAATCTTTTTTAGAAATATTTCATGTTACTAGCCTGTAAATAAAAAAATTCTAAGAGTAAAGGAACAAATGAGCCACCAATTCTTTATTTTAGCAAGAAAATGTCTGCAGCAGGAGCACTGCTTTCCMTTTCAACAATGGGGTCATGGAAGAAATAATTTTGCTCAGCAATTTCCATAGCTCAGGAATTAGGAAAGCCAGAAGGCCTGAAATTAAAGTTATATAATGCAATGAAAGAATATGATTATGTTCCTCTCACAGTATGATCTTTGAAAAATACCTCTTATGGGAGCTAAATATCAATTCGGAAGCAGGTTTAATGATGGAAATAAATGCACATGAGCAGAGTTTTCCAAGTGCACAAACACTCTAAGAACTCTGAAATAAACCTGTGGTGCAGAGAGAAGATCTCAGCAAGGAGCTGTCCTTCTGCAGTCTCATGCTTGCCAAGACAATTTGGAATTATGTAAGTTTCCAAACTGCCAAGAAAAGTGCAGAGAAATGAYGGCTTGAATGTTCAGAAGTGCCTGCAGAAAAAACATTATTTTTCAGAAATTTTGGACACCTCCAGTTTGGCAGACCCTAAAATTGGTATCTYTGGACCAAGTTCAAAAACGATGGTAGGTGTGGAAATATTTCCTTGTAAATTCAAGACATTTGYGCATTGAAGATGTTAGATCAACACTGTTTTTAGAAGTTCAGATAAGTTTATAGATTTAAGCAGCATTGGCCCTTCAGTTTAATATATCTTCCATTGTTTTTAAAAAACAGGAACACAAACCAAAATTATTTACTASTTTAGTTCATAGTTATGGCAGGAAAAAGTTGAATTCAGTTTCTTTTATAAAATATTTATTCAAAATGTTTCTACAATTACCTTGTRTTAGTCCATGAGAAGATCTAAATCAGATCTTAGAAGCCCAAATAAATTTTTAATTTTTCAGCTTGAACCTTTAACCTGATAGGAATTCGCTCCTTGCTGTGTTGCTTCATAGTCTGCCTTCTGTCTCTACTTTTTTTCTTTTTTTTTTTCAGCTTTAAAGCTCTGGTACTACTGCTGGCAGATTGGCTTGACTGCATCATGTAACTTCTTTGTGTATCCTGATTTTTCAGGGCATTGTAGTGTAGATAAAGATATCTTTAAGAGAAGGATCCCGGCACTAATTTCCTATTCTTCCTATTCTTATATAAATCTCCTTGATGTGTATTTTAACCTAATTTCTCATAGAGGCCATAGCTTTCTAAGGGTTATGTCTAAACCTTCTTATCTCTCTTATTTATAACCTGTATCCATTTTCCTGCCATCCAGCCAGTGTCTCTCAAAATGGAGCACTGAAAATTATTCACTTTTGCACTCTTCTTGTTGCTTCACCACTTTTTTTTTTTTTTTTTTTCTGCACTGGTTTGGAGTTTTGACAATTTTCCTATTCTGGCACCATGCAATTTTGCAGAATACCTAAATATTTTACATATTTCTGCATTTATTTGTTTCCACTCTGCTGCTGTCTTCAGTTTCACAGAATATTTTGGGAGTTCTTTCAATCCACAGTATGCACATAGTCCCTGGGACAGAGTGTAAAATAGAGAATAAATGCCAACAAGGTATTATGACCTCAAGAAAAACCACTTCTTATCACTTAGACTTGTTTGACCTACCACAGTCTACCTAAGACTTTTCCCATACTTTAAAGGTTTATTTACTTGGAAATAGAAATGGTGACTTGAATACCTAAATTACCAGATCCTTTAGGAGCAAGAAAATATATTCTTTGAGAAAATAATTCCTATCTAATATYTCATATTAGATAGTTAATCTCTAAAGGACTTTGATGCATCTATTTGCTGTCCTTTGCAAATGAGTTTGGTTAGAGGGTACTAAGGAATATACTTGTCATMAAAAGACACTATCACAGCTATGTCTTTATTCCCTTAACAATGTAATTAYTATTTTAATATCAAGTGGTGAATTGATCACACTTCTGTCCTGACTTACATTYTTGAATTCACAAATGATAAAATAATTAATTTGTTCTAGTCTTCCTGGCAGTATCTTTATCTGTGAGATTGTTTTCTTTGATAAGGAACAAAATGAAAGTGTTGGAAAAAAGAAAAAAAAAAGGTAATTGAAGATCATCAAAAATTTGAAATACAAAATAGATATGGATATTTTGACTTAAATGTATTTTAAATATAACAAGGATTATTTTAGACTCAAAAACTAACAAATTCATTTTGAATTGCACATCCCTGACTATTCCTTGTTTACTGTTGCTAGCAAGAATTATGTCTCAAAGATATTCCTGTTTTCCTTTTAGAAGTGGAGGGGTTTTTTCCCCTTTTCCARTCAGTGGGACCTTCACTGGGCTGCCACAGCTTCTCAAATATAACCTTCAGGATTGTAAAGATAGTTTTTGAACTTGAATTCTGTATATTAGCCATGTTAAGAAAGTCCAATGACTTAAACAAATGGATTAATTTGCAGAATTTTCCCAAAATTTCATGTCATTAGACATRCTCCCCATTATGCTCATCCTTACATGAACCTTTCCCCTGCATAAAATTTGTCGTGAAAGCTAACTTTAAATTGATCCTCACTGGATAAAGCAGATGACATGGGAGCCKAAATTTCTATCCACTTCATGAGAAATTGGATACACCTTAATTATCCCATCTACAGAGAGAATAACAAAGGGGCAGTTTAACTCACAGAGCCATATTCAGCCCTGTGGCATGACTGTACAKCTGAAAGTTTATTTCTTCCATGTCAGTTGAGATTTTGACATAAGGCTAGGGTTTCATTTATGCAAATAACCAGGAGAATGTTACTCTTTGGACAAAAGAGCAGCATTCTCCTGGTTATTGACATAGATTAAATAATGTAATGTGTAATGTGCAAGTGAGGTATCCCAGTAACTGCTTTTCCACCACTTCCACGGTTTTTTTTAGTTTTTTAAAATGTGCAGCATATWCACTTCCAGAAATTATGCTCTCTCCTGTTCAGAAGAACAGTGTAGACAATATTTATATCAAGCCCACTGTTTAATTTGCCACAAAAAAAAAAAAAAACTCTTAATTGAGTAGATATCATTAAAGTTGCAGCAGACAGACAACAAGGAAAAGTAAAGGGAAGGTACTTTTCTGGGGAATATGTAAATCCCCTACACTATGGCATTGCTCTCAATAACAGTCAGTTACATTTAAAATCAGATCTGTCAAGCAAGAAATTACACTGATTTTGGAGATTTGGTGGTTAAAAAAAACAAAACAGAAAAAAAAAGCAGACATTAAAACACAAACCTCCTTATACCTTTCACAATGGAAATGAGAAAAATAAGAACGTGCTCTTCCTTGGTTATTATATTTATCTTCTACCACAGGAATTGGAATTGGAGTTAGAAATGTAYGTTATAAAAGAGTCACTGAGAAGATGCCTCCACTCTATCAGAATGTAAACGAAATGCATTAAATGCAGGGGKTTTTAATACTTTGGTTATAATGTGGAACTACCAATCCAGGGCTTAAATGTGTAAATTTTAGGGTAAAGATTTGGGAACACAAAATGTTGCATGAAGAAACAAGGATTTTGTGATAATATGAAGTTTCCTTGTGCTGCACACTTAACTGGTTCAGCATGACACATTTATGTCTTCAGATGTTCCACCAGGGAAATATTAACCTTTTTCCTTATTTTTTTTTTTTATTCTAAAAATAAGCATTTTCAAAGAATTCCTATTGGTTACTGCACTCAAGAAAAATAAACCAAAGCAGKTTCTTCTTACAGAAAATCCTGTTTGCTTGGTTGTTTAACACTACTCTTGCTGAGGAAGGCATCTAATGAATCATTAATTCTTGCAGTGGGAAAAGGGAAATTTTAGCAATTTTTTTAACCTAGTATAGGTAAAAATACCTTTTATGTAACTCAGGATTTATTTTTTTTCTTTTTTACTCCTATTTGCAACCATAAAAGCCACCTGTATCACCTTGTTGAATGATTTTTTCCTGATATTTTTATAGCCATTAAAGTCCTCTAAGCTAGGAAAATGCATAATAAGTATTATTACAGAAGCCATAATCTGTTATAAAGATGYTCTTTTCTTTACCTCCCATGCTGACACTGTTTTTTAAACTCTAACAACAGAAACAATTATATTATTTTCTCCATTCATTCAGCAAGTTGCTCTCTTTAAACACTCTTGTTGTTTTGAAAAACCCAAAACAACAAGACCCCAAACCAAAGAAGAAACTCATAGCTCCAAACCACCGTAAATAGTAGAATAATAAAAATTGTCAGTATTATTTGAGCTTCATTACCTACCACCATTCACATCTTGTATGAAAATTGTTTATAAATTCTGGTTTTCAGGATAATATATGTTAGGTCATGTGCCCATCAGAGCATGATTTTATTTCTAAAATGACTCCAGGACAATGAAAAATTAGTGAGCAGTGAATAGAATGATTGAATACASATAAATAACCAAATGAGCAAAATCAGAGTTTTATCAAGTGCTTTGTAGTATCTTGATCTTTCACAGTGTAAGAATAATTGACTTCCAGAAAATTGAAGATAAGCAGTATTTACTAGGTATAGGGGTAAAAATTTAGAGAGTTGTCAGGGCTGAGGTGGTTTTGTTTGTTTGTTGTTTGTTTGTTTGTTTTTGGTTTTTTGTTTTGGTTTTTTGTTTGTGGTTTTTTGGGGTTTTTTTTGTGTGTGTTTCTTAATTTGCTTGACATTTGAGTCTGAGTTTTTTGTTTTGTTTTTTTTTGCTACATAAGGTATATTTCTTCTRTATTTCTACTAATGCAATGCCCAATTTCCAAGTCATCACATTTCTCTGACATTTGACTCCCTTCATGAGATGTTTCAGATACCTTTACATTCCTCATACCAAGAAATGAAGGTGGTGTGCTCCAAAAGCTTTTGAACAACACAGGGTAAAGGCACTGCGTGAAACAACAGCAATCACTATGGATTCAAAACAAATCTTCCCATTTTTTCCATGCTGCATAACTTCAGTAATTTGTAGAGATTATTTGGCCTTTATTTTTTCTTTGATTTGTTTTGTTTCCAAATGCCCAATGAATTTGTTACCTTTTTTATGTTATCCTGTGCTTATAACTTAATTAATCATCTTCTTCTGTTTCAGCAAAATCTCTTATATGATATAGTTTCTATGGCCCAAATGAATTCTCAGAAATCCTGTCTAGAACTCTTTCTTTATTAAATTTTAAAACTGAAGCACATTTCCTTTAATAAAGGCCCAAGATTTACTGCAGATGTTCACAGATACCCAAAGTACATGAAGTTTCTTGAGGAGGAATGTAATTTATGGAGATAATTTCCCATTTAATATGTCTCTAATTCACCTRGCACACCTTCATCAAGTCCATCATATTTTCAAGGCTGAAGTCAGTGACACTTTTCAGAATATGTTTCCTGGTGGGTTCAGTCTATCAGCTGTGAATTATTKGGCCTCACACCCAGAAAAATTAATCCTGTTGCTCCTTTGGGCATTCTCAACCACCTTTTCTGAGAACTGGGAGTGATTCAAAGAAATTATAAAGCTCCTCTGCAGTGGTTCTGCGGATTTCTGGAGTCTGAAAATGAGTGTTTTGTCACCCTGTGCCACCCTAAAAACTTGATTTTCAAGAGCAAAYCCCAGCTATTTAACAGCTGGAGCAACATGAGCTTCCTCTGAGCAGCATTCCCATTAGTTTCAGCACAGAATCAATTTTTTACAGCTACAATRGTTTTTTTAATCCCTACTTTTATTAAGAAGAAAATTATGGTTTTGCATGGAGACTAAGAGACTTGGGTGGAACTTCTGGACATAAATAAARCAAACACTCATCTTAATAATCAGATAAGAAACTGTGATATTTATGAGTACCTGAAGAACATTTTTATATAAATATAAAGAAATAAATAAAAAGAAGTTCATATACACATTTATACACTAAGCTTTAGGACATCCTTAATTTAAAAAATATTCTTTAAGAGGGAGACAGTTTATTTCCACCAGTCCTAGAAATTCCTCCTCTGTGCCTGCCTTCAAAGTGGAATGATTGYCACATACTTTCTTTTATGCTCAAAGTTAAGGCAGAGAAAGTGYCATTACAGGGTGGCTTTGTCTAAGCTGAACCTGCCTGAGCAGAGAAAGGAATGCTTGTGATATTGCAGAATTTATAGCACAAAAGGTGATGGGGTTTTAGCTTCATGGGTATATTTGACTGGGAAGCATAAATGACCTCTTTATCTGTATCTTTTTTTGTTCTGTGCTTCCCTCTCTTCTACTCTCCTTTTTACCAAAAACATTTCTGCAGTGCTTTCAATGAACAAARCCAAAAGCTGTCATTTTGTCACTGCTAGCGTGCTGAATGCTGAGAAGTGCTCAAATGCTGCCATGAGCCGTTTTTGACAATATTTGATATATGGTGAATAGAAAATATATCACCCTGAGATGAGAGGATCCAGTTTGTGCAATCATGATCATGATGCTGCCTGGATGGACTCTCTTGGTAGAAATAGAAGAAACACACTCAGGATTGTCAGTATTTTATCCAGATCTTTAACTTTCCCTGGGCGCTGTCTGCCCTCAAAATATCTTTTTTTTAACTRCCCAGGGCAGATTAAATCCCTCAGCACTTTTCTGTTTCCCAGTTTGTAACCTATATATCAGCTTTTGTATTCCTTTAAGAATGAAAGGGAATATAAACAAGGTTAACAATGGTGGGAAGATTTGCAACATCAATACCTACTTTTTAAAAATATATATATATATTTCTATAACACATGTAAGAATATAAAACAAAGCCCAAATAATTGTTCCTGATGYAATCGTGAAATATATTTATTTCTTTTTCTKATGGAGAAAATAAATAGGAAAAAGAAAGAAAATAACAAGAAACACACTTCAATTTTAAATTTGGATTTTAAATTTCGATTCAAACATCCACACTTGCACTGCTATACTTATTTATTCCTTATTTGTTTTATCAAAAATGAAATTTCAGTGGGGATTCTTGTGTGACATTTAAATGTTTAAGGGATACCCAAAGGCCAGGTTAGGCTTGGAAAGGCTGTATTTGTTCTGCAGGTAATTTAGCAAAGCAATTCTCCCCAGATCAGTGATCTTATGTGCTGCTGAAGAAGCCTGTCTTTTCTAAAGCMATGGAGAGTTGTCTGAGTCATGTGTACATGCACAAAATGCAACAAACACACTGGAAAAGGCAGAGTTTATTTAATTCACAGTGCAGGGCTTTGGAATTTTTGTGCTTGTGGTATGTTGAGAAATATGACTGAACATRTAGAGCCATGTCCAAGAGGCTTGATTTCCAAGGAAAGAAATACCTATTAGCATWTAAAGTCATAATTTAAGTACATTAAAAGGTCAACCCTCCAGAGGATGAAACTACAGCTCTCTCATGGCATCAGTTTAAGGCCCTGTGAAGCAGCTGGATTGCTTGGCTTGTCATAYACAGGACACAAATCTAGATTCAATTTGGCCCTGAATGAAGGGTGATAAACTTTGTACAGCCAATAAAACTTAAGAATCTCCTGTCTTCAGGCACAGGCCATATATGAACCTCAAGGAATCACAGAATAACC
>CADDXX010000085.1:1139755-1153451 GCA_902810485.1 Alauda arvensis | reverse complement strand
TGAATATTAAACTTTAAGAAAGAAAGCAAGCATTACATTTTTAGCCTAAACTGAAGCAAGACACTTTTAATTGTATATCAATACCAGCAACATTAATATGAAAAACAATAAATAGAGGGTAGCCTGATGTTAGAGGACAATTTTTTTTCAAACAGACATTTCATGAAGCGTGACAAAAGTTGTTGCAGCATGGGCTGATTTCCTTGTTTCCATGTCAGGCAGTTTAAACTTTTCTTGCAAGATTTYGTTTCATGTTAAAGGTAAGAAGCATTTGACTAATATTTTAGCCTTTAAGGTATTAATATAAATTACTATTATGTGCATGTATACACACACTTAAGTGTTTCTTTTCCCTTTGCAAGACAATAGCATRTATCTACTTTAAAATAAATGTGGGGTCCTACTAAACCTTCCCTCTCACCATACCCATTACCAGCTGTGTCATTACCATATAGAGAACCCCTGCACTTAAAGAATCTGCCGGAGCACAGGGAATTTGTGCTTCCCAGTTGTCATTGAGAGCAGGACAAAATTAAAATATATCCTACCGGCACTTCTTACAGTACATCTTCCCTAGATATTTACTCAGAATCTCTGCTAGAAACATTATAAAATGAAATTCTTAACACTTCTTTCACTAAACACACTGAAAAATGGGCATGTAATACAATAAAATATAACAAATGGCTTGCAAAACTTAAGCAAACTAAAACCAAAYATACTTAAAATAAGATAATAGTGTAAATAAAGATTTCCTCTCTTATAACAAACCCAACAGCCAGCACACAATACTTTGTTTTCAGGTTGGTCAAAGAAGAGTTGTCAAAAAGCACCATCATAATTTTTATTGGTGATATTCACTGAGTATCTAAAGTGATTCTGGCTCCTTTAAACAGCAGCTTTTGCATCCAGAGTTGTTTTCACTCTGTTTGAATCAAATTTTAAATACTCTGCTTTGCCCAGAAAGGCAAGAGAGCCATTATTTAAAATTATCACATTTTAATGCAGATCAGAAACAATAATCTAAAATCTGATTAAAGAAACTTACTGAGGAATTTTATGTGCATAGGTTATCTTTGGGAGGATTGAGCTCAAGAGTGTGGTTCTAATACTGTTCCAAGGAACTGGATGGAATARTGTACACAGAGTTGGTGTGGTATCACCAGGAACATGGATTTGTGTTTTGGTGATTTTTTCTCTAAAGAAAAAAGGAGATGTTTAAAATAGTACACAATTCATCACCTTGAAACAATACATTGTGGATGTAAGAAATGGACACGGATTGGAAAAGTGACTATATTCACTTCTGGAAGAAAAATCTACCCAATACCTAGATGTCCTCACCTGGCACCTGTCAGCAGTGTCTGTGGAGAGGGGAATGGACTGGTGAAACAAAATTATGCTTTTCTTGTTACTTAAAAATGCTAATTGGGATATGGATACTTGTATGTGTATGAGTCACTGTCGTTCAATTTCATTCATTGCTTTGATGGTCTTTATGTATAAAAAGACTTTTAAAAAAGTTAAAAATAAATAAATAAATAAATAAATAAAGGTTCGCACTCAGTCCTTATGCCATGCTGATTCTGGGAGGTTTCCTAACATAAAATCCATCAGCTGACCCTTGAAGTACAGTTTATGTGTCTTGGCAGCTGTGTTTGTGGGAGCTATAAATGGTTTGTGTTTGGCTATCAGCCTCCGACAGTGCTCCTGTTTGTTCCACTTTTCTCATCCCAAATCAGTCTGTTTTGTCAAGATCACCAGCACAGACCAAAACATGTGCAACTCATGTCTTACAGCTGCAGGAGAGAAGACTGGATGTTTTTAGAGAAATAGGTCTTGAGAAGTATCTGTATAGAACCAAGGAAGTCTTCTCAAAATTTGTGGAAAAGGTTTTTACTGTATTTTGTGCTCCTTTTTAGTTAAAATCTGGATAGAGTTAGTTAAAAATGTGGACAAGATGGTGGAATAAATTTTAAAAGGTAATTGAAACCCCCTCAGAAAGCAAKTTTTCTTTTTAATTTTTTAAAAAGMAAAYATATTTTWAAAAATTTMTTAATTATTTTCATTGYGAAAATAAAATATAGACAAAAATARTGCTTTAAARCACTTCATCTTTTATATATACATATATATATWTWTTTTTACCTGAACTAATCATCCAATACTAGTAATTACTCTTGAATATTTCCAATCAGAGAAAAATTTTCATCTGCATGTGGTCTTACCTTTCAAAGCACCACATGGCTCCTGTTTTTCCAGATTTCATACAAAGATTTTGGGTTAATGCATGGATTCTTAARAGTTCACAGAACAGATGAAACTCAAAGTAAGAAACTATGGAAGAAATTAAGGGCAAAAGAAAAATAGTGAGCTGTGTGTTAATGTGACACTGTATAACCTGTATGAGATGAAGTGGCRTTTAATTTCAGCCTTGTGTGATGAGGCAAAAATAAATAAAAATTTGTGAATTACCTTCATTACAATGGGATTAATATTTCCCTGAAAACGCTGCTTCCACCACTCCTTTCACTCATGATATTCATAAAAGTTAGGTACACTCATGTTCTCTGCTTCTTTGTTTTTCATTTTAATTCAGAAATTTAAATTTTTATTTCCCTGACCATTAAAGGCAGTAGGAGATGTTCATCCATCTTGTCTCAACTCTCATCGCTGCTTCCTCTAAGTTAATTTATAAGGATTATCCATGTTCCAAGATCTCCGTCAGGGCAGTCAGGTGTCTGGGAATGCTTGACTACCATCAAACCCAGCAGAATTCCTAAACTCACATTTCCTTGGAGCAGAAATTCCTGTGTTTGTTTTGGTAAGCTCTGACACCAAGCAATGGTTTTGGCTCTGTCTGCAYTCTGCTTTTCCAGCTCAGTGCTATCCTGCCTGGCATGGGCTGAGAGGAATTGCCCTCAAAGAGTTTTTCTAGGCTGTGGCCAGAAAAATCAACAACCTCTCTTCTGGCAAAAGCCAAACATGGGCAAATCATATTTATGGCATTCCTGGCATCAGAGAGGTCCCAGAGAGATTGGGACACCATTTATAGTCTGATTTTGGAGAAAATAATAATATAGCAGCAGCTGTTGACAGGTTACCACAGTAAGCTAAATTTTAAAAAGTGAAAAATCAATGCACAAAAGAAAACATATAAGGCAGGTAGAACCTCTTCAAGCAAAATCTAATTTKTAAGTACAGGAKTTGTCTTTASAGGCAYYATAAAAATGTTTGGGTTCAGAAAGAACAGTCAAAAGCCAGTTGGACAAAACTAATGACCAACTGTCTGGAATAACTGGAATGTATCAATGTTACAGAGTAGAGGCATGGACGGCTAAATCATTTTTTTGTCCCATAAAATTACTGGCCAAAGTCTGGGTTTGAATAACTGAGCAAATGCCAACAGATATAATCTTGTTTGTTTGTCAGTGCAGTTGATCTAGATGAGAGTTTGCATTTCTCAAGCCAAGGGGTTTGTTGTAAATTATTGTATCACCAAGGATCTCAAGTGAAGGAGGCAATTTTGAAGCCAATTTATGATCGYTTTGGGTTTCTGATGAGAAAATACAGTACTTTTAGGAGCTTAGAGTAGAGAGCAGCTGTTATCAGAGTGAGGCTGAAGCACCTGCAGTCTTTTTGAAAGAGGATTGTTTTGGGACATTGCAAAAAAATAATTTGGTGTCCACTGCAGACCAGGCATAATATCCATTTCATAAATGTAAATATTCTGCTCCGAGAGGTTCAACAGTGACCTTTCATTTTGAATTTTTGCCCTTTGCTAGGATTTTGAGATAATATAAACCATGAAGTTTGAAATACAGTGCTRCATTTATCCACTTCAAAAGCAATACCAGCCACTTCTAGTGTGTAAAAGTCATCTTGGAACAAAACCTCTTTGCTTATGATAAATTTCATTTTCTCTCCCTATTCTCTTGTTTCTTAAGAGAAGACTCTTAAAACATCTACTATTTCTCTGCTAGAAATTCAGGTAATAGGAAGGCAATGTTAGCCCTTAGCTGTAGTAATAACAATAGTTATAATAATAATAATAAATACAAAATATAGAAACACTATTGGACATTATCTGCATTTTCCACCCTTTCCTCGGCTAGGGCAGAACATCTGCAGTGCGTCAACAAGACAAAGGGAACATTTCTGCGGAGATCTCTGGGGAGATCTTTGGTGGCACTTAGTCTTAATTGGAAACTTCCTTTCATTTCTTCTGAAGGCATCATTCTACACAATGTATTTCTTTATGGGTAGAAATTAAAAATGTTATTTCACAAAGCACTTTAAACCATGACAGATAAAAATGTAATATAAAACAGCTTCCTAGCCCACCTGATCCAGGCTGAGCAAATAACACCTCTAATGTTTTCCAGTCTTTGTTGCCTTGCGCAGCATTTTTTTTTTAATGKATGTAGAAAATTTTCATGTCATTATCTACAAGATAAGGAGTGACATACAATTTTGTAAGCATCWTTGAAAGGGAAAGAAATTTACCTCACATTTGTCTAGGCAAATATTTCTTTCTGGGAAGAAATAAAAACATTGATYCTAGCTTTACTACTTCCTAAGCAAATTATTTTCAGATCAGTATTTGGTCTTCAACACTGAGATTTATGTGGATTATTAGAATTTTCTATKATAATGGCCTCTTTTTCTTAGTGTTAAACACAAAATAATATCACAGAAAAATAACAGGTTATTAATTTATTGCCTCCTTATTTGCAAARTTCTTCTAATCCATTCACTTAAGTGTCAAATTCTTAGCTGCAATGTGTATATAAAAAATTGACTTCTAAAAGAAAAGATTTTAGAGGCTGATTAGTGTGATAGGTCTATGTACGTGTTGGGGACATGACTCAAAGTATGTGAAAGACAATGGAAAAGGAATCATTTGCTGGGTCAGGTCATAAATGCAGACTCAGGAACAGACATAGCTTCTTTTTACTGCAGGTCAGCAATAATCTGTAAAAAGGGCACAAGGCAAAGATTTCCAGCTTTTTCTCTATGACACTTGTGAATCCTGAGCAARAAACACTGTGTGGTATTCTGTTCCTTTTTACAAACATGGGCAAGAGGAATGATGCCTTCCTGAGGATGGCTTTACTACACTGTTCTTTAGGCTAACTCCAGCCTATTTAAAACATTTTAAATTATTTTTGAGATCAGCTTGAACAAAAACAAACAAACAAACAAACAAACAAGATAATATTGACATTTGAAAAGTTTTATAAGTCTGTCTGCCATAAAATCCAAGTGATTAAAGAAGGATTGTGATTCAATTACAATACCAATACTATTCATGGCAATTTAATTTGACTTTAATTTTTAATATTTCAACATGAAGCGTTCATTTTTATCTTTATTCTGTTCTTGGTTTGTGGGATTTATTTAAACATGGTGTGGTATCTGAATCACAGAATCCCAGAATATCTGGGATTGAAAGGGACTTCTGGAGATCACTTTTTCAAYCTCCCCGATCAAGGAGGTTCACCTTGAGCAGGATGKACWGGGTTATGTCCRGACAGGTTTTGAATATTTCCAGAGAAGGAAAAACCACAACCTCCATGGGCAGCCTGTTTCAGTTGTCTGACATTTTTACAGTAAAGTTGTTTTTCTTCATATCCAACTGGAAGTTCCTCTGCATCTCTTTTCCCCATTGCCTTTTGCCCCTCCTCTGCATGGAGATAGAAATGTTTTACTGACTCTTAGCATGGATTGTAAATCAAGATTAGCCTCTGATCTTCACAAAAACAAACAAAAAACACACAACACCCTCCCCTACCCCCAAAAAAAACCCAACTATAAAAACCCAAACCAAACCAAAACAGACTGTGAATAACTTCGCAACAATCTACCAGAACTTAATTTTACTGCCTGCAAAAAAAAACCCACAAAAACTTAAAAAACCCCTATGGATATGATAGTAAAATATCCATTATAKGATTCATAAAATGGTTGCCTAGAAAATGGGTAGACAGATGTCTGACATAATGTCTTCCTCAATAAAACAGAGTTTTAGTTCAAAGACATCCTGTTTATTTCCAGACTTTGAATACTTCCAGCTCTGGTTTTTTTTTGTTTGTAAAGGCATTGTCTTGAGGCTGCCATCTAAATRTTTACAATTTATGGGTTTTTAATGTCTTAAAAACTAATTTATAGTTATTATGCTTGAAATGCGAATAGGGGTTGCAATATACATATAATTCAAAGATGTAATTTTTTTTTTTTTTAGTTTTTGGCTCATGAAGACTCTGAAATAAAGCCAAATAAAGGGATAAAAGTGCAAGACTGTCAACACTTTAGCTAAAAAGATAATGGCATTGTAGAGGCCTGACTTTCTGGGTTCACAAGATCACATAGTTCACAGATATTATAGCTTCTAAAAATAAAAAATGAGACAAAWGGAGAAAAAAAGCTTTACTTAAGGAACTAATTTAAAAGACTGCACATATTCTCTCTTCCCAGAAAAGATGTTTCCATAACTACAAAGTAACATCTACGTGCAAAYATTTCAGACATTTTATTTCTCCTATTAACATGGAGTTTCTGCAACACAAAATCCATTTTTTATTTTCCAAAGAAAAAGAAAGAATTTACTTTGATTCATGGGAGGAAATTATGAGCTGAAGTTATCTTACAGCAAGCTGTTTTATCAGGATCTGCAGATCTTTAGGGAACRGTGACTTCTCTGTACTTATCTAGATTTGAAAATGAAGCATATTAACGCAGATCTTTCAACCAGCTTTGCATCAAGAGTGTTTAACACCACAACAGACAGGAGGAAAGCATGGAGGTTGCATGTTGGTAATTGCACTGATACAATGGTGGCTAAGTCATCTAAGAAAAGACCAGTGGACAGACAATTAAATAAACACAGGTCCTGTGATTTCCATGGGCCTGAGTTCACAAACTGAGTGAAAATTGAGTTATTGTCTTAGAAAAATAAGTCTGCAGTCTGTAGTGCTGTACAAAACCTCTGAGAAGATTACTCATGACAATAAAATACTGATAATCAGYTCTGGGACCCCAGAAGAAGGTCAATTCCCCTATTCTTTATGAGCATGTTTATTGAAAGACAATTATTTGTGTTTTCAAGTTACAGGTTTAGTAATGTTGTGCCACATATTTGAGTCTGTGTGGATTATACAGTTGATTTATAACTTTTTATTAGAGTCAATTACTTAAGTATTSAGATGGATCCATGAGGTCAAGAACAATATCAACACATCAACATTTATGGAGTTAACATGTAAATATTGACAGGAATTACAGAAGTRTAAGAGGAGAAAACAAAGTGAAGTAAAAATTCCTTTCTACACTACTTTTACTATCCATTTCAATCATTTCACCACTATCTTTCTTAGTGGAAGAAAAATGTTCTTTTCAARATTTAGAGGTTCTCATTGAAAGAAAGAAAAAAAGCCATTTTCACTAATCTGGAGAAGTGCCTTCTGATTTACACAGGGAACTGAAACTTCACTTTCTGTAAAGACAACACTATTTCTGAAGGATGTCAAAGCAATTTCTCAGACCAAAGAGTCTTGAGATCAGTATTTCTGATTTGGAAAGAATAAAAAAATTGTTCCATTAGTTCAATAAATCTCAAGGTCATGTCCTTAACTGGWATTTCCACCAAACCTGCTGGTCAATCATGGACCTAGAATTGCTTGAACATACCTACTTCAGAAGAAAATCCAGTCCCTTCTGATGTTAAATTACACTTATCAATGAGGTAGAAAGTTTTGTCTGCTTTATTTAAGTTATAGCTTTAAATGTGCCAAGCAGCCACAATCATGAGCAACTCGAAAATTTCTTTGTGCCTTATTTTTTATTGAGAAAAATCAAGGAAAAGATACAAATTGGGATAAAGTCTGAGTCTGATGATTCATTTACAGAATGAGAAGTCTGGATGACTATAGTCCTTTTAGTTGAAATAGAAAARGTGTTAATCAGCTACCTAAATTGCTACTTAATCACATCTGGAATGCCTGTAAGTGAAATATGACATTATGCCCAACATTTAATTATCATATCCACTTGAATTTCATTAATTTCTCTATATCCTTGAATTTCAGTCATCCTGTTTCACTTCATTCATTTGTACTGAATAAGGAAAGTTTGGGTCATGAAAGAGAGTGGGCAAAGGRAGAGAAATGTAATTATGCGGACACCTGGTGCCCACCAGTGGTGCCCATGCTCTCATTCCTCAGCTGGAGAGGGGAGAGAAAATACAAMAAAAGGCTCRAGGGTCAAGCTAARGGCAGRGAGAGATCCCTCAGCAGTTGCTGCCATRGGCAGAGCAGACTGGACCAGGGGAAACCAGTTGAATTTATTACAAATCAGATCTCAGTAAGGTAATGCGGAAAAAACCTGAGTCTTAGACCACCTTTCCACCACCAATCCCTTCTTCCCACTCCTGAATTCACTTCCTCCCTGCCCTGCAGTGGTCCAGAGTTTCAGGGAATGGGGGCCACAGTCAGTCCATCCCATGTTGTCCCTGCTGCTCCTTCCTCCTCAGGGGTTGGACTCCTCACTCTCTGCCCCAGCCCCACTCTGAGTCCCTCCTGTGGGCAGGCAGTCCTCCATGAACTTCTCCAATGTGAACCTTGTTCAGGAGCTGTTCAGAACAGCCTGCTTCAGTGTGAGTTCTTCAGGGTCAGTCCTTCAGAAGCTGATTTGTCCAACATGGGTCACTTCCACATGGTCAGTCCTTCAGAAACCCTCTGCTCACATGAGGGTTCTCTCCTGCAGGGTCACTCTTTCAGGAAAGGGCTGCTGCTGAGTGGTTCCCCCATGGGATTAGTCCTTCAGGCACATCCTTCTCCCATGCAGGTCCCTTTCTATGCTGTCACCCCTTCAAGAACAGGTGCTCCCACATGGGCCTCTCCCATAAGGCCACAAGTCCTGTGATTAACCCTATTCCATCATGGGTTCCTCTTCCCACCACAAAATAGACTGGAAACCAGGAAGCTCTACCCCAAATAACATTGTCAAGTCAAATATTCAGAGATTGCATTACACTTAAGGAAGTATCTGCTTTCCACTACAGGATGATTTTACTCTCCATGATGAAAAAGACACTGTACAGTTTGTGGACAAAAAATAATATTTTTAGTTATTATTTATAGATGATTGCTTATTTTGCATCTTAATTCACAACCTTATAACTRTGCAGGAAAAAAATTGTATTTCCTACAGTTTCTTTTCTTCTCTAGAAGAGTTATCCAAATGAGAAAAATATAAAAGAAAGCTGAAGCTTATTTTATTTTGTTTTTCTATTTTCTATGCCCAGTACTTCGTAAGAATGGTAATACGGATATTTTCTTTGGAATCATATAGTTATGAAAGTATTCACAGAGTAGGGAATCTATTCAAATCTGTCTTTTAGCTTTTTTAAAGGTGGAAAAGGGTAGAATAAGAATATTTATTTTCAAATCAGCTACATCAGCTGTAAAATGAAATATCTGGGAAATGTCTCACATTAATCACTGTATATAACTTGTAAACATCATTCTTTTTGTTAAACACATAATTGCTGAGTGTTSAGAACTAAGAGATCTATCAAAAAATGAGATTAATTACAGACATTCATGAAGGCTGTTCAAAAAATGCTGTGATTTTGACAGTGTTTCTTGAAGGCAATGATTTCAGGCTTTGTAGTCTTTCATTGCAACAATAAACAGGGCAAGAAGAAGACTCRGAAAATAAATATATGAAATATAACAATTAAAAAAACACAGTACACCTTTCTCAAAGGGGGAAAAGGTTTAGTGGTGTGAGTCCAGGGCATGGAACAGGCTGTCCAGGGATGTGGCTGAGTCACCACTTCTAGAGGTACTTAAAAAAGGYGTGAATTTGGGTCAGTGGTTCCCAGAGATCTAATTTCTACTCTTTCTAATAATATGTGCATCATTTCCCTTTCTSCAGCCACCAAGGACATYACCTGTCWGTCATGACTTGTCAGGTGTGATGGAGAGTGGCTTGKACACTGCACCATACCCTCTGGTGTCCATCATGCACCTTTTCAGGAGCCACAGGTTCATGTCCCTCTCAAGCCTGACTTTCTCCTGTGATGGGAGCAACTTCACTCCTCCAGCCCCTGTCTTAATTTTCACAGACTTGAGTAATGTGGGAAGATGAATTAATGCTGACAACAGGGAAAAAGTTTTGCTGAGCACTTTGATGTGGCCCATGTTGGCTGTCATTGGCTTTCCTGTCTTATTTATGGGGCACCAAGGAGGGCACCTTTTCTTTCATACCATTTTCTGGCTAGYGTATATATAAAAGCTCTCATTATTCTTCCAATTCCTTCCCAAATTCTGTTCCAGCTGTGCTTTACCTTACCTAACCCCATGTCTCCACATTCAGGCAGTGTCCCTATTCTTCCCAGTACTGACATCCGTGGTCCCATTACCTGGGTATTTCCTTATTACASTTTCTTTTGACCAAAAAAGTCCTTGCTGAGCCATGCTGGTCTCTTCCTCTGTTGCCCAATTTTTTACATGTTGAAATTGAGAGCTCTTGTGCTTAAGAAAAATGCCCTTAAAATGCTGTTGGTTTGGTTTTCATCCCTTTTCACCAAGGGTAGTGGATTCCCAAAGAATCCCATCCACTATTTACTTAAAAGTCAAAATGTTTGTTCTCCTAAAATTCAGGATCCTGACTGTGCTCTACACCCGGCCCATATCCCTCATTATTGTGTGTAACACGAGGCCACAGCCACTGTAGCAAATGCTGCCACCAATGCTGACATCCCTAATTAATTCTTCCRTGTTGGAAGAGGTCCAGCAATGCTTCTCAGGTGAATCCCATCACTCCCAAAGGATTCTCAAAGGTTTATCCACAATTGTAGGAGGCAAAACCTTGAGTGTGGCACTGGGCACATTTTCACGTACTCTTTCCTAAACACCTGACTCTGACTGGAAGGATAGAGGACAGCACTCCAGTGTTCCACCACCTTTTAAAATTTTACTCAAAGGGACACACAGCCCATTCTGGTGGTTCTAAATTGCCACATTGTTGGACTCTGTGTGGAATTTTAGGAGCAAACCTGTAAGAATCAAACCCCTGGCAGGCAGGAAATTACTCTAGAGAAAATTGTCTGCATGACAAATGAGTGTTTTGGTGCCTCCCAGTAAGAAATCTCCAATAACTGATGTTTTCTATGTTTTTCTGCTGGTAGGTGGTTGCAGCAGCAGCTTTGCATGGTTGATTTCTCCTGGATCCTGTCCATCACTCATGTGCTCCTCATTAACCACCCCCAGAGGTCAGATTCTGATATGCAGGACCAATTTAAGGGACAGGGTAAAGATTCTCCTTCCTCCCCAGGCATAAATGCTACATGGTTTAGGACTCCTCAGCCTCTTCCCACATAASAAAATACATATTTATAACCAAACTATCAAAATAATGACATGTAATAGGTTAGTATGAAAGGTGATTACCATGGTACAACCCTATCATGTCTAACTTATAAGGATAAATGCAGAAAGGCTCTTTGTTTTTGATTTTGTGTTGTTTTCCACATGTAAATCTGCCTTCCTTTGGTATCAGACTTTGATAGTTTCTGTATTATCTCTACATATTTTCTCAACATTTTCCWTATCTGCTTTTGAAAAGTAAACTTCATGGGAAGAAAGCCCGTGACAGAGAAATACTGATACATGTATAGTAAAAGAGTGACCTGATTTCTTATAAAATGATAGAATAATTTTTACTTTGCACGACTTGGMAACCCAGCATGATTTTAAGTATCTGCTAATTTAGTAAATTTATAACAAGTTCCTCTTGGCTTTCTAGCCAGGATTATTATGGAAACTCAGGGAGACAGGGAAGGCAGATGGCTCTTTGTCTGGTGCAGACTCAGCTTTCCTTATGTCTTATGACTCCAGTGAAAGGAATTGTTCAGCAACTCCCCTTAAGTACTGCCCTAAGAATGCCTCCAAAAGGCTTTTTCCCCTCCCCTAAAGTCAATACCCTTCAGTACATTCTGAGATTTGATCTTTGATTTGCCATGAAGTGCTTGCAATGATGAGAACTATATTCCCTCTATGGTTTTACAGCTGAAGTCTAAGTGCTTTTAGTCCTCAAGCTTTCAGTCCTGTGCATCAATTTATTGGTCTCATCATCTTTGCTGGATTCACTTTTTGATTTGCGTTTATTTAATTTGTCACATTTCAGTTTGGCCCACACGTAACGCCATGGTTCAGCCCAAACTGGCCAATAAAGCAGTAAGTCCACTTCYAGCAGTCYACAWTMATTTTTTTGTCTTCATATAGCCACKTTTTATTTTGAAGMTGTGGAAAAGGTTGACTTCTGTGTGCAAGATGTTAGTGCGTAAACACGTTTTTATCTGCAGCCCTCCTACTCATGATGTGCTGACCATCCTTTATTTCTGCAGTTTCTAAGTATAATACCTCTCAGGGGAAATTATCGCTTTAAATGCTGATTGGGTATATATGCCAAGGGGTAGACATGTAATTATACACATGTATATGGCAAAATTAAAAATGCTAATCWCTCCTATTTAAGATTTTAGCACTTGGGAAAATTTCAAAAGCTTAAAGGCATAATATACTATAATTTTTCCTAAAACATTTTAGTACAGTGACATACAYGTGAGCCACTGAACTCAAGCTGTGTCTCAGGATACAACTATTTATATTTGCCCTTCATTTCTATTTTAGAGCAAGTGCTGTCTTCACATCAGTAGACTTCTTCCCTCACCTGTCCACAGAGCAGACTGCTGACAAGCTGTCCTGACCTTAAAAACAGAAGGAACAAAGCATATAAAAAGATGGCATTTTAAAGATTTTTTTAGATAACAATGCTTAAAAGAAGACCTGATATCCTGTTCTGGGACATGAATTCACTTGGTGTGAAACTGTGATATTGCCAACTACTTTCATRTACCTGTGAGTAAAGCAACAGGTATAAATGGAAATAAAGAACTCAAGTGTTAGATTTAAGATGCTAATAAGATAGAGACCTCCATTTTTAGATACTGACTATTTCAAGAAATTTATTTTTCTTTTTTAGTCTGAGAGTGAATCAATCTTGCCAAGGAGGCAGACTCAAAGTGGCTTCAAAGCTACCTGGACAGTTGAAATGGAAGATCTGTACAAAGCACAAACTCCATCTTCCAATTTACTATCTTTTAGAACTGGGATAATAACACAGGCATAGGTGGAAGTTCCAAGCCCCTTCATAAATAGTAAATGGGAAAGAGCTTATCTGCAGTTGGGATGCTGTCATAAATATTAGTAGTTATTGTCTGTTTTCTTGAGGTACATTTATTATTTAATGTCTGTGTTCTGCATGTGAATATCTGATTCAAGCTTCTCTGAATAGTTTTTTTTTTATTTGTGAGAGTATAAAATACAAATTCTTTTAGGATTTTCATATATGTCACAGTTTAATTTTACTCCAGTTAAGGCTTGGTGTTTTCACAAGGTTAAATTGCAAAATAACCCTCCAAATTTCTTGTGCAATTTTTGCTTAAGAGTACTTCTGTTTGCTTCAGTATTGGGGTAAGCCTCATGCGCAGAGAGGTAGCACTAATTAGAGACAGAAATGCAACAAATGTTTTCACAACAATTCCTTAATTAAGATTGGGAGATAAGGGTTGTAGCAGTAAATAAAAGAGAGTGGGTGTAGGCCAGAACTGGTTCTTAATTATTTTTTT
>CADDXX010000085.1:1126035-1139039 GCA_902810485.1 Alauda arvensis | reverse complement strand
CCTGAATTCACAGAACCTCACAATCCTGGAGTTGTGTTGCAAAAGACCTTAAAAGTCATTGATTCCAACCCTAATTAAGGCTGGACTCAATGATCTGAGGGGCCTTTTCCAATCTAAATTATTCAGAGATTCTGTAATGATTAAGAGACGAGACCACACCAGTTTTCTTGTAACAGATTCCTTCTTTGCAAAAATTTCTGCTCAAGAAAATTAAAGTGTTTAGGTATATGTTCTGTAAATGCACAGGCTGCACTGAGAGGAAATCTGCAGGTGAATCACAGGTTTCTCCTCTAGGAGAAAAACCTACATGAAATGTCCCATATTCTGGTGTTACCCAGCTATATATTGGTTAACTAGAAATTGCGATTTCACACTTCCAAGATCCACAAACATGGTGTTATCGTGGAGTTGACACTTTCTGTCGGGTTCCACTATTCACCACGGTGACATACAGTTTTGGGAGTCACCTATAAGCAGGATAAATGTTGCTTTTGTGTTGGTGCCRGTTACATGAGAGAGAAAGGACAAGAGCTGCCTACAGCAAGGACAGACTCTTCTCTACACCTTTAGCATGTTCAGGGCATCTGTGAACCTGGTCATGCATGCTGCCAGGTCAGATTGGGAAATGGTGGATGACATATCCATGAAGGAAAATATTCTTCTCTCTGTGAGGGATGTGAGGCCCTGGCACAGGGTGCCCAGAGAAGCTGTGGCTGCCCCTGGATCCCTGGAAGTGTCCAAGGCCAGGTTGGACATTGGGGCTTGGAGCAGCCTGGGATAGTGGAAGGTTTCCCTGCATGTGGCAGGGAGTGGGATGGGTTGATTTTTAAGGTCCCTTTCAGCCCAAACCTTTCCAGGATATCCAGTTTTAMATTCATTGTGCAAACATGCAATATCTAAATATCTCTTGATTGAAAAAGGGAATATCCATCCCCTAAAAAGATTCATACCAGRTGGGTGAACTGTGTGAGCTTTTTCACACAGTCATCTGAAAGGCCTGTGCTCCATTTGTGCTGTGTCAGAGTTTCAGCTRTGCTGGAGCCAGAGCTCTCCCTTCAACCACACAGACTAAATCTTGGCTTACACACCCACTAGCAGGCAGGCAGACAGGCTCAAATGAAATGCTGGKACACAGTCTTGCCCCAGGCCCTGCAGTGTGTAGGCATCTTTGGCACTTAGGATTCAGATTTTCAGGTTAGCTGAATTCCCTTCAGTGGGAGATGACTAAATGAGCAGAAGCTGTTCATTAGAGGAGACAATAATTGATTAAGTACTGTATCCTTCCTGCTAGAGTGCTGCAAGGAGCTCTTCTGTGTTCCACCAGAAGAGTTCATAAGAGAAACACACATCCTCACTCTTCTGGGAGGAAACAGAGCTGAATTCTGAGAGTTTAATCCAATGTTTGCCTTAAGATATCTTAATAATATTCTTAAGATTTGGCATCCCATTTCCTCCATCACAAAGTTCACAAAGTCTGTTTGTAAACATAGTATTTCTTCACTCTGAGGCCCCTTCCTGGCCCCTCCCTGTGTCCCAAACTCTGGCTCACATTTGAAGGTTTTAACCTCTAAGTATGACTGCGAAGGGAAAATGGGAGAAAGGGCAAGTGTCCTCATGTCAGATCTCAAAGCCACCTTCAAGGGCTTTCTTTAACAAGTGCATTATTATGACCAACAATACCTTCAGMTCTTCCCCCACACTTGGCAAAAATTACTCTCCCTCCTTATTGTCATGCCAACAGTTTGCATCTGTCATGTTCTTTATACACCAACACCCACAAGCAACTGATTTGGGCTTTTGTGTAGCCGCCTCAGTTTGCCAGAGTCACCTACTGAATGTTTATTTTTGTCTTTCCCCATCTTTGTCTTTGCTCCCTGTTATGCAGAACTCTAAATTATCTTTGTTGCAGTYACATTTTTGACAAGGAGGAACCCAGATCTTCATATTTTTCATGGGGGAATTGAGAATTACGGCATCATTTAAGTGAAACTGCCTTCACACCTCGTAAGAACTACTCAGGGATGTTAAAGATCTTTTTTTCTGCAATCTCAAATAAATCTCAGGTCTGGGAGACATGAAAATGATTATCCTCAGCCCAGGATCATTGATGTCTAAGAGCAAGCTCTTACTTTTTTTTTCCTTACACTTATTCACACTTTTATTATCTGAATTACAGAAGTGTGATTGCTTGTTTTACAGCTTTAGGAGTAAGAAAGGGCAAGCATCATGTGTGTGAGACACAGAGAAACTCAGACAGAGCTCCAGGGAAAAGGTCACTGGAGCAAATAGTAGAGGAAGCTGCTCAAATGAGTGGGAGATGGTGACAGTTTTTGGTATGATAGAGACAGCAGGAAGCCAAGAAAGAGAGCATTGCTTTATGTAAAGAAACAAGAATGACTCACATGCCTGTTGGAAATAACTTCTGAAAAGCAGAGAGGCTTTTTTTGGGCCCACGGGTACAAACAAAAACCAAACTCAAAATCTCACAGACAGCCAGACAAGTCATGCAGTTTCATTGAATCTGAGCACCATGATGCTGAACTTAAACAACTGAGACATGGGGAGGACATTTTTCAACCACTCAATATGCTTTTAGCTGCCTKGGTTTGACAATCCAAGTGTGAATCAGGGATTACTGAGCATTATAAGGAAATCTACTTGAGCATGGCAACAGGGCTTGCRATTTCATAAATATTCCAGCTGAGCTTTGATGGTGAAGTGTCTTTTGGAAGTATGTGCATGGCCTGTGAATTGATTATCTACCCCTAATGTTCTCCTTTAAGGCTTCTACTCAGCTGCAGAGTGGAGAATCAAGTATTTTACAACAGGTGAAAGCAGATGCCTGTCTGGGAGATCATGTGCCTGTAGATGTTAAATAAAAAAAGGCATTTACCTGTTTTATTGCAGAAATGCATCCTTGCCCAAGAAGCAGRAAGATGTTGGCTTGCTGATTTGGCCAATTTTTAAAGAATTTTTAACAACAGCTTTGTCATTTAGTCCAGAGCATACTGATAGAATTAMCACAAGAGGCTGAGATGTCATTTTTTATTTTCTCCCCTCATCYTTAGCCTCACTCTTCATACTAAGAGGGCAAGAGATAATAATTTCAGAAGTGGACTTATTGTTATGTAGCTGCATAATGGTTTGTTTACAAGCTGCAAAACTGGGAACAACAATAATTTGATAGTATTGAAATCACTGGACTATTCTGGGTTTTGTAATTACCTGAAGCTGGTTATGTTTCAACCAAGATACTGATACTCTAAAWTTTTTTATGTATTGCAGTCTGAAGACCAGAACAAAATTCTAGAAATTCAGTCTGAAATGCTAGTGTTTTATACGAGAGGGGGCAGCCTGTGCACATTACAGGTCAAATTAAAGTATTTTCACAATTTCACCTCAATTTTTGGCATTTTTGAAATGTTAATTCTTGCTGTAATTGTGCTTGCTAGAAGAACTTGAAAGATAACAAAGGCATATTTTTCATAAATCTCACAGATGGTGTGCAATAGCCCATTATGTTTACTCTGGGCTTTTTTATTTTTTTTTTAATGTGTTTGGATCAAGGATTTTAAAGATCTGCAAGCATTTGTTTTGCAGGATTTTTATTTATTTATTTGTTTAAATTAAAGAATCASTGTTATGCAAGCAGGAAGGCTATTTTGAGGAGGATAAATTAGAAGGCATGGTATGGAAGGAGACTGCTGAAGCCTAAGAATGCCCAAAATATTGAGAAATTATATCATCCTTAACTTGTTATTTTTCTCCATTTTAACTTAATGAGCTTTAATCTGGAGTTATTTGGTGCAGAACAGTTTTCAACAATGCACTATAATGAACAAAATGTTTTGCTCCACAAATTCTTTTTAAACATTGATGCATATAATATTGGTAGGCTAATTACACATTTCAGGGAATTATTTTATTCTTCTGCCTTGAACACTTCAAAGATGACTTTGTCTCATGAGACAGGGGTTGAACTGGGTGATCCTTGTGGGTCCTTTCCAGCCCTGGAAAGTCAAATGATTAATTCTATTCAACAGTGGGGTTAAGTGRCCATATTTTCTCTTATATTCTCCTTGTTTAGTGTTTTATCATGGGAGTCTGCAAGGTGTTGTATGTATCATATTTGCATTTCCACCTTTCTATTCTCCATCTTCAAAACAGAATGGATTTTGCACCTTGAYTGGATGATGCCAGTATCCTAAYGTTTAATATTTCTAAAACCTRTGCTTTTAGGGAAATCACAGRCATAAAGGTTTTTCAATAACATAAAATCAYAGAACCAAATAATCACAGAATGGYTTGKGTTGAACGGGWCCTTAAAGCTCATCTTGTTCCACCCCTTGCCAGGGGCAGGGACCTTCCACTGTCCCAGGCTGCTCCAAGCCTCARTGTCCACCCTGGCCTTAGACACTTYCAAGGSATCCAGGAGGAGCCACAGCTTCTCTGGGCAACTGCACCAGGTTCTCACCACCTTATTGTGAGGGTAAAGATGCTTCCTGTAGCATCCAAAGCATGATACTACAAAATTATCAGGTTTGAGAGGCATCACATGTTATTGTACATAGTAACAGGAAATWGATAATTTGAATGTAAGCAGAAATACAATACACGCATGCCAGCAATGCCTCAAAGAAACTCAAGCAATAAAAAAAAAAATCAATACATTTCGAATAAAACATTAGTGACTAGCTATGGATAGAAAGTGTTATTGATGCAATCTGATGGACAGCAGATTTGAATTTTAGTCCACAGAATCACAGAATATTTTGGGCTGGAAGGGATCTCTGGAGTTCACCCAGCCCAAGCCCCTGCCCAGGCAGGGTCCCCTGGAGCAGTGACACAGGAAAGTGTCCAGCTGGGGTTGGGATGTCTCCAGAGAGAGGCACTCCAGGCCCTCCCTGGGCAGCTGTTCCAGGGCTCTGCCCCTCCATGGAGAGAAGTTCTTCCTCCTGCTGGGGTGGACCTTGCTGTGCTTTATTTGATGGCCATTGCTCCTCATCCTGGCACTGGCACAACTGAAAATTTAGTAAGAATATCCTGCCTAGCTTTTGATTAGAAATTTGCTCTTGGTTAACAAATGGTCTGTAATGACAATGAGGTGCAACTAGAGGGCAAAAAAAGATATTTCCCTTTAAATGTTTTTGTTTTGTTCCTTTTCCTCTATCAATTTTTTAGGGATTAAAGCAAACCATGTAGTGTTCTGTAGGGGAGCTTGAGGAATGRTGGGGAAACTGGAAATTGTTTTCTGACTTGAAGCCAAAAAGGATGGTGAGTCCTCTGTTGTATCTCAGTAAATGATCACCATTGTGGAAACACCCACAAAACTGGAGTTCGTGGAAAGTATGAAAACTCATATTAATTACAGAGCTTCTTCTCATATAATGCCTGTTTATTCTTCTTAACTTACAAACCATTTTCTTCAGGTCAAACTTCTGACATCTGCTGGGAGACAACGTGACTAACACAGGCAAGATGCTATTTATTTTARACTTCAGCCTTACATTAATTTTTATGCCAGCAGACACTTTCAGTACTTGGCTTCACTGAAGTCACTTCAATTCAATACATAATTTAGGAGAGGTTTTGCAGTTTTATATATGTGTTTACTTATACCTGTATGCTTTCCTTTTATATTTATACCTAGATTTTTCACTTCCAAAATGTTTTTGCAAAACTTTATTCTGAAGGTGTTTATTTGAAGTGGTCAATAAATAACCTGTGAGTAAGTATGTGAAATTATTTCTCATCCCTGCTACAAAAATGCATAAATTAGAATCACATAACAGATTTCAGAAAAATCTATATTGGAATGCAAAACAGTTTATTTTTGACAGGAGACACTTTTAGGCATCTAACACATTCATTTTTACTTGTCAGTAAGATAATTATTGGGGAAAAGAWGTTTTAAAGCATCTGCCTATTCCTTTCCTTTTTGTGGGCTTTCAAGATTTGCTTAATTTATCCAGGGGGAGGCTCTAGGTAGGTTCATTATAATAAGTAGAAGAGAATATGCATTATTTAATAGATTGACCTATATGCAAATGAACAGAGGATAAACATTTTAATCTAAAAGTGGTTTTGCTTATATCACTGTGAAACCACCAAAAATGCACCTCTGAAGTGCACAAAATAATATTGACTTTARTGATTGGTTCTGAGYTGTGTTTTGAGACAACAGAGTGTGATGGAATGAGCTGTGGTYGKAGAATTGCAAACCCTTAATTCCTACTCTTYGTCCTGRSTTTCTGCCAGAGGGAAATTATAGGCCTTTTGAGTWAAGRTTTCTTTTGCTTATYAAAACTGTAGACTATATTATTGCAAAGSWTTCTTGAAAATGGTGGTTAACAAAATTATATGTTTAATTTACCTATGTGAATGTTTATAGCATGTGTGTCTTCATACATGTGTCTGCTTAAAACCATGTAACACATTTGATCTTTCTGGAAAGAGATATAATTTCCTTGTAAAACAAATKGGATATTTCCACTGTGATTGTCCTGTGGTGGGTTTTTACAGATGTAAATTTACAGATTAAACATTTTTGTCTTCTCAATCAGTGCAGAACCATATGTTAATCAACTGTTTCCTTAAATAGTAAGATGAAAATAAGGATAAAAGATGATATATTGTTCCTATTTAATTAAATATATGTCCCTACCCAGAATTTTGCTGGGGTTGCACACRAAGAACTACTTTTTCCCCTCTCATTTCTTTAATTATTTCTGAATCTATGAACAGGAAACGATCTCATTTGTCCTCATTTTTATAGCAGCTTGATAGAAGAATTGTATATTWTTTTCTAAAGTAATTTTAGTCATCTTTCTTAATAGCTTGTATAGAATTTTCTCTAACAAAGAACATATTTTAAGAGATGGCAAAACCCTTCTTTCTCCTCATAACATCATGAAAAATACAGGTAATCATTTTATACAACATTGAGCAGTCTAATATTTTGAAGGTCAGAGAAGGTAGATATAGATATATAGATATATATAAATATAACACTTCAAATTCAGCAGAAAGTACATCTGGTGATACATCTCTCCCAATCACTTTCATCTCAATAAATCCCAGCCTACTAAAAAGCCAGATAGGCATCTGCAGAGACTGCCTCATCCCAGATGATGACAAGCAGGAATACAGAAATAAGGAAGTGTAGGAACCTAGAAATTTTAGCATACTACCTTTGCAGAACAGTGGAACAGATTAGCTAGTTTAGTTTAGGGGGGTATTTTTTTCCCTTGGCAACTATCACCTCCATATTGCTTCTGTTGAAATATTTGCTTATAAAAATTTTTTTGCTTTAAGAAGCGCTCCCTAGAAGCTGGAGAAAGAGCATTAGGAACAAACTTGGTTTTTTGTGTGTTTTGTTTGTTTGTTTTTGTTTTCTGGGTTTTTGTTTGTTTTTGTTTTGTTTGTTTTAGTTTTTCTTTCTTTGTTTCGTTGTTGTTATTCTTGGTTTTTTTGGGGGGGGCTTTTTTGTTATGTGTTTTCTTTTATTTTGTTCTTATTTGGTTTGGTTTTCTGGGCCTTTAGATCTCTGAGTGTTCATTTGTTCTGCTCAAATGAAAGTAGACATTAAACTTTCAGATACTCCTTTTGCGACACACTGTCAGAACATGTGTTTTATATGACAGAAATGTAGCTCCATATTGAGAAATAAACATGGAGTAAAATGTCCCATAGGAAATGAAACTGAGGAGAGTGAGGAAAATGACTTTATCTAGGTCTTTTATAATATTCCTGGCAAACTGTCTATCTTCTTGTCTGTTTTTATCTTTTTTTGTCTCTATCATAGAACCGTGGAAASGTTTTGGTTGTAAGAGACCTAAAAGACCCCTTTTCAAAATTTCAGCCTTCCAAAACATAACACAGCAACTAATTTAAGCTATTTTCTGATAATTTCTTGCTTCAAGTACATCTTCCTTTGTACACACAAATATGCACATGCACTCCAACCTAGCAATCCAAATTCCAGGAGAATTAAAGGACAAAATCCAGACRTATTGCAGTTTAGTATTTCCCCCAAATTGTATTTTTTAATTTGTACTGGTTTACAACCCTTACTCTGATTTTTTTACTGCTGCATGAGGTCTCAGTCAGTCAYAAAATCAGTTAAACTTGGTATTTGATTCAACCTCCATGCTCACTTCAGCATACAGCATGCAGCAATTGAAATACTTTGATGCAGAAACGCTGCTTCATCTCCTCTTTTATTTAAAGCTTTTCCATAAAGATAAAAAAAACAGCTCAAGAACATTGTTATTCCCATAAGAACCCTATTTAGAAGCCCATCTGCCCAAATCTGAAGTTTTCTGTGCCCATCTTCTTTCCTCCTGGCAATATATGTACCATTACCTCTTATACTTAATTCATCGTCYTTAAAATGGCCATCAAATTTCTGGTTTGCTGTTACTGATGAAACATAATATGGAACAAGCCAACTTAAGTTCCAGATGTATTGTTGCATACACTTTATGCCTTTCATGAGATTTTTATTTTAATTTTATAAAACCGAACTAAACATCTCTTTGTATAAGAAGCAAAATCTGTAGCCTTGTTGCTCAGGGACATTAGATAATAAGTTTCTTATATAAGACAGAAAAAGATTTAAAATTTAAAATGCCTCCAGAAACTTCTGTTCTGCTTGCAGACTCGTCCCCCTCGTGGCTGTTCTTTAATAAAAAATAATAAATTTTGCGGGCACTTTTTCCTCCATCAAGAATCCTCAATGGAAAAAGAAACAAATATCAACATAATACTTCCTGCTGCCCATTGCTGAGGTGAGTACTCTCCACCTGGGGTAAAGTTMTCACAGATTTTTAACATACACTGAAATAAACTATTTTTCTCCCCGAAGCTCAGAGCTACCAACTTGTTCATGTCTGAATCCCTAGAAAATAAAGCTTAAAGTACATGCTGGACACTGCAGCTGCTCCTGTTTAATTCTACAGCTGAAGGAAGCTCAGTGTGGTACCTTTTGCAGTTTCTTTCACAGAGTTAAGTGTTMCCAGTTTTCATCACGGCCGAGGATGCCAGGCATAATAGTTGAATTCTATTCCAGCTTTTGGTACTCCTAAAAGCTTTGCATTAGTGAGGTGTTGGCTATGCCATCAGTAACAAGAGTGGGAAAAAAAATCAGAGCTCATGGGCTGCGTATTTGTCATCCAAGAGAAGAAACCTCTGAATTTCAATCACACAGCTTCGATGGTTTTTAACACTTTCTGTGCAATGACTGTTTGCACTTCACTGCAAATGCATCTTTTAAATATGATTTTTAAAAAGTTATGTGTTTTCTAGAAGCCTGAAGGAACAGCAATTATTTAACAGAAAAAGAACTAATTAATTCCTATTGCAAAGTTCCATGGTGACTTACTAGAAATCTTGCCGATGGATGAATTTGAAGAACTGCAATTTTATTTCACACTGGAATACAAATTTCAGGTGCTTCCTCAAAAAGTAATTTCATTCAGAAAGTCCGACTTGTTAAATAAATTCCATGTGCTGTTCCATCTTGCCTGGAGTTCAAAACATGCACCTGGAGTTCAAGAGAACACATGTGGGAAAGAGCTTGCAGAGATTAAGGTTCCACCTTGTGGAGAGTTGTTTTAAGTCTTTGAGAAACTTTGGAGGGAGACTGGGGGTAACCTTTACAAATTCAAACTAATTAAACTTTTGGAGGCTCCTGCCAGATGAGTTTTTCATCTCCATTCCCATACCATTACCATACATTAGTTTAGTTTGAAAAATAAATCAAAATCAGGATCTGTATGTTTTATGCTGACTTTCTGCCTTTCTCAGCCCAGAGGCTTATGTTCTATTCTTGTGGAAATCAGATCAAAAATATGGGAAAATGAGTGTCAAGGATGTTATTGAATACATGAAATACAGTGTTGTCGTGGGGATCCAGAACCTGAGCAGGTCCCAAAGCTCTGGCACAGCTACAGAGCTGCTACAGAAATGCAGAAATATGATATTCCACACAAAACCCACTGTCTTTCCCCATCTCTTTCCCTCTACTCCTCCCCTGCTCTCAACCATCCCATTTTCATGTTTCTTTTGAATAGAATGTGTAACTCTGGCACATGGGTTATGCAATTATTTTGTCCATTTTTAATTTTATTCATGAAAACTGTGTGAAGAGAAAGACAAATTATAACTGTTTGAAAGCCCTGTGATTTCAACAGTGAAAGGTCAACCATTAAAAAAGAAAATTACATTATTTCTATGAAAACACTGACATATTAAGTTCTCCCGATTTATTTTTTCAGGTGGTCTTGTGTGATTTTGATACAGTTGAGAGAGGTAGAAMTGGAAGAAGCAAGAAAATATTACTAAAAATAAATTTTACTGTCCAAAGTGCAAATATATCCAAGTCATAAATTTTACAGTGTTTTATGTGTGTGTAGAGACACCACTAGGCATTGSTATACATTTTTCTTTTTCTTTTTTTCTTTTATTTTTACTGTGTTAAACTTGAAACTTCTATAACAAAGTCTGCCACTTGTCAATGGTTCCCATGTTCTCCTCCATCCGTGAAGGAGATGGAAGGAAGGAGCTCTGCGGTGATTTGGGATCTGTTTCGTCAGGCAGCATCTGAGCATTTATTCCACCAGAAATTGTGGAACAAGGCAATCTCATGGAAATTTTGGGGTGCTCAAAATAACCCTAACATGGGCAGCAGCCAGAACACTTCTGTAACCAAAATTTGTGGATTTGGTTCCTCACAAACAGCAGCTGTGGGAGCTTAAAGATAGAAATTTTGAACATACTCAGCAAAGGTCACATGTGAAGGTACAAATTCAGTTTTAATTTATTTGATTTTAATTTATTTATTTTTACAAATTTCAGCTTACATGCCTGGAATGATACCTCTTCCATGGCCTACATATATACACAAAACAGCAAACTGATTCGTTTGGTGCAGAACAGTAAGTATAAAAAAGTGAAAAAAATCAATTTTTTTCTGGAGCTAGAAAACTTGCCACTTTTTAATTTGTATGTCACTCAAGAGGGAAGCAATTTATTCTTCTTTTTCAGAGACAATGAAATTTTTGCAGAGTATTGGTAACATTAGTCATGAGCAATATAAGGAGCAATAGAATTTAAGAAAAAAAAATAAACAGCAAAGCAGTAACTAAAAAGAAATGTTCCTTCTGCTTTCTGCCCTAGCTTTCTGTACAGGAAATTTGTGGTATTTTAACAACAGGGCTGAGGCAAATTCTGTTTGATTGAAGTTCCTGATACACAAGTATCTGACTGTAAAAGGCTTTAAAAAACATTTTCCTAGCTAGGCAACTGATAGGAGAAGATGATGGATTGCATGAAAGAATTAAGTGTAGGAAAGGGATGAAAGAGAGGATAAGGTGAAGGGAAAGAAGAAGCCAAGGAGGAAAAGTTAAATAACAAACGTCTTAATATTCATGATAAAAGGTGAAAATACAGGAGAATGTAGAGGAAATTCAAAGAAGGACCTCAAAACATAGGCATGCAGGGAGGGTGGCACTTTAGGGGAGTCAGAAGACACCTGCCCCTGCCCCATCAGAATGAATCCATACAATGGCAACTAAGATAAATTTTACGGAATTATCTTCAACTGTCATAAAAAATTATCAACTTTGCCAGCTTCTTGTCTATTTGTTCTTAACAGTAAACAATCAAAAATCCTGCTCCCTTTTTTTGGAATATGGGACTACATCCTGAAGTATTTTCAGAGCTTGYTTCAAGATACTCACCCCAAGGCATCTTCCCATCACATCTGAGAAATTCTCTTTTCTTGTTTTACATGGTCATAGTGCTCAGATCACTCTACACTGCCCTCTGAAAAAAAAAAAGGATACGTCCTTCCTTCTTACTGTTTACATTAAAAAAGCACAAACAAGAATACAAGATATTTAGATAATTTTGAGGACAGGTTTTGATGAAGGAACTCATAATTAGTTTAATCTCTAATGTTAACAACTACTGAGCATGAAAGATATTAGCAGAAGGGAGCTGAGTTCCTTAAGAGATTTTCCTAGCAGGGAGTTCACACCATTAGACTTAATTCATCCTATGGATGTGTGAAATACATTTCTTTTCCTGCTAGTTGGATAATAAGGCAATAAAGCATTCTGATGTGTTAATGTGTCAGATTGGAATGTGTTGAACTGGGTGATGAAGATGACTTAAAAAGAGATTTTCCAATAGTGGAGTTGCGCTGCCTAAAACCAGTGGTTTGAAAACACAGTAAAGGTAATGGACCATTAATGATGATGGARTGATATAACTGAACTGATTGAATAGGGTTTTGTGAGGGATGATAATATACAGTATAAATTACTCAGATTATATTGTGATACTTTAATTTTTAAGAGAGGTCCTCATGAATTTTTTTAAGATTTTCCTGTTTTCYCTCTTTTTTGTAAAATATCAGGGTATTACTCACAGCAAACTAGCAATGCATCCCTTTGACTAATACAGAATTAATGCTAGTCACAAAGTGRTATTAGCTATGAGTACTGGTTGCCATTGATATATGTAAACCTGTTCTCTAATTACTTCCTTCAATTAGTCTAAATAACATAAACCAGACTGCATGAACATAATCTCAGTTCAATCTGAYTATCACTTGGTCACTGAAATAACTATACTTTTGATTTAACAAGTTATTTTATTTTACATAATTTCACTGTGTTACTCCCTTCAGCAATCATTTTCAACTGACAAGGAACAGCCCTGGAAAGTGTTTATATACACACACACACACACACATATATATATATATATATATATATATATAAATAATATCTAGCTATCTATCCATCCATCTATCTCTCGATATATTTCAATATCTACATGTTCTATATATATGTATATAAATAGATAGATATATATATAATATAATAATAAAAATAATGAAAAAATTAATTAGAAAACAGTCTTTTTTTTCAAACTGTTTTTTATGCAAGCTCAAATAAGAGGAAATGAAATGTTACACTTATGGAGGTATGCCAAGG
>CADDXX010000085.1:1105187-1117247 GCA_902810485.1 Alauda arvensis | reverse complement strand
TAGCAAATTGTTTTGCTGAAGTTCGTGTTAATAATCTGGGTGAGTTTATTGAATATTTATTCCTCTAAGGCATAATAATGAAAGCTGTGATGAAGGCTCTTTTAASATCAAGGTGCTGTGGGGGAACTTTCAATATTGTGATTACAGAAGCTTACTCTAATTGTAACAAGAAATCAATTATTTCCTTTTTTTTTTTTACCCTTTCTGGAAAAGAGTTTAACCATGGTTCTGATGTAAGAAATGAACTTTACCTAAATATATGCAATTTCTTCTCTGTATGGCCCAAATCCCTAAGAAGTTATTGATCTGAAAACTGACATTGAAGTAAACTTAACAGTGCAACAAAAACTAAATACACTTTCAGTAATTGAGAAGTTCTTCAGCTGAAACATTCTATTGTGGTTCATAGATCTTACAACTACAAGACATCAAAATTAACCGTCGTATAAAACCAGGCTTTTTTCCCCAAACTGAAATAAAGTATTAGCTTTAGAAAGAAAAAGATAAATTCAATATRTGTTTGAAAATATTCAACAACCCAGAATGCTCTACAGTTTAGGTGTTCCGTTAAAATGGTATATTTTGCTGTTAAAATGCATWAAATTMARAATTTATTTTATGTCATGTATCTTYATCTGGTATTTTTGTACTTARAAGTGCATCATGGTCTTGTTTTYCCCAAATATTTTAATGAAGAAATGKTTTTAAAAAGTACTACCCAGTTGTTTTGAACCCTTTGAAATTCAGTGAAACTCATTGGAGGCAGTTAATCACTTGAGGTTAAATATCGAGACCTACACCAGACAAATTTGTATGTAAATTTTAGGTGATCAAGAGAGAGTTTTAAAAACTATTTTAGGACTTGGGGAATGTATAAATTTTGACATTTCTGAGTCACTTGTCTTTCACACATAATTATATCATCACAAAAAATTCATTGCAAATCTGCAATTAATTTGTCAAAATCCTTTCATCAAACACTTGGTTTGATTGACATTTGCACAAAAAATGTTGCTTATTAATTGTGTCAAATATCAGAAGTCCAGTTTAAAAATAGTGTCCCATCTTTCCTCCTGTGCTGATAGTGAGTCATGTCTGTCACACATCACATCAATTAATTTCTGAATTGTCTATCTAGTTCTCACTTGTAATTTCAGGAGGACTTGTCAGCATTATTTTCATCTGCTTGAAAGAAGAGGCAACAACATTCTTTTTTTTAACATATCTTTAGGACAGAATATGATTAAAAGGAAAAAAAAAGAAAGTAATATTGAGGCTACCTCCACCACTCCAGACTTTATTTTTTAATAGCAGCTAAGCAGAGTGATTCAGATGGGGATATTTTCTGAAAAAGCTATTATAAGCCTCTTCTCTTTCARATCTTCTTGCATAAAAAGCAAAATAAGCTGAAAACAAGGTGAAAGTATTTAACACCACCTCCGACTGAGTAGAATAAAATTAAATCTGCTGAGAAACCAAAAGAGAGAGGTCTGTAAAAATATTCTGYAGTACAGGACAAAACCTGTTATGTCATGACAATCACAGGTCCCCTATCTCAGGAAAACATCAGTGTACAATGAGTAGTTGAAATAATTTATGCCTGGGTTTGAACCAGCAATTACGTGCAAGACAGATAATTTTTTTCATCTGGACTTGGGAAAAAAACAAATAATATCCAAGCACAGACAGTACCTCTTATTTCACCTCACACCTCACATTTTATTTCAATTAATTGCTCAGGAGAAGAAAGGAATCGAGGAGGAAAATTAAACTAAATTTACACTTCGGGACCACTGCCTGGTGTGGTACAGGCTTCCAGACCACTGAGAATAAATGTCTCAGAAAAACAAACTGTAACAAATGTGCTTTTGATCTGTGTCAAAACTCTAGGTAATTTACTGTATGATGTTCAAATATTCTCCATAATCAGTAAAGAGAGTGATGACATAAAGAAGAAAATCTGTGAAAATCTGTTTTTTTAAAAGTTAGTGTCCTGAATCTTTTTGACTGAAGAAGGGTGTTCCTAAGCAAAATGTTCAGTTGCCTTACAATTTGGGAGACTGAGACCCAGCAGATAAATATATAAATAAATAAATCTTTATTATTTTGAAAATAACYGTGTGCTATTTTGGTTCAGACAGGAGTTTCCATTTCTCTAATCACATACTGACAGAAACATAACTCTAATGGTAACAGTTTTTCATAATCTTTGCTTTGTGAACCTTTGTGTTATGGTGTTTGAAAAGAGTTTGATGCCTATTTCTAAGAGGATCACAAACAAAAAACCCCATAAAACAAACAAAAAATTCCAAATGCCAAGCCAACAAACAAACAAACAAACACAAAACCCCAAGCTGACCCCCCCCCCCCCCAAAAAAACATCAAGCCAACTAAAAAAAATAGTTCTTGATAAAATGGGTATTTTTTGCTTCCAAGGAATAGTGTTTGTTTTTAGTTCCTAATCTTATTAAATGAAAGATTAAAAGTGGTTTGAATGATCTGGGTAAATCATAGGTCTATTGGTACCTATTGAAATGTTCTTGACTTTGTCTTTGTTYGGATAATTTCTCTGTGTGGATGTCAGGACATTATAAGCMATCACCTAAAAGAAAACAGTCCATTAGACAAGAAGGTAATTTCTGCAGACARGAGAAGGAAACAATCTTGGAACAAGTTAATTCAATGTGGGGATTTTTGTTATGTTGCTTTGTTTGTTTGTTTTTTAATAATTGGGAAAATAAAGAAGACAAACTAAYGTTTCCACCCCAAAATTGTGTAGTGAAGGTTGTTGCATCCCATCAYGTCATAAACMACAGAAGTTTAACAAAAGTTTTGTGTCATTTTTGTTTCAGASTTGGCTTTATCTTTTGTCCTAGGAACTGTTTGATAATTTCCTGGCAAAGAGTGGGCACAACTGTTAATTATTTTAAAACTTTCATATAAATTAATACAGATTTATTACCTGTTCCTTTTTAAGGATCCCGTGGACTGTATCTGATTAATTTGTCATCCATATAATTCTTACAGACRGCCCTAAATATGCATCTAAATTTACATCAAATCTTTATGAGCATTACTCTATTATTCTGCTACCATATTGATAGAGTTATTGCAGCTTAACCTTGGCCTACATTACTAGCTGAAGRTTTTGTTTCAATAAATAACTCAAATGATTCTGCCACAGCCATACCACTATTTTTGTAAGTTCATTATTAATTATGATTAACAGCTTACATATTATTACTGTAACTGGTCCATRTTATACTGCTGTAAAATAAGCATTTTTGAAAAGGTAGCTTTTTTTAGATCTAACTTTATTGTATTATTAAGTTTTTCCTCTGAAATATAAAGGCAAATCTTTAGAAAGAAAATTAGGGTGCTGCATCCATAAAAGGAAGTAGTTTCTTCCTAAACCTCAGAAAATGTTTTAGGAAACTGATGAAACCTTATATTAAAGGTAAAAATAAATAATCACAGTCTATTACAAGTTYCTTGTCACAGATGAGCAGGAGAAAATTTTATGGTATTACTTATATTCTTGCTTTTTGAAGAAATACAATGAAAATATATTGTCACAAGCCTTCAAGTCTTACTATTAACACAGGAAAATTTCCCTTGTTGGAGGAAAGAGTCTTTATCTCTGATATACCCTTAAAAYATTTCCTTTATGAAGAAAGGAAAGAAGAAGAAAACAAAGGAAAAAACCAACCCCCCACATCTGAAATACCTGGAATTGTTAAGTGCAGAAGAGTGGATATGCTCAGCTGAGTTAACTGAAACCTTTTGTAAACAGTTATTTGAAATAAATGCTGGTTCAGTAAAAAATCCATTTTTAACTCTCAATAAAAAAGAAATCTCATGTCATGAGATCTCCCATAACTTAAGGAATGGTGATTCATTGGCTTCTTCACTGAAATACTGGAGAAAACTGACATTGCTTTTTTCCTTCTACAGCATTGGTGCCAGTTTCCATGCTTAATTTTATTAACTTTTGCCAGCTGAGAAGTTTTGTTTTTTTTTTTAATTCGGCATAATGTGACCTCCATTTTTATTTCTCCAGTATTTATATTGATGCTATTCCTGCACAGTCAATATTATATTATTTTATTAAAGTTCACAAAGATTAGATCCACAGCACTGTGTCTAGGAGAAGAATATCACATTAGTCTGGTATCATCTAGCTTTGGAAAACTCCCGTYRTATAAAGTGGCATTTCATACCTGATGCAGCATGAAATGAATTCTAATAGTTTCCCTAGTGACATTAGTCAAAAGCAATTGTTGAAGTAGGTCATTTTAGTTGAGTGGAAATCTGTATGAACTGTAACATCATAATTTTTTTTTTTTTTTAATTCTCTGTGAATTCATCCTAAAACAAAATAATAATAAAAAAAATATCACTGGATGTATTCTGCTTGTGGTACAAGCTTCCTCCACTTAGATCCTGGGCCACTTTGGGGTTCATTGAGTTATACTGAAGTGTATTCTAGTAGAGGCAATCTCTTAATTCCTCCATCTCTGTTTCCTAGCTGCTGTTTGACCACATCCAGTTGTTCACTGCTGTTGGAATTGCACAAAGGGACCCCAGAACTGACATGAAGTTTGTTACCCATGTAGGATTACTGGAATGTCACYGTGTGGTCCACAAAGTGTTAAACAAAACAAATAGTAAGCTGTCTCCTAGCCACTTTTAGACATTTTTATATTTCCATCTGCTTTTTCTAAAAGTCTAACATTTTAAACTGCAAGAGTTCAATAWTGGAGTGAAGAGAGACTAAGTGGCTGTAAAAAGCTTTTCCCCTAAACCTCAGATTACATATACACGATACCAGCCCAGGCAAATTTGGCTGTTCTTTAGCTTAGCAGTTCAAAAGTTACACGGAGAAGAAAACTGCATTACTTTTTACTATTTTAAATTACACATTTAAAATATATATTTCACCACATGAAATGCAGTAAAAAAAAAAAAGGATTAAATTTGTCATGCTTAACACATAGATGTAAGAAAATTCAGTTTTTGCTAGGCTACAATGGAGTATGAGAAAACAGAGAATAGAGGAACAAAACCATGACAAAATTCAGTTTGGAGGAAGAGGGAAGGGAGTGCTGTTGGATCCTCTACTGTGCAGTTTCCAGATGTGCTTGATGTGACCATACCTTCCCCCACAAAGGGCTGAGAAAGACTCTTGAAGCAGAACATGCAGCAAAGAAAATGCATACTAAATTTTTACAGATTCATGGTCTTAATTTTTTCCAGAACCACCATCTTTGGGGAACAGCTATGGATCCACATCTCTTTGATGAGTGTATGAAAGACTGCTCACTGTTTTTGTTTCACTCTGTTAGGCTGTAGGGGATCTGTGCGAGTAAAGTATAACAGAGTAATAAAATTACAGAAATTAGGAATCCCTGTGGCACAGATTCATGAGATACAAATTTCSTTTATTCTTTTTTAAGGGAATTTTTCCTTTAGATTTATATAAATTCCACATGTTGAGCTGTTTGCTCACTTCATAGGCTGAGATTGCTCTGCAGTGAAACAGAATGTTCTGTCACCTTTTCAAATGCAGGCATGGTGTTTTTCATGATGCATTTTGGCCCAAATGTACAAACATATAGGACCAGTTTTATAGAGATTTTTCTGTGTTTGAGGAACATTTCAAATTTCTCTCATGATTTCTGTGTTGTTGTTTCTGTTGTTTAAACATGCAAAAACCAGAAAAATAAAACAAGCTACTTWTATCAAAAACATATTTTTCCCCCAAATTCTTTCATTAGAATAAATAAGTACTGTTTAAAGGATATATAATTATTGCAGGAAAACATTTSTTTTTAGCCTTGACAGAAGACACTTTTCATGCAAAAGGAAACTTTRCTATCAGTCAGAATCTGGATGACTGAGAATTTATTTTGATTATGTTCTTAAATGCATRTATGAATGTAATTTAAGGCTTTTTTTAAACTTGCCTATGTAAATAGCACTGGACCCATTATAGTGAGGTTGAAGCAAAGCATTAATGTCTTCTGCCTTTAAATTTGAAAGTCTGATTATCTTTTCCTATTTGCAGGAAATTCTCAATCTTTCACCTTTTGTTTGTCCTGCACTTGCCTTTCAATTTTATTTTTTTTTTTTAATAAGAATAATTGTGAGAAAAAACATTCTGTTATTCTGTAAAATTCTAAAAACATGCTTGGTGAGGATTGTAAATACTTTGCCTAATGGACAATGATAAATTAGACTTACATTTTGCTCATCATTATTWGGCATCCTTACTGGATGTTATGAAAATAATCTTTAAAACATTTTCAAAGGTTTTCCTGTGGCATCTCCTGCCCATCTTTATCCTACTGTTAGGATGTAAAGTTATTCAAATCTATTCTGCTGAAATAACTTTTAAAAAGTTTGAAAAAGAAACAACAGATAAAAAATAATGTTATTTTATTGTGCTTTTGATTTCTCTTGCTGTGTTTTTTAGCCACATCCAGAACATCTCTGAAACATTAATTCTGYTAGATTTCAGAGGWAGTTTCATAGAATCACAGAAGSATTTAGGTTGGAAAAGACCTCTGAAATCACCAAGCCCAATGCTTGACTTACCCTCCCCTTGTCACCTAGACCATGGCACTGTATTTCCAGTAATTTTTTGAACTTTCACTTGGACTTTACAAATTTCTTGTGGTTCTGTGAGTTTCTCTGGTCCTATCACTTTCCTTTCTTTCTCCCTCTTTTATGATGGAATGTTTATTAACCCCATTTAACCTGCTGGCTATCCTACTGCATGTGTACCTTATTGTTTCTACATAAGAGGGAGGAAAACAAAGGTGCAGACTTTCCTGTAGCTGGTTGTGCCCTTCTCAGGTGTTCTCCACTGATGGGAGATGAGTTCATGAGATAATGAGTTCTTCAGTTAAATTGGGAAACAGATCAAAAGCACAAATTGTTTACAACCTTGCACTTACTTCCTAAAAATTTGGAGTCTCCGGCAAAATCAGGGAGATTTAAAATGAACAGGACATAAATTGTGCAAAGGTCGCCAAATAGTTTAAGAGGGGTTCTGTAATTTCATCGGTTCAAACTATATCTTTAGGTCTATGCTTGGTTTTTCTTCTGACTTTTGTATGATTACTGTTTTTGATAGAGCAAGTAACCTGTGCACATGCCTAATACCTTGTATGTAAGTTCTCAGTAAAAATTTTAAATTAGAAATATTTGCTTAATGCACTTAAACATCAAACCTTAAAAAAAGAAAAAAGAAAAGAAAAAGAGCACAAAAACCCACATACATACAAAGAACCTTAWAGCTCTTTGCTTTAAATAAAAATTGAACTTTGGATACTGTAGACCATAATCAAAAGCATCCATCTGCAAGATGAACTTGAGCATTTTAGTTATAATTTACAGGTCATTGGCTCCTTCATTACAGGCAGCCCTTGGCAAAAGCAGTTTCTGATACAAAGGCACCTACAAGAACCAAGATRCAGCAGTTCCCCTCTGACTGCAGGGTTGGAATATGCACTTAAATAAACATTTGCATTCCAGCTTCATTTTGCTAAAGAAAAATCAGCTCCTGCTGGGAAAAGGAAGTGAAGGAAGGGACAAATAAAACCAGACAAYGGCCTCAGTGCATCTCAAAGAACCATATTTTGCAACATTAAGCTTTAGTGTCACTGGAGACCCATAGTGTTTTTTATGATCAGAGTACTTTTTTGAACACCAAATGTATAGAATGAGGAAATTTTCTCGGCACCTGATTTCTGACAGAGTAAGATAAGCAATGTACTTCATGCTCAGTAATTACTTGCATTGATGTCATTCTTTTTACAGTTTTACTGAAAAATCTGAGTATTTTTAGACTTTTCTTTTTCTCACCTAGCAAAGTCTGCAACTTAAAGCAGCATAAAAATAAAAGCAAATTACTGCTTACTGGAGAGACAATATTTTATGCAGCTTGAAAACAACTTCACCTTCATATGTTCTGTTCCAGGGCTTCAGGAGGTAACAGATGTGAAAGGCAAGCAGAGCCATAGCCCTGGTGAGGATGCTCTGTGAAAGGAAGGCAATGCTACATCATCAAAAAAAACCTCCTGTATTATTCAGCACAGTCCGGAGGTCACAGTACTTTTACTTCCACTATAGGGATTAAATTTTAGACAGCAACCAGAGTTTAAGTAATTTTTAACTGTCATTCTTAATTCTCTATCAAATTTCCTCTTTTTGCATGTGTGTGGAATACCCTGTATAAAAATTTGGTTTGGTTTTCCTTTTATTTTCTTTTTTTTAACTAGATCACCTGGTGTCAGGCATATCAAATACTCCTTCACATAAACTTCATAAACAAGAAGAAAAGTTCTGTGACTCACACAGATCTGTCCGTAATATTTCATGTTTATGGAGTGTCAGACATGACCACAGAGTTGAAGCTAAATGATAAATGAGATTTTTAGTCTCTTTCACTTCAGGACTCTTTTTAATTATGAGTGAAATATTAGTGTACACAAATGTCAGTTAATACAATATTTTATCTCAATTTTTGCTACATAGATAGAAGTTACCACTTTACCTTACATKTAGAAAGAAACTTAAGAATGTTATTATTTGCAGTACTGGATAGATATTCTATTTTTTTTTTCCTAAGATATAAGATTGTTTTCTTCTAAAATTCACAAGTTGCATTGAAATTAAAATAGGAAACAAACTGTGGACAATTTCTTCACAAACTAATAATTAAGGCATTCAGCTTCAAAAATATTCCTGTATTCCAGACTCTGTTCCAAAAAAATATACAGGATTTTTTTAACATTCTTTATCCCATGCTGAGTAATACAGATCTAAGAAGTGCATTCAAAATGCTTAACTTTATCTTCATAACCAGGATTCATTTGAGACAGATTCAGATTTTAAGTAAAGCGATAAACAGAAAAAAAAAAAAAAAAATTCCCAAATACCTGTTTGCAACATTTACATTGCAGTATATAAAGTAGAAAACCAAAGATTTTAAACATTCTTAAGTTTTTTTCTTGAATTCATTACTCTAGGGTTAAAAACATTGCACTGATTTTCTGCCTCAGCATATTCACTTCATTTTTATCAAWCTGTTCCTGTGTTGACTTTGCATTTTAAATTAAAGGTATTTGGATGCTTCTGAAGTGCAAGGGTATTTTTGGAGTTTTTTTTTTCTTTTTTTTAATTGTAATGTGCATATATAGTTTCAGACAGTGTTTTAAATAAACAGTTTCTTGTGAATTCTGGCTTCAGGGGCAGCTGCCTGCTTAAAGGAAGTGACCAGCCAAGGTTTGTCCCTCTGGTTTTAAGAAGACACCCCTATGCATGTGTAGGAGGGCATCACATTTCCAAAGCAGTCGTGGCAGGCTTTAATCTTTTTCCATGGGTTCAGGGATTCCTGTACATTCCTGTGCTTTGACCTTTCCATAGTGAAAAAAGAACTAGCCAAAAGCAACAGCAACAAAACCAAAAATAAAAACAAGACAAAAAACCCTCAACAAATGAAAGAAAAACCCCCCAAAACCAAAAACAGCCCCACAAAACAAAACAAAACAAAACCTCAAATAACAGCAAAACAAACCCATACAAACAAAAAACTAAAACAAACACCAAATAAAACCAAAAAAATCCCAAAACCCACACAAAAACAAACAAACAAAAATCAACAACAAAACACCAAGCAAGTGAAAAAAGAGAAAAAATCCACACCAACAAAAAAACCCCCAAACTAAACCTTAATTAAACAAATAAGCAAAGACCCCCAGACAGATTTCTGGGCAAAGGTGACATTTTCTGGGATGATCTTCGTCAGCTGATTGAGGTGCAAAGCTGAACTGACCATGCCAATTGCACAAGTTTTTGGGCTACAGCAAATACTCCAAAGATTATTTTTGTCAGCATCAATAGTGGTATCCCTCAGCTAACTACACAATAMACCTGAAATTGTGTAATTGAACCTTAATACTACTTTTTTCTATAGATACCAGCCAACTTAGTCATAAAAGAAATGTTTCTAAACTTCACAGTCTGCAGATATTCTTACTTCCCAGACCTTRTATTTTCCATGCTTCCAACACAAAAGATGAATGGTATTCAATAACAGCAGGGTTCTTAATTGATTAGAGCTCCCAAACTTCTCACAGATTTTTTGGAAATTTCAGAAAAGGAAGTATTAGGATGTTAAATGATGAACTCTGGACCAGATACAGTGCACTTTTTGCATGAGGGGATTCGTGCATGTTTGAAAATTGGGATGCCTCAATGTGAAGTAAGACAGCTAAATATTCTTGTGTGTTTACAGTATGGAAAGTGAATCATCCAGGAAAAAACTGGAGTCTTTGCCCTTGTGCAGGCCTTGGGAATTGTCAGTAGAAGGCTGGGGACAGCCCTGCTCTGGCAGGGGACTCTCAGGGGCAGGGACATGGCCCCAACCCAGCAGACAGCAACAGCTGAGCAGGCTGGAGGCTTCTGTGGGTATTGAACAGCCAAGCTCTAATAAGGCCAACAAGGAACCATGGAAATAGCAAAAGGATCATGCAGCACAGGGGGACACAGCCCTGCCAGATTTCAAAAGGTGAGAGCACTTTCCAGCTAAGCAGTTCTCGATAAACCTTTCTCTATGTGTTTGGTATGCAACTGCAAGAAAACTCATTGACAGAATTACCTAGGCTTACCTATAAAACTTGGTCTCTAATCAAACAAATTGAGTTATCATTGATATTACACCATCACATTTTGCTTTGCCAATCTTTCCTGGTTTGTGTTGGTTTTTGGGGTTTTTTTTCCTAATTATTTTCACTTTCATTTAAACTAACACAGTTTAAAACTTGAACAAAATCATGAACAAAATACCTTCCAGAAAGTACAGCTTTAAAAACTCTTTAAGTTTTGATCTGTCAGATTATGAAAATTTTACTTCAATGTTCTGGTTTAAATAGGTTGTTACTGATGAAGGATTGAAGAACATAAAAAMATCTAAGTACAGAACTGACAACCGCTTTCATAGATGGAATGTTTCTGATTAGAGATAAACAGAACTCATAGATCAAATACAATTTACTACATTAGGTGATTCAGAATAAGATTTAACTATGTTAAGGCAGAGCACCAAATAAATTTATTCTGTGTTCAGAAAACTAAATAAAAAGGTATTTTTTTCTTCATTACAGACTAAGCTTATATATGACACACATACAAAAAAACCCAATGAAAAACCAAACCAAAACCCCCAAAACAACAACCCTCTCAATAAGTGAAAAAAACCCACCCCAAAACCAACCAACCAAAATAACCCCCTCCAGAACTACCTCCCAACCAAACAACAAAACAAGCAAACAAACAAAGGAATGCAAACACATTGAAAAACCCCACCAAAAAAAAAACCCCAAAAGCCCCACCACACAATGGGAACAGATCTGATTCTATAGTATAAAGAAGCACTAAWACAAAAAGAAAGTTCAATTGAAGCCTCTTTGATTAAAAAGAAACACCCATCAGATATGAATTTAAATTCTTTTTCTGCAAAGACATTTTCTTCTCATAACGTAATAGAAAAAATCACATGAAGACTTCATTAGTGTTAATTCATGCAGTTCTTGAAAAAAATATTTGTGATGTTTCACCTCYTCTTTAAAACACAGCAAATAAAAAAGTTCTGGAAAATGTTGGTGTCTTTCAACAAATATTTAGTTCAACACAATTATTCCCATGGTCAAATTGTCTTGCATATGTTCAACAAAAAGATTGCAAATATTTTGATATGTTCAGCTTGTACCTCAACCTAAGATTTTGTTTGTATTTAATGACTTGGACAATTTAAAAAAAAAAGCAGGATATGAAAGCAGATGCTACAAAAGAGTAATGAGAAACACCAAAACACCTGCTGAAGAAGTAATCTTCAATAAAGGCTCAGGATGGTGACAGTCAACTGTAAATGATCACAACACATTTCAGAGGTGGCTGAAATCTAAGTTGTAATTCTCATTATCATGAATGCAAGAGGGAAATAAATATCTCTGGCAGGTAGCATGAACACTTACAGGAAATATACCCCAAGCA
>CADDXX010000085.1:1062843-1105143 GCA_902810485.1 Alauda arvensis | reverse complement strand
AAGGAAAAGAAAAAGGTTCAAAATATTTCTGAGTTAGTACTTTTAGAACAAAAACATGATGATGATGGGAAATGCTGACCTACCAAATGACACCTATTCCTATGAGGCGTATTTATTTTCACTGTGGAACAGCATATTTTGCCAGAATTATACTACATCTTAGGAAACCTTTGAGATTAGAACTAGAAATATTTCMATGCRAAAATCTGAATCCTAYTGTGGAKAGGAACCYTAATGTTTGTACTTTAGCCTTTGGRGCTTAATAAACTTCAGGAGCAACAGAAACACTGCTCAAAGTGTCAATCCAGCCTCCTCAGTGACAGCGGAGTTCTGATAGTTCTACTTATATCTGGCCTGTTTTGGGGTTGTAGACTTAGATAATTGTGCACTGAAGAGGGAGAGAAGTACAGGAAAACACCTGACAGCAACAGAAACACTACAGCAAGGCAAATTTTGGGTYGATTGCTTTCACTAACAGAGCTATGAGCAGAGTTAAAAAGTGTAACACTGTGTAGAATGTAAGCAGAGACACCATGATGCCTACAAATAGTAGGAGAGGGGGAGCAACACCCAAGGCTTTGACTTGTGGTCTGCTTTCACATTTTACTAGCTAGTTTCATGTTGCTTACAGCCTCTGTGACTTACTGTTTGAAGTGAGGTCACTGGGACAAGTGATAAAATCTAAGTGTATTACCTGAAATAGATATGACCACTTTATTCCAAGGGAACTTTCTTTTTTTTTGTTTGATATCAAGTCAAATTAACAGTTTATTGCTACAAGAGATTTCTCTTGTTTTAAAAAGGTACTGCATTTTAACATAATTAGAATTGAGGAAACATAACCTAGGTTTTCATCTGGATGARCAGCTACTTGGTCCTTAATTACACACAGAGGTTATTAGATCCATGCTGATTATGGTCGAAACCCAACAGACTAAAATGTGTCCTTTTGTCCTAGGGTGACTTTGTGATGCTTGTATCTCCAGTTGTCTATTGGATATTAAGTTCTGCACCTTTGAGACTGGTTCCTAGAGTGAAGGGGAAAGAAGAAGTGAGGAGTTTGTTTGCAGACACTGCATTCCCTCCTCCGCATTCCCTCTCATGGACTGTGCTGTCTGCATGGACAGCAGGAGAGAGCTCTCCTTTGCTTTTAATTAGCTTTTTGGCTAGCTGAAGCAGAAAAGTTCCCCCGACTGTGRTTTTACCTTTTCTTGGAGCTATTCAAACCTGCTTGGACTGAAGGCCCAGARSACTGGGAGCTCACACCTGTGGCCCACTGGGGCCTGGGATGCAGCATTCCAGCACTGGAGGGACTGATAAGAGACTGAGTGAGCCAAACTACACCCCGTGAGAGAGACTTTATGAGTTTGTCATCTCTTCAGAATGGCAAAAGGCTTTGCTGTTTAATATTCCTTTTTGTGCTGATGAATGTCTTGCCTGTTAAGTAAACAGGATTTTTTTTCCACTTTTCACCAAGGAAATCTTTTCCCAAACCAGTTGCGGGAGGGGCTGCTTGAATTTACTTTCTAAAGAGACCCCATTCAGAGGTTTCTTCCCAAATTTGCCCTAAACCAGGAGAAATACAGCTTGTAAAAGACCAGAGTGTACAAGAACAGAGATAAATTAYAGCTGACAAAATTAGAGCATAATTTTCACAGAGATAACAGATGGCTTCCCAGCATAAAGGCAACATGTTGGAAAATGTTCAGTTCCTCCTGTGAAAACTCAGAATTTTACAACACCAAACACAAGACAATGGTTTGCAATGATCAGTCAGTTGCTCCAGTCTGTGTTTTTTAGGTATAACTGAACTGATTAGAATCACATTATKAAATACTTAGACCTTTTTATTTAAATTCATATAATGAACAATCCCTGCTCAGTGTATTGAAACTTAGCAGGTTTCTGAAGAAATCAAATGGTATCTTGCAAAAATAAAGTTGATATCAGCCTTGTAATATCTTAAGTTAGAGAAAGAATTAATGCCCATACATAATAATATGGGCTTTGTGTTGGCCTATGGCCGTGTTTCAATGTTGTCTCAAAAGCATTTTAGGTTTTCTTATGCAGATGTCCAAAATAAATGAAGACTATGGGAATTCATTTCACTTCAAAGGAGTTAGGATGCAGATATTACATTCAGTGGAACTGTAACATATGTATATATTTCCACGTAATAGAAAGTCCCATGTAGGATAAAACTGTGACTTAYGCAATTCTCAGATAAATATAATATATACAATATATGGACATATTAATTTAGGACCAAGTTCTCCTTTCAGAACACTGCACCATAAATGTGTATTGCCTGCTCAGCATTTGTTCTGCCAGAAATTGACTTTGATAAATGTTCACAAATAAAAGGAGTCATACTCTGAGAAAGAGAAATGTAGCACTGTCTAAAAACAAATGCTCAGAGAGATGCCTGCATGTGCAAGGAAATTTTTCAATGCCTGGCTTATTCTATGATTTGACCATCACATTTGACCATTTCTAACGTAGTGACCAAAACAAGATCCAAAACCACACTGCTTCATGAGCAATAGTCTATTGTAAATTAAAGTGTAATTAGTGATCTGAAGGAAAAAGACTATTATATAAACTACCACTRTCTAATCATAACTTTTCACTCATAAGAAATTTCATAGAAAAATATGAAGAAAATAGGGTCTTTATTTACAGCATGTATCATTTTTCTCATGAGAAGTAAAGAGATCTTAGTTATTATTTTATTTGCAGATAATTTTTTTTAATGAGAGACAATGGAGAACAAGGAGAATGAAATTCCACATTCTGACCTTGCTCTSTACATTTAAAGATATTTCTTTCCTTTCTTCAGAAAAGCATCAAGGAGAGAACCAACAGAGGATTTCTTTTCTCCAGCAAAAAGATTTTTCTTGACTCATCAAACTTATTAAATTCCTGCATTCTTGATTTATTGCGTTCCTTAGCATGGCCAATAATACTGAGCAAATATATCATTCAATCAGTTAGTGGCTGGCTGAGAGCATGAAGTTTCTGTGTTTTAAGTCTGTGCAAACACATGTAAGGTAGTATGGTAAATTCAGAAGACCCAACAGGATGTCAGAGTAGATGTGTCATTGAAAAGACAGGCTGGAATTCCAGCTGAGGGTAATATTGTGCAACAGCCTCTGAAACCATTGTGTTTGTTCACTGAGAAGTGTATGACTGTAGCACTTTTCCCAGAAACTAAAGTTTCAGGCTTCTAGGTCAAATAATCCGGTGAGTGAGGGAACCATGAGTTCATTGAAAACCCAGTACCTATGGGCTAACCAATTCATTAGAAATAAATTAGTCCTTCTGACACATTCATCTTGGACTGTTGACTTCAAAGGCAAYTCCTTCAAGTCCAAGCACAAGTGAAGAGTAAAAATAACATTTCCTTTCTGTTTGATACAGAGCAGTGGGTGAGCAGAGGTCATGAGGAGAGGAGTCAGTGAGAAACCTTGATATCCATGACCATGACTGCAGCACTTTTCCAGGACAGTCATAAAACTGCATCTCTGCACTACCTGAGTTCTGCAATCATCATCTCAGACTCTTGTGATAGTTCATCAGGATGCAGCTGTAGTTTGTTCAAATTATAYCAATTTCAGCTGTTTACCAAGGTCATAATCTGTATAAGAGAAAATAATTCTKTAGGGGTACAGATTATACCAGGAAGCTCTGAAGTGATCACTGTGAAACGAACTGGAAATTTAAAATCTAGTTTAAAGTTAAAAAACCAAAAAAACCAGGAAATAAATAATACCGTGAAGTTATTATAGTTAAATAATTAGCACTTGAATTGAAAAGACTGCCTATACTCCCTTACAATTAACTTCCTGTCACATCTGCTTAACAAGACGTAGTTTTCACCCACACAGATATTTTATTTTCAGTCTGCGGCTTTTGCTGCATAGAGTTTGAAAATAAGGCAGAATGAGATGCAATACTGCATTCAAGAATGCTTAGAAATGACATAGTGAGAAAGTCACTTGACAACAGAATGTAGAAACGTGTCTCAAACCAAGATATTCACTTTTAGAACATAATTTTGTATCTTTGAGTTACACATTTAAGTTGCATTAGCTGTCTTCACACAGAACTCCTCAGTTTAAACATTCCTTGAATTTAACATTCTGCTTTTCATGTTGAGAACTATGAAAGAATAGGGATAAAGTTTTGTTGAGAAAGAGAATTAAATATMTGCATTCAAAGGGTTATTTTCTATTATATAATACCCTTGCAAGCAAATRTACTGAGTACATTTGAGTTACTCTGATTTTTTAATAACATGACTGATTCTGTAAAACCTCARAAGAATTTGTCTGACTATATTCTAAAGGACTCTGGGAATCTAAGTATATTGAAAATCTAGTAATTTTCTATTTAATAAATCCTGAACATTATAATGAGAGGTAAGAGACTTTTTTCAGATGACTTAGCTTATTAAAATWTCATTTCTAACATGTTAGAACATGTTAATGGCTTCTCATAAGAGACTCTAGCAATGCTTTCTGGTGTGAAAGTAGGAAAAGAAAATTTGAAGTATAATTAAATTAGACTGAATAAGTGTACTATAAAAGTATTAAAAGAAATCATGGTTATCATTATATGAAATGATAACYAGTAATTGAAATATAAAGATGTAAACATTGGGAAAAAAACAAAAGATGAAAATACTTCTATGCTTAATTTCAACATCAACAAAACAAAAAAAAAAATCAACAATTTAATGCCAAAGATAGGAAAGAAAAAAAAATGTAATGGTTGGAAGAAACAATCTTTGTTGAGTTCTACCAGGGAGACACTGAATTTATAGGAATCTTTTCTGATTACGATAGGAATTAAATCAAGTTCTTTAAAAACAGTARCTTAGCCAGAAGTGAAAGCAATGACCTAAAAAGAGAAACAGAAAAAGARTAAAGGCATAGGTGTAGACATTATTAAATTATATTTACTTTCATAGTAGAGAACCTGCAGTAGAAGATTGCATGAGGAAAAAAAGCAAAATAATAAAGAGGAGATGCAGGATAACATATGAAAGCAGTTGAGGAAATGTTTATAATAAAAAAAAAAATTCCTAAGTGCAACTTTTAACTTATTCTTCCACTTAACTTGATCAGAGATGGRTTGTGTTAAAATAACTCAGATTTATCATGGCCCAAAGCTACAATATAARAGTTACTACCAATAATTCCATCATGAACTAATGCACTGACAGAGGTTGTATCCTGGCTGTGGAAACCATATCTTCATCATTTTTTGCCATTTTTGCTCCTGAGGAGACCTGTTAATTGCACATATATTATTCTGGGGTATTGATTGTTCTATTCTGTGAGCACAGGAGAAGAAATCAAGATCAACTGGAGCCTCTGGGAACAGGTAATGAGGCTTGACTTTTTAGAGTTGTGTTCCTGCTGCAGTCATCGATATGTGCACAAGGCAGAGGATACTCACTCTGCCTCCACACTGCTGGGAGAACAGGGAAAAAAGCATGGCAAAAATATTATTTATCAGTGTTCAAGAACTAATTTTCAGGTGGAAAACATGGATCTGAGCTGCAAATCAGTGAAAAGACATTAACTCCTTCTTATGTTCAAACTGTCATCTACTTTGTATATCAGGAGAAAATTCTTCCCTTTGAGGGTGGAGACAAGGGATGGAATTCTCAGAGAAACAGTGGCTGCCCCTGGATTCCTGGAATTGTCCAAGGTGAGGTTAGATGGGGCTTGGAGCACCCTGGAATATTGGAAGTTGTCTCTGTCCATGGCACGGGGTGGAACTGGATGAACTTTMAGGTCCTTTACAACCCAAACCRTTCTGTGACTCAATCATTTTAAGATTAACCATCTAAAACATGGTGTGGAAAGCTCCAAAGCCTGGAAATGCTGACCAGCCAACCATTTAACCAGAGCCTGCTCTGAAGACTACAAACAAAAAACGATAGAATTTACAGAAACACAGAACAAATGTCCTTAACACACTTGTTTGCACGTCCTGACAACCATAACACTATTTTGACACTTCCCCCTTGGTGAGGAAAGGTGAGCTSAGGCAGCTTCTTTGATACAAAGACCCTGTTTTCCAATAGCCACTCTTTACACTTTTGGTTGCAAGCACACCTCCAAACCCACCTTGTTTTATCAACATTTCTTCAATGAGAAGSGTCATGACCTTCATGACCCTTGCAAGGTCCTATCTTTGAGTTGTTGAAATCACTTTATTGTTCTCTTTCATTTTATCACATGCTATTTCTCTCATTCAGTGTTGGGAGATGCACAAAGATGACCAATATGAATGATGAAGAAAAAAAATTCTTATGTTTTTTTTAATAATAAAGGTCATAGCTCTGCAGATGCACRGGAGAACTCAGCAGCTGCTGCCCAAAACTAGAAATTTAAAATACATAAAGGCAATCTAAGAGCCAGAAATAAACAGAGAACAGAACAAATTGAAAGGCATTTCTTACAGGGTTAAGTTAGCACTGCAATCTTTTAAAATCAGAACTTTGTCGTTAATGCTGCCAACTAATTAGTAACCAGTCAACCAAAGTCAGTCTTCCTATAATTCTCTTAAGGGCAATAAAAATGCACCAGGTATTAATTTGTCTCRTTATGTTCTCCATTGGGATCATCAGAGGTCTCACATTTTTATTGCAATACATGAAATTTTAACAAGTGTAGCTTGAGAAAGAAACTATGACCTTTCTAGTCTACTTYGAGTATTTAAAAACCAAAAGGAATGTTTTTAACATTTGATTTCTCAGAGACTGCAGAAAGAAAGGAATTAATCAGTGGTTATGGATTATCACTGTTGATYTTCCTATGTTTGGATTTGACAAGCTGATATAGAAATTTGCCTGATTTCCAAAYGAAGAGCGGGTTTTCATGTACTTCRTATCCTTCAGGGTTTTGGGTTTTTTTTGCCGCTACTGTAAGTCTCTTGCACAGGCAGTTGGTGAATACTCCACATTGGAAAGGAAAATCAAAAACAGAATTGGGAACAGTGAATGCAACAGTTGTACAGTAAAGGTTCTGAAATTCCAAGTGGTTGATGAATGACGTTTAAAAAGTCAAGAGGGTGACATTTTAACTAAGTAAATAGTATAGTGGTGCACTGAAAGACAATGTTTCATGTAACAGAAGTATTCATCTCTGCTCCACTCTGGACTAATCTGGAGTGGAATTTTATCTTTGTAAACTCCATTATAAGATGCACACTGAAAGATTTCACCATCCAAAAYATGGGGGAAGCTGAGGTGTCTGGACTGTTGCAATCTAGAGAAAAAAAAAAAAAAAAAACTAAACTGGTGGAGGAGCATCTCTGTTTCTGCACCAGTTTTTGCAGTAGCTCCTGATTTATAATAGGGAAAGAGCAATCAGTAATTTTTTTTTTTAATGGAGATTTTTAAAAATCAGTAAGAGTTTCTTCAGAAAACCTCTGCATTGTTTGGCGATTACTTCCAGAAATTTAGTTATTGTTTCTCTCACTCAGTGAAATTATTTTCAGTGAAATTTTACTTAATGCAATTACATATCTACAGTTAGAAAAATTAGCTGAAATTAAAAGATGGAGCATGATTTGTCTTTCAAAGACTGATCTACAATGACAAAATCATATTTAATGGAAGTTTCAAAAACTTTTACAAACACCTAAAGTTTTCTGGTCAGCAGTTCTGGTGGCCTTTACATGAAATAAATAAATGTGACTCTGTTATTCTTAAGAAAAACATTAGAGAAATCACATTAAACTAAATAAAATAAAATTTTAAAAACCCTCAAAACTTTTTTTTTTTCTTTTTCTTTTCCTGTCTCCTTTTTTTCCTGATCAAAATTCTTCTACCTGTCCAGTTATCTGCCTCTGTACCCAGTTTAGTCATATSCATGTCAGGCAAGACCAATATTTACTGTTTAGGGAACATGAAATTAATTTTAATATTTGTTTCTGTACATTTCTTTAAAGGCCCATACCTTTGAGATTTTGGATCAAGGAATAATAATATCTGAATCACTGATGAGTTAGCACGCTCTGCTGTGTATAATTTCATTCATACTTGGTTTGATTCCCTAAATCTCACTGTGTGAGGGTATGTAAGTGCCTTCTTTCCCAGATGACAAATTATCATCTCACTATAAAAACACATGATGTCTGAAATTCAAAGGAGCAGCCAAGAATTTACTTTAATCGTACAAGCACCATGACTTGCCTGGGAAAAAAGCAGAGTTGACTAAACTTAGAGTTGCAATTTCCTGTCAATCCATCAACTGGGATTAGTCARCTCACAGCAGTGTAAAGATTGTCTAGTAGGAAATGTATTTCTGAGGGATGAAATGCTCTAAAAACGCAGTGGTTGTCAGAAAAAATCTAATTTATGATGACAGCTTTCTCTAGAACAGGTAACCTTCAAACCATCAGAGATATTCACCCAAGATACATTTTCTTATTAGAAATCCTGTCTCAACAACACAATGATAGGKGTGGGCTTTTTGTTCTTGTTCTTCTTTAGTTTTGGTTTTGGTTTGGTTTTTTTGGTGTGGTTTTTTTTCTTTTTGTAGTTAAAGAAATTGTTGTTAACACAATCAATACTGTCAGGTCAAAGAACATGAAATCTAAGGAGCATCTTTATTCTAACCATACTTATTAGTGCATTTTTTTGTTTTAATTTCTGTCTTCTATTAGTCATGCACATTTTTAAAACTTACACAACTGAACTTACAAGTGAGAGGTCGACCTTGTGATTTCTTAAATCATGTAAATATTGCAACAATTTTTGAGATTCTTTGAGCTGCAGACAGCACAGGAATATTCTTTTTGGTATTCTCATGCTTCTCACATTCCATGGTTGTCCATCTGTACAGCAATTGCTATGACTTCTGCCAAATTTTTCACTGTTCCATCATCTGCCTTGCTCCTATCATATCCTACTGAGTGTTTAAATCAAGGACCAACTGAAGGGTAATATTTCTTTGGGCATTTCCAATGTGCCTCAGTCTCTTTAGAGCCAAAGAGTGTTGTATGATAGCAGAGAATTTCCCAAAACCCAGCACTTTTATAAACCATAATTCCAGCTATTCCCTAAGTCAGCACTGTAAAAGCTTTCTGGACTGAGGATAGCTGTGAAATTCCATTGAATTTAGTGGGTAGGAAACCAAACCAATAAAGTGCAYTTCACAGACTTTCCACAATGTGTGRGTTCTCTGGTTTGTTTGTTTTTCTTTATATTTCATTGCATCTCCTTAAAGCCTATTTTTCCTTCTTAACATTGTTAATGTTTTTTCCAAAAAGTTAATGTCATACCTCCAATATAAAAACTAAAGCAACCCCAAGGGGAAAAAAAAAAGATATATGTATATATATWTGCAYTTATTTGTCTATTGCTTTTACTCTGGTAAAAAAGAAGAAAAAGACAAATGAAAAGAAACAARCATTAATTTCAACAACTTGGAAACATCTCTTTAAAATACTGCTTTGACTCAGATAATTATTCGTTGTAATTATTTATGTCTTATTTATGTCTTACTGTCTTAATGCTGAACATCACATGTTACTGCAGCCATGACACTGCATTGMATTAACAAAGAAATTTTTCCACTGCTTTTACTGTATAATGTGCAATATTTATWGAAGTGCAGTTTGTATTCTGATCTGACACATTCCAGCCTGGAYGAACAGATTTTATTTTTCTCTTGGGTTGCTGCAACTGCACAGATTTTGAACTATCTGATCTGGTTTCATCTGATCTAAAAAAATCCAGCTCAACATTTTTAATTATTGAGAAGCATCTAAATGCAACTATAAATCTAAGCAGAAAAGGTCATTCTTAACATTTCCTCATTTAAGCATCCAGTGGATTAAAGAAGCAGATGGGCTAACTGAACATGTTTGTTGATATGCCAGAACAAAATGGATGCCACCTGAGCTCTAAAATAAATCTACTGCTATTCCCAAGATCAGTTCCCTCTGGCCTCAGAAATGTAAAAGCTAAAAAGATCAATATCAAATTTTCAGTGATGTAGTTTTTCATATTGAAGAACATGCTCCATCTGTTGGAATCTGATTTTCAAGAGACTGAAACAGACTGGCAGAAATTCAGCTTCCTTTAAAGAGCCCTATGTCAGTGCATTAAAAACAGGTAAATTGGGCWCAGAGTTCTTTTAAATACATGAAATTGCTAATCTCCTACTTTGTGTCTTCCCTTGGTAGCTAGATTTCCTCCTTGGAGATGCTCAGATGTCTCAGCAACATTCATCACRGTGATGCCTTTTTAAGTGTATATCCATCACCTTAAAATTAAAATGACAAATGGCATTTAGTTGCTGCCTTAGGATTTTAAATTGGTTTAGGAAATTAGCAATGGAGATGGAGAGGCTGCTTTATACACGGATTTATCTGGTACAGTTTGAGAGAAAGTAATTCCTCCTGCTTGCTCAGTCAAAATAATTAAAGATTAAATCATTACACTGCATTTAGCATATAGCCCAAAGTTTTAATTGGACTTCCATCATTGCCTTGGAACAGACAATAGAAGGGAGAGCAAAGAGGCTCCAYATTACCAAGATCCCCTAGTCAACCTGACACAGACATGATGGCCATGATACTTAAAGGTTYTTTTATATTTTTATGYATTTTTCATGTATTTGTATCTTTGTAGRCCATTAATACATAGTTATAACTTCTAGTATTTTTCTTGCCCTCTCCCATCGTTCAACAAACMCTTACTAATACAATTTTGAAATTGTGCTTACTCTTGCTTTTAGTCTAGCAMGGACACTGGGTTTTGCRCACTMTATCAGAGTAGCAGTAAAATGTAGGGCTGAAAGATCGGGGGGCCTCCAATGGCGCAGAACGCGGGTGGATATTACCTAACTGACTGCTCTTCTAGCTGGACAATATTTGTTAGATTTATTACTTAAGTACCCTGTAGAAATTRTAGAAATACTGTATCATGTGTGCATACCCCCATACTGTGCACCTGAAAGCTTCCAACTAAAATTTGCCTTTATATTACAATTTTAACACTGGAAAAGTTTTGTGTTTTTATTCCAGTCAACAGACAGATGTCTGTGCTGAGAGAAGCCCTACAGGAAAAGATCCTATTCATGTTTTTCTGACAAAATGAAAAATAAAAAAATAGAARAAAAAAGAGAAAAAGAAGAAGAKAAGTAGTTAGAGTTTCATTGGGAGGTTCTGGAAAATGGAGTAGAAAATATTATACCTTAGCCTTACCTTACCTTTCCTTGCCTACACTCTCATTTTCTGCAGCTTGTGATGCTTGTACATATTTTCACCAAGGTCTCACCAATGAAAGGCTTTTGTCACCATCAAGAGCTGTGGATGTGCTGCCCATCTTGTTGTCTGACCTGGGAAACCATGCTGAAAAAGGATCTAGTCGAAAAAGAACCTGAATTCACACCACGTATGCCAAGATCCTTCTCTAGGTTGAGGGACTTCATCTGGAAATGTGCCACTTGTCTTCATGGAGGGATGGGCAAACTGAGCTTTGATCTTACCAGAAGGATTTCTTTGATCTTTATAAAAAAGCTGCTTAAGACTTATCTAACAAAGTCAGCAATATATTAAAATACATAAAAAATGAGGGTAGCAGCATGGAGAAAAGAGCTTGCAATAAGACTGAGATAATTTCTTTGTACTAAGTCTTGAATCACTGATTTTTGTGATAAAGACAAAACTGATGTCTCTGTATTTTTTCCCCTAGTCTTCTCCTACCCTAGTTCAACTGTTAGAGATTCACTGTGACTTTTTGCAGGGAAATTTGATCTGCTAGGGCAGTTTTCATGTRGTGTTGCCTCACAGCTTTGACAGAAAATGCAATGCCTCACAGAATGGATTTCCTCAAGAATTAACRCATCTGGTGTATTTTCTCCAATTTTTCATCTCTGTGATAAGCATACTGATAAGTAATYATGTATTTTAGTGTCATTTTCTAAAAAAAAGGACGGGGGGTAACCTATATCAGTCTGGGATTAAGGGTCTGAAAGCTACATCTAAATAAAATAATTTAGCTTATCTAGATTTCTTAGGGAAACATCCTATTTGTAGTGAGGGGGAGAGTCAGCCATTTCTGCAGGAAKAGTCAAGGTAAAAATAACCATAAATAAAATTCTTAATGCTGGAAGAGAGAGAGAGAGAGGCATTTCAATACAATCTTTCAGTTTCTAATTCGATTAATAACTTTTATTTTAGTAATGATTGAAATATTTAATACAGAATAGTATGAAAACAATTATATCACATTGAACTCTCTGTTTTTAAGCCAATTATCATTTAAAATGARTTCTGATTGTGGCCAGCTTTTCAAAGAAAAGTCACTATTAGCTTCCATTKATAATGGATAAAAGAATCTTTATATGCTGTTTAAACCTTTACTTCTTTAGATAATTCTGAAAGTTACTAAAAGACAGTTTATATTCTAAATTCTCACAATTCTAATCCATCTAAAAATKTATGGAACTGCAAACTCAATAACTGCAGTTGTATGAAGATAAAGCACGGGTATTTCAGACCTTGGAAAATAAAGGTGCTTTTTTTTCCCCCGCAATGTCACTTTTGGAGCTTCCTTACAAATTATTTGMAAAACAGAAGGTTATTTAATTTTCATGACAAGTTGAGAGCAAGGGCCAGACTGAAAACGCTATTCTAGGTAGCATACTAGCCAACAGAAGTTGTTTTATAAGGAAGCATTCTGCAGGAATGGGAATTTCAATAGGTGATGACATCAGTGAAAACAGAGCATTTATAGTAAATTAAATATGAGGTTACCTGTGAGGTACTGGGAACGGAAAAAATCAAAACCAAAACAAACACAGAAGGAGTAATTGAAAGTAGATTAATATTTTCGGCATGGATATGCTAATCCCATCATTCTTTATGATCTCATTTTAAGTCAAAAAACTTTTTTCATTGATGGTGTGACAGTCATTCAGTGGGACAGAAGAATGAAAAGCTGTGGAGGGATTCAACTGAAAATGGTGGAATTCTGGTGAGAGGAGGGGAAAGAGGAAGGTGGGGTTTGCTGTGAAACACATCCCAGGTTAGGATAATGGTGAATATCCATGTGTGAGAAAAATAATTTTGGGGCAAGATGGAATAAAAGGAAAGGGATAAGGTTGGAGAAGCAACAGTTTAGGTGTTGAGCTGGGCAGATTGGACATGAGACCATTAAGGATGTTTATTTGAGTCTTAATTGTTTTAAATCAGCAAACAGATGTRGAAACTGCTGTTCTTTCATCAACTGGCTCCCAGGGTTGGGCCATTAAAAATTGGTAATTTACACATTAGAGGTTTATGCAATGAGGAAAAACTCTTCACTATTAATGGCAGGTGATTCATGTGGACACAGTTTTGCTGTTGATTTAATTAATTTGCTTTATAGTACCCACAAACTACATGAGAAAAACCAGAATCAACCCCATTAAGTTTTTGTTCCATCCTCTCTAAAAAGGTATATTTTTGGGGGAGCAATCTTAACTTTATCCTTCTGTTGACATGCTTTATGAAAGAGTGTTTCACCACAAAGTCACACTAACAATTTTTTTCCCACATGAGATTCWGATAAAATAACCTGGTGTTGGAATGAACCTGGATTATCCACCTACAGACATTACTGCCTGTAAATTCACTGTAKATAAAAGAAGAAACAGAATGACTGAAGGACATTTCTATAAAAAGAGGAGGGAAAAATAATGTTTGACTACAGCAGAATAAAGTTTTCTTAGCAGTATGTATGGTTCTTTCTGTACAGGTCCCATAAAACAGTAGATAACCTGAATAAATTAACTTTGTTTTCTGAAAATTCCCTTTATTCCTGGTCAAAATATTTTCTGGATGGAGAACAGATTTGTACAACGCAAGGATTCTAAATAATTTGTGTGACCATTAATTCCAAAAGTGTCTTATGGCATTAAAAAAAAAAAAAAAAAATCAAACACTAAACCACTCACCAGAAAAAAATCATAACAAAACAGAAAAGCCATTATTTTCCTGTATGTACCTATTATTGTGTCACTGAAATCTACAACAAATTACTATCTCTCTGCAAGCAAGCTCCACCTGTATTTGACAGAAGGAATGGATATTTTACAGGGCCAGTAGGTAATTCTGAGAGAAATGTTGAGRTACACAGTCCCAGAGGGCTTATGAAATAAGTTACATTGGAAATCAAAATGAAACTAAATGAGACATGGAAAGTGAAGGAAACCCAGGGGACAGTAGATATGCTATTGCTGGCATTGCTACCTTATCCCTTTCTTCTCTCCTGAAGAAAATCAAATTATAATCTGATGATATACAAGTTCTAAAAGAAGATTCACCACAGTAATCAGTTGTACCCTTCCCTGTGTATTTGTAGGTGCACGTTCACACATTTTAGAGGTAGGGATGAGCAATCAGGGATATTTGTAGTGGTGGCATTTGTTTCCCCAAGCATAATGGGGCCTGGGGATGGCTGAACACTCCCCTGCCCACGGGAAGTGGGGAATGGATTCATTGTTTTGCTTGTACATAGAGATTTTTATTTATCTATTAAACTGTTTTTAGCTCAAGCCACGAGCTTTTGTACAATTACCCCTCTGATTGTCTCTCTCATCCCACTGAGGAGGAATGACCAAGCTGCTGCCTGTTATCTACTGGAGTTAAAACATGAAAATGCAAATGTARTAGAATTACAGAAGGAAAGAATGAGAGAATTGGGATTGYTCAGCCTGGRCAGGAGAAGCTTTGGGCTGACCTCACTGTGGCCTTGCAGTGCCTGAAGGAGCTGCAGGAAAGATGSAGMGAGACMATKGACAAGGRCTGGAKGGACAGGACASAGGGAATGGCTTCCCACTGCCAGAGGGCAGGGATGGATGGGATATTGGGAAGGATTTGTTGGCTGTGAGGGTGGGGAGGCCCTGGCACAGGGTGCCCAGAGAAGCTGKGGCTGYCCCTGGATCCCTGSCARTGTCCAAGGCCAGGYTGGACACTGGGRCTTGGAGCASCCTGGGACASTGGAAGGAYGGCACTGGATGAGCTTTGAGGTCCCTTCTGACCTTAAATCAGCCTTCTGTTTRTTCTGTGATTCTTTGATTCCTTGTTTTACTGTGTCTTATCACAGATTTTGAATATACTCCCCTCGTAAAGCAGTTCTACGTAACTGCACTGATCAGTCTTTAGTAGAAACTATGACAAGCAACAGGTTTTAGATATGCTCTCTGAAAAGCAATTTAAAGACAAATAGAGAAAGAGTGGAGATTTTWAAAAAGTTATTTGTATCTTATCTCAGGAAGAGCCTTCCTCCATGGACCAGGTAAATGTGTTTCGTAGAGTGTGATCACAGAATAATCTCTTTGTATAAGATTAGTAGTTTCCGAATGAAAAAAATTAAAGTATTTAGCATACTGTACTTAAAGGCACAATGAATTACTGTCATGCCTCCATTACTATTGATTTGTAGTCCACTAATGTCTAAACCAGAATGGAGGATCTTCAAAGGGCAATAAAATCTAAAAAGCTTTCAGCACGAGGTGCAAAGTCATTAAGTGATTCAAAGGGCAATGCAGATAATTTATCTTTATGCATACCTGTGCAACTATGATACCATCCTAATTTAGAGTTTAATTCATTATCCTGAAGCATGGGGATATGATAATTGCGTAACTTATCTGAGACTTGAGGGCTTACTGTAAAGATTTTAAAATATTTTCAGTCAGTCATACAAGTGAATATGCTAACAGAGGATCTTACCCATGCTTTGTCCTGTATTCTGGGGGATACTATTGTAATCCTGTGTCAGTTTCAGTACAGATATGAGTACTCAAGCATCATCAAAGTCTGGGGATTTTTTCTTATTTATTCCAGTTGCAAGACTGTGTGTATTCCTTTGGGTTGTTTTTCTCTCTTTTATATAAATATATGTAAACATATATATRTAAACACTAGGAAAAAGGCATGTTTGAAAGGAAAATATTTTCAGAAGTATTTAAAATATATAAAAACTATAAAGAAGTTGATAAGGTTATTKTTGTAATTTTTTTCTTCCTTTTGGCATACCTTAATTACTGATTGATAAATTTATTATTTTCTTAACAAGCTTTGGATTACAACTTCAAAAAGTGAATACAGACTGCAAACTTTATTAAATATTAATTATTTTTGCTGGTTTAGTTTGGTTTGGTTTGAGTTGGGTTTTATTGGTTTAAAGGTTGAAAACAACCTTCATTTTCCCAAATATATGTATCACATATAAATCATTAAATCTGCTATTTTATTTAACAGAGTATACCACAAACTCTTAAAACATCTCCACATAACAGGGGTTAAGTGAAACAGCTTGTAACACCTTTATAGCAAAACATTCTGTTGCAATATTCTGAATATAAAGAGAGAAAATTCAGTCAGGCTTTTATCCTGTCTTCTGCACCATGAGGAGCCAGTGTCTTCTTCAAGGTAACGGATAATTATGAAATATGTTAAAAAATAAGATAGAATTCATAGGCCARTGGGTTCAAATGTATCTGAYAGTTAATTTTGTGATTCTACCTGAATTTTTTTGCTGTWYTTCATTACTGTATTTTTAGGAAAACTATGCAAGTGAAATAAATTCATTAGGTTCTTGCCCCCAAAACAAGAGGCACCTGGGAGATAGAACTTAAAGCAGAGAAGCTTCTCTCTTTGAGTTCATAGAAGGGAAATAATTTTGATAACATCTTCTCCGACTTCCAGTTGTCTTTACACTAAACAAAAGTTTCAAAGACTACAGTTGGAAATTACTGTCCAACTTGCCTTTTTAAGTTCTTTAAAATTTTTGCAAAGAGTTTTATATCTTTAGTGGTTTTCCCCCTTCCCCAAATATTGCTCCTCTTGGGGTTAATGACAGGTATAGATGCCTCTTGTTTTTGAGGGTTTTTTGGGGGGATTTTTTTGCCATGTGTGCATTTTTCTGGTTTGTTTGTTTGTTTTGTTTTTAATCTTTTTTGTATCACTGTTTTTCAGGATGGTAATGGAACTGAAGGAAAAATAGCCTTTGAATGCACATGAAAATTCCTAACAACAGTCTTGTGGTGATATAAAAAGCAATTTTAGTCTAGTAAAGACAAGACTATTCTGCAGTAAAATCGATCATTTTGTCCTTCTGTGTATGAACATTATGTCTCTCTATGCTTTTATGCCATGTATGTATAAAAGCATCATTATATTCCCCTCAAACTAAATGCTGGRGGCCAAATATTTCTATGTTCCAGACTGAAGCAACTAAAAAAATATTTCTTCTAGTCCTGCTTTTCTGCTTCTATAAGATTCCCAGATAATTCCTTTTATTAGGAAATATGTATAGAGCTTTAAAGATTTTAAAGACGGTTTCAGCTGAATGAAATCACTGCAGCGCAGATTATGTGCAACATGAGGAAACACTCTTTCCCAAAGTTTCATTGAAAGAGTTTGAGTCATGTAGAAGAGATGACTGAATGAGCACTGTGGCAGTTTAAAATAATTCCTTTATGCATGGGAAATACTCTGCCTTGAAAAATAGATGGGAAATTGAAAGAATACAAAAACACACCATTGAGACAAAGCTATGGAAACTACTGTATTCTCAGCTTACTAAACAAGCAAGAGGAACTCACTTTAGACCTAATTACATTATTGACTTCTCTCAGACAAATTCAAATGCTGAAATAAATTAGTCTCGAAAATATTTTGTTTAAAAAAACCCTTTTGTTTACAAATAATTTCTACATTGATAAATCTTCCCAGAAATGGAAAAAAAAGAGATGTTAGCTTTCCTCAGTTTAAGAGAGGATTTTCCTATAGTCCCACATAATTTCATGTTTTTGTTATAGAATATGATAAAAGTCTTTTATCTGAAATCATTATGTATTAGGAACCGTACTGAAAAGTAGTCAAAAGTGTGGGGGACAAAAGAAAAAAAAAAGAAAAAAACTCTAAACAATAGGAGTTCAGGGGTTTGGAGAATATTAATAGATAGCAGGCTCAGATGTAGAGTTTTTTTCTCCTGGCAGAGACAAGGAAAGATCATGATGACATTTTTGCCAACAGTTGTGTTGACAGCATAATAATTAGATGACTTAGTGCTTAACCTTTTTTCTTCTAAAATAACTTCTCCCTTATAGTTGGAGAGACAGCAGAAACCTGTCCTAGAACCTCTTTTCAGTATCCTCCTCTTCACAGTAAACCAGATTTCTTCATCTCTCTTCAATTGAAGAATATTGCCTGTGTCTTTTATTGCATCCCTTGTCATGCACTTTTCAATTAATATATTGTCATGCTTTCATTTAAATGCAATGCTACAAATTTTGGCTTATTTTCCGGGCAAATTGGCACACACACACACACATTAAGAAACCATACTCTTCCACTCACCACAGCTAAATAAATTTTACCCTATTCCTTTTTACGTTGTGCTCAGTGAGATTACTGGTTGAAAAACCTCAAGGTGTCATGTTCAATTTCTGATTATTAAGGACTTACAATTTAGTTTTAATTGGTGCTTATAAAAACTCAGGATGGAAAAAGCGTCCCTTAAAGTGCCTTGTCCTGTGTAAACTTAATGATGTTAATTAGCTCAGTTTAGTATGAAGTCTCCATATCTCTATCACCTTTCCCTTTTCAAGAATATGGATTGAATTATCATCCTATTAATGATGCCTGACTAGCATTCAGTTTTATTGGCTCTATCGTGTCATCCTTATGCACTATGTGGCAGAATTCAAGGAGACTCTCTTAGTCAAACTGTATGGTTTTTTCTAAAAGTGACTCAAGGCAGGAGTACTATAAACCATTCATTAGTGTTCATYTTTTTATATTTCTGAAGAATACCTTGAAATAAAATCTTGCTGTGATATCTGCCAGTGAAATTGTAAACCTGGCAGGCTTTGGTTTCTTCAGCTTTGAATTTGGAGGTGCATCTCAGTCCTGCTGGACATAGTTTTCACCTCCTGTTCTACTTTAATTTTCTGCAACCACATGAGTGGATTTGGAGGAACCTCTGACAAAAACTTACAGAAATTGTGCTCATTATGGTACATTGTAAAAATTGAAATTTGAAATAGTAAATATTGATAGACTATATGCTTTTGGAGAGTGATGGCTACCAACATGTTTGTTTGTTTGTTTGTTTTTAATTAAGCTTTCTTTTCTTGTTAGTTCTATTTCCATGATAGAGATTGATAGCCATAGAGATAAATGAGCTAAAAGAGGTAAAACAGAAGTCACAAACTAAAAATAAATATGAAATAATGAAAATTCCACTTTGTTTTTCTTTCAGTTTTTGGAAACTTAATATGATTAGAATGCTGATTTAACATCTTGTTGCATTTTGATTCTGCGATTCCTCTGCTTATTATCAATTGGAACTTTGAAAAGTAACAGAAAGTGTATTGAAAGATCATATTGATTTCTCAGAGAAATATTTCTAAAGAGTGCAAATGAGACAAAGCCTGATCTTTCCTGAAGATAAGATTAATCAAGGAAACTGTCATCAATACAGAAGTGGTAAAAATTACGTCTGTAATTTTTTTTACCTCCTATAGAAACAAGAAAACATTGGCAGAAGCATTTTGTTTAGGTTATTTTATTAGTCAAATTACTTCTCCATTTGAATTTTGCTGAAACAGTTTTTCACTGAGACCAGAAGTTATGCTTTATGTCACAGAGGTGAGAGGTGGTGTGACAAAAAACTTCAATATTCTGAGCAATGGGACATGTTTCCCAGAGAGTTATGAATCCTCCATCCCTGGAGTTATCCCAAAAACTCTTGGGATGTGGTCCTGGGTCAGGACCTGGCCAGCTACAGGCCTCCAGCAAGATGATTGGACAAAATGTCTTCCAGAGGGACTTTGAAATCCRAAACATCCTGTGATTTCTAGCGCATTGGGGGCTAAAATTTAATGTTCTCTAGTTCAGAGTGTTTTGGTTCTATAGCTCTTAGCTATTAGAACTCCTTTCCCTTGCTAATTCACCTAAGGTGTGATTAATTTCAATAATTTCATTTTTCAAAACCTGAGCCATTGAATCAGTTTATTTTCAAAGTACTTTCAGTCCTAATGTCACCACAAACCCTCAGCAGCCACGAAATRTGATTGATGAGGTCATACCCACCCYGTTGTTTTGCTGGCTGATCATAACACCTTTATCACRGAATTATGATCTGAACATGGTGTAACTGTCGATGACACCGTGTCASAACCAGGACATGGGATATTTCATCAAAAAGTGTCTCAAAGCAGCCTTCTGTGAGAGAGTTTACACAGAATAAAGYCAGTTTTGCAGACTGAAGACTTCTTTCTGTTAATAATGTCTGCTGCCCCACTGAGGGAGGTACACACCTTACATACTTCCGCAAACAAAACATTCACTATTTAAGTGAAATCTGGCTGCTCTAAGGTAGAAATTTCCAATGCTTTAAGTCTAGTTTTAAGATTCTGCAATGCATAAATAAAAATTCATATTTAATGTTGGAGTTTTGTACCACAGTAAAGAATAAAATAGGTTTAGATTAAATAGTGGGAAGAAATTCTTCCCTGTGAGTGTGGTAAGGACCTGGAACAGGTGATTGTTCACATTATTTATATTAGAATTAAAAACTTAGAGAGCAGTTTTTGAGAATTAGCTATTTATAAATTAATTTAATTAGCAAAAAAAACCCCAAAAAACCTTCCTCTAAAAATGCATCTAAACCTAACTGCTAAGTGGCCAACCTTCTATTTTTGTATGGGATTCTGTTTCAAGTCAATTAGCAATAATAGCCAGTTGTACTTAAGTGAGGAAGATGACACTTAGTTTGAATGCCCATTTTTAAGTGTTAATAACTACAGACAACAAAATGCTTGAGAAAGTATCATTTTACTTTAGTGATAAAAATATGTGATTATACTTTTCAAAAAGCAAGGTTTCTGGTTAGAGAGGAGAGTACAAGCAAATTTGACTTTACAACTTATAAAGCTGCAGAACTCTTTTTGATAWATTGTTCTCAACTCCAGAGATATATTCCTGCAGTGCAGACACACCAACCTTTGCTTYCAGTTACAGTCTCACTGAAATCAGAGGTGTTAGATACTCCTTCACGAAATCATGAAACAATTTCCTTACCATTTTCAGGYTTTTTAGAATTATAATTTAATTTTTATTATTAATACTTTGTTCTGCCAGCCAGAAAGGAACTTCTAAACTGCATTCATCCTCATAATGTGCCATTTGAAAAGCAAATATTTGCTTTTAATTTGTAAGCRCATGCTGATGGAAAAAGAGTGATGGAAAAATACAATTTCAGGTCCTCTGAGCACAATAGTTGAGACATATGTGCACACTTTTCCAAATATATATTTAGGTGTTCAGATGTCAGCAGATGTCCGTTATCTGGAATGAGAGGTCACTGTGTTCAACTTTAGCACCTTACACATAAAATCTTAAATATCTCYATAGTCATTGGACCAGTGTTCTCTGATAGCATAATTTTGTAACATGCTTTAGAGACTTAGAGATTTATAACTGAGTAATATGACCCCCCCTCATGAAGCTTCTTTATATTTATTGTTATTTTACCTTAAGAAAAATCTGCAATTCACTCTTGACCATGACAAAAATATTTCTAATTTAAATAACTGCATTGTGCCCATGCAGCAGGAATGCATCTGGCCATCACCGAACTTTTGATGAGAAGCAGCTGTTTCTCTCCTTCTCAAAAAATTGATGATCTAATAATGCTAAAAAAGGAAAAATAGAAAAAAAAAAAAAGGTTTTTTTTCCATGGAAATCAAAAGATTTGATGCGGGTTGTATATTATCTTATAAGTCAAATGTAGGGGATGTTTAGAATTTTTTTCTCTTCCCTAGAGCTGGAGAACAACTGCTGAAATCTTCTTATTGCTCATAATTGGTAATAAATAATAAATAATAGATAATTATTATTTATCATTAGTTCTTTGTCATTGGTTGCTACTGCTGGCATTGATATCAGTTCCTTTAGTTCAGCTTGCCTTCCTCAGTCTGGGGCTGCTCTTTTCCTTACTTTGCCCTCTTTCTCCCCAAATACTACTTCAAAATGTCCCAAACCCCAATGTTTGGGATTGAAAGAAAAATAGCCGAGTAAATATTTTAATGATCACTCCAGAGGCTCAATATTATTTATATTTATATTTGCAACTATATTTATATTATTTATATTTACATTTTTATGCAAGTCCTTCCACTGCTCCATTGCCCTTGACATATGCAAATCTAGAAAAATATGCAAGCAAGAAACAGAAATGCACATTTATGGAGTTATAGTGGACTTCATAGTGATTTTTTTACTAAGAGTTTTCTTTCTCCAGCCACAGAGGAAGAACCTGAGCACAACATTTGCAGTCTGTGAGGGAATATCCAGAGTAGGAGAAAAAAAGCTGCAGTGGCTAAAAACAATTCAATTTTCTCGAGACTTATGACTAAACTACAGCAAAACACACWTTGCTTGGATATGTCCCAGAGATAGTGGCCAAGATAAATCAATTTAAACACAGTTCAGAGTCCCTTGGCCAGACCGATGCTCTACATGCCCAGTAAAGGACTGTTTTTTGGCTCTGCAATACGGGAGCATGTATTAAAGTCTGGTTCTTGAGAAATAACTGGCAATTTTAACTGTTTTATTCAGACAACTCATACTTTTCCCCCCCAGACTTTTTGTTTTAGAAATTTTGTTTTTAGGTTTCTGTGACATTTCCAATGTACAGAAGATGCAAAGTCTAGAGATAAAAAAGGGTACAAATTCCAAATTTAAAGAAAACCCCTTGGAGTGCAATGCACGCGAAAAGTAAATCCATGTAAATAATAGATAAAAATGCATAAATAAAATTTAGCATCCATTTCAAGCAWTTGTTTTACCATGCTTATCTTCTCCAAATTAAGAAAAAATAAACTTTATAAGAAAATTGTTAGAATTCATAATCTGTCAGTTTARATGTCTATATACTACTCATARTGGCTAACCTGAACTAGTGCATGTRTGCTTGTTTAGCATTGATTCATGTCATCTGAATGAAGTAGAAATAACAGCAAAGAGAGGAAAAAATAGAAAAAAAAAGACATTTAGAAAATCTTTATGATCACAGATATTTAATCTAGTGTAAAAACATTATTTAATTCCATTTGTAAAAATATTTTAGTGTCTTGAAGGTCTATTCTTATAAATGTATGCTATAACTGAATTTCAAACAGCAGTGCTGGAAGTGAAGAATGAGTTAGTCCCATTATAGTTTTAAACTGACATTATCAGTCAAATGAACAGAATTTGTATTAACAATTAGTTTTATTTGTTTTATTTTGTTGTTTAGATACAGCCAGCATACAAAAATGAAAAGGGACTCAGCTAAATAATATTCTGTGCAACAGAAGTGAAAGAAATTAAATTGACTTATTGATGTTTGAGTTTTTGACAGTTTTCATASAGAACTCACCTAATTAGTCAGGGAGCTCAGCCATGTCTCAGATGCCCAGCTTTCATCAAGGAAGAGGGATCTACCAGAAAGGTCATTGGCTAAATTGAGTCTTTGCGTTGTGGKCTGCTTTGCTGTTGCTCTTTGCRGGCTGAACTTTGTAAATCTTGCCTTGGGCAGCAGTTTGCAGTTCCTGTAAACCATTTATGAGTGTGCTGAAATGTCAGCCTTCTTGGGAAACTGCATGGGCATGCATGGGTGTGTGAGGGGAGGCGTTCAAGCAAAATCCTTGCGCTGACAAGTGGGGCTTTGGTCAACAGCTTTCATCAGATTTTGCTTTATCACTAACTGGTTTTTGTGGAGAAGCAGTCTGTTTAACTTTGTTAGTGACTCTGGGTGTTTTTTCAAAGATGGACATCTCAGCACCCACAGTGCATTAAGACAGAGAGAGAGATGAGCACTCAGGAAACAGGGGTGTGTTTTGTGCTCCTCTACAACACCCTCCTTCCAAATTGTGKCTGTGTGTTCCTGAGAAACTGCTATGACTCTCACTTGTCACTTCTTAGGAATCTAATTATTTGATCCTTTGAAACAACACTGCTCACAGAAGGAAACGTCTCCAGAGACTCATTTCTGGGTAATGACTCCCAAAAAAATGCAATGCTAGTAACCTAAAACTAGTCTCAGAAACTTCACAGGTTTATCCACAAAGGTTCCACCTCCTGTCCCTTCCAAAAAGGCGAAACAATCTGCACATAACTCAGAATCAATTTTAACAGAGAAGCTGTTTCCACACAGCTGCTCCYAAAGAAATTGGGAGTTAACCAACTCTTTACAGGTCAAAGCTTGGGCTGATAGACTGAGCRCTGGGAATACAACGCTGCCTGCTCTGCAGTGATGCCTTGCTGCCACTTTGCTGTGTGAGGACAGACAAAGCACACCACAATTCCAGCTACACAGCACTCACCTGCAGCCTCCCAGATCCCATAAAAATAAGGAAGGGAAGCCCTCAAGAAAAGGATAGATCAAGGAACAAAAATATCACATTTTCCTCTTCTTCCCTAGCACAGCACATGAGGAACYGAAAGCCAGGTTCACTCTGTCAAGTATATGAGTAATGCCACACAAAACAACCCTGACAAAAATGGGAAATTGAAACATCACATCACAGATTTATTCACTGAATTCTAGAAATTATTTGAATACTTCCTTCTCTGCGAGACTCTGTCCCTGATCATTATCCCAACAATAGATGATGTTGAAAACTTATTTCTTCAGTACCAAAAGCAAGAGGTTCCTGCACATGTAACTACTTTTCTGCACTTAACTGGAGTAAGATTAAATCTTTATGCTCTGTTAAACAGTGAACAAATCTCTTCATGTCTTTTAAGAGATCTCCAAAGCAGAAAAGGTATCAAAGAGATGGAGCTGCATGATTGGGAAGTAACATAAAAAGATGAATATGTTATATATATTAAAATAATGATATATTATTCTATATCCAGATATATTAAAATAATGGCATTTAAAACATAAATTGTATTATATTATATAAACAATTAAAGCTATGTCTATATTTATGTGTGAGAAAGCTATCAAATTTGTACATAAATCCYTATTTTTTGTTTAATTTTGCATACAAAACCAGTAGTTCATGCAAATAGGTGGTTTTGTGCTAATTCTGGTTGATGGAATAATTTCAATTTCCCCTTATCTCAGTCAACCTTAATTTGATACASAAACTACTGAGAGCAGAAATTGTTAATTATCAATAAGTGAACTTCAAATTAAAAGCACATAATGAAAAAGTGCTTATCATCCTTTACTCAACTCATTTTGTAATATAAATTTAATTCTTAYAGAGAGCTGAAAAAAGGTGTCATTAGCAATTCAGGGTGGTAGATTTTTTAAAAAATCCAAGAGTGATATGTTTTTATGATTGTTATTTATTAACAATTTATAATGAATTCTCTCCAGCATTCATGACAGAAAAAGTAACTGCTGCTCCATATTTTATGAAGAGCTACTCCTGCAAGATATCTGAGATATTTTTTCAGCAGCATTCTTACGCATTTAACTTATAATATTGAAAAGCACATATGATACATGTTTTTATAACATTGCAAATCTGATCATATTTCCAAGGCCAAATCCAACACTCACATGAAATATACACAGACATCCCTGTGTAGACTAGYTGCTTCCATTATTCCACTTTTGATTTTTTTCATAAAAAACCCACAAACCTGTTAACAATTATGCCTTGCTCATGAGGCTGAAAGGTGAAAAGAGTAAGAAGTACCTGTGACAGAAGTAATTAACTTGATGTCTGGAGATGGTAGTYTCATGCAAAGTGTTTGGACACCTGCAAAGTGCCTGGATGTTTCACTGAATTTCTCCTGAGGCTGYTGTTGTAATGGTGCTGAAAACTCAAATAGTTTTCTTTTCAAAATGTTTTCTCTGCAAAATTCAGCTGAATAAGTTTGAGTATTTTGGAGATCATCTCAGGTGTTTGGACTACTGCAGAATCATTGATGCTGGAAAAGACTTCCAAGACCAACTTGTGCTCAATGCCCACCTTGTCCCAAGCCCAGAGTGCTCAGTGCCATATCCAACACTTCTTTGGACATCTTCAGGGATGGGGACTCCAAATCCCCCTGGGCAGCCCCTGCCAAGGCCTGACCACCCTTTCCATGGGGAAATTCCTGCTGATGTCCAATTCCCCTGGCCCAGCCTGAGGCCAATCCCTTTCCTGCTCTCCCTGTTCGCTGGGAGCAGAGCCCCAAATCCCTCGGCTGCCCCCTCCTGTCAGGGAGTTGTGCAGAGCCAGAAGGTCCCTCCAGAGCCTCCTTTTCTCCAGGCTGAGCCCCTTTCCCAGCTCCCTCAGCCACTCCTGAGGGATACAAGCCTCTTCCCCAGCTCTGTTCCCAGCTCTATTCTGCAGCTCTGAATCAAATAAAAACCTCTTTTCCTGTGTGAAAACTGTGCCTGATAAGTCAGATTCAAAATTTATCTGAGGCTGAATTTCCTTCAGAATGGCAGAGTATATGGGGCTGCAAATTACTTATGTCAGGCAATTCGTAACAAACCGAACAATGCAAAAGATTTCTTTTTTTATCGTGAGTTGCACATGTAATCCAGCTAAGATAAATGATTGTGTTTAGCTCAATGGATTCCTTGGCTCYGGCTCACCAGCACTCCCAAGACTATTTATTGCAGCAGTTTAAAATATTATCCATTTTATAGTCTTCTAAATCATTTTCTTATCAGAAGACGGTCTCTGAATTGGAAAAAAATATTGCAGTTATGTAGTTCATGTAAAAGTCATTAGAAAGTGCAGAGAATGGTGAAACTAGGAGCAGGAATGCTATATAACAATCCTCAARCTAACAAGTTCATAGACCCTGTGTGACAGATATTTACTGATGATGAGAACTGACAATTCCCCATGAATTTCTTAAAAAAAAAAAAGTTATTTTTACTTTTTTACACTGAAGAGATTCCCAATAAACAGTTTTCCCAAGTAAAAAACATAGTAAGGACTACATGGGATACATGTTCTCACTGAACTCCAATAAGGGCACAATATTCAGTGAGAATAAGACTGTTTATTGCATTTTAGTTTTGATGGCATTCAACATTGTGTTAAAAAAATTGGTAGGAAATGGGAGTGTTGTTGCAAGTGCAAATATGCTGCATTTTTTAAAGTTTGACACAAAAAATAWCAGCTTTTTAATTTTCCTGGTTTACTACAATATGCTGAAAGTTTTAGTAAGCCCTAAACTTCTCTCACAGAGTCAAGGAAAAAAAAATCTCATATTCGTTTTGCCAGACAAAGATAATCATATGTACTCCTGGCTTGAATGGCTGTTATTTGTTTTGGAATTAAAATTCTATACAATMAATTTTCATTTTACATGGAAATAGTTGTACTGAGTTTTTCAGGAGAAGAAAAAACCTCCAAAAACAAATGAACAGGTTGTTGGTTAACCAAATAATATATTTCTGCCTCTAATAATGAAATTTCATTTTAGAAGTGCACATTTCACATATCAGAAGTAAATATGAATGTGCTAATAATTCCTTTTAGTATTGTCTTCACAGGAGTTTTACATTGTTAAATCAGTTTAAATATGTCAGATTCTAACATGTAACACTTAAAGTATTCTTGTCAGTAGTTATACCAAAATTATTATTAAAATAGGGTGAAGTACGGGGGTTTTTCTTGTTTTGTTTTTTAAAGACTGCTGCACAGCTTTGCTTTTAGAGATATTGAATCAGTAAACAGACAAGATAAAAAATGCAATTTTTTATAATTTGAAACTTAAGGCAGCAACATAGAAAAAGAGCAGGCATAAAGAGATGAGCTCAAAGTAAATCCACAGCAATTTAAATTTTGAGCTCTCTAAGCAGATCAAAATAGAATATTCAAACAAAAATCTTCAAAAAAAGCTATTTATTTTCTCGAAGTACACAATTCCCCTCATTCCTCCAGTAYCTCACCCTTCCTCCTCTGCACACTAAAATTAGAGAAGCTGAAAAAATATAGAGAAACACCTCTCTCTTGAATTGGTTAAAATACTGGTAGAAATCCAGTTTTTCTTTAGTTGTTGCTTATGTAAAAGTACTTAATACATTTCCTTTTTTTTTAAACAATGCTTTTCAAAGCCAAATTTATTTCTCAGCAAAGTTAAAAGAATTTTCACTAGCAATTTTTCCCTTCTTGTTTGAATTGCCTTAACTTTATAACTCATTTTTACCTATTATGARACCCCAAACACAGTGCTTGGGRCTTGTATATTTTCACTTGTTGCTCTTTGCTCATTTTYATTTTTGATATGAAAAAAGATCTGACTCTTAATCCTAGAGATTGTGCAGAAATTCTGAGACATAAACCAGTAAGTTACAAAGAAAGCATATTACCCTTTATGACGTTTGTTGCACCCATCAGCCTCCTAAATAATTTTCCACTTGTCTTAAAGGGATTGCAATAAAAGATTTGTGTGGAAAGAGTGAAAAGTTTGGACTAATAAATGTATTTTATCAGAAAAATACATGGAAAAGGAGARAAAAATTCCTTAAATACAAGAAAGCAAATATTTCCATGACTTTAGGATGYCTCTGTAGGTATTGGAAAGTCCTTGGAGACTCTGCAGGTGTCAGGATCAAGTCTTCTGGGRTCTGGCAGCCCCACTGTGGTCCTGAAAGCATGCAAAAGCATCTGTGGCSCACAAAACATCACAGTGTTCCTAATCTTGAAATAGAAAAGCAGATGCGTCCTATGCCAACCTGTTCTACCCTGCTACAATTCAAGGAATTTTAATAAATATCACCACATGATCACCTCGGCCCTGAGAAAGGACAAAGTGAATGTCAGTGGCAGGAATGTGTTCACACATCCCACTCTGAGTGCATTTTTTAATCTTAAATTGTACTCACAGGATCATTTAGGTCAGAAAAGACCTTCAAGACCATCCAGGCCAACCTTTAAGTAAGTGTTTATGCAGATGTGAAGGACCAGGTTCAGCTGGAAGAAACTGGAAAGCTGGTGAGTCCAGAGGAAATACCAATTTCCACCTTCCTCATCAGCTTTCCTTCTTTTCTCCAGAGTGACTGACCATCAKTATAATCCTAACATTAAAATCACAGAGTCACAGAATCACTGGGGTTAGAAAAGACCTCCAAGACCACCCTGTGCCAAACGTCCACCTTGTCAGCAGCTCTGAGTGCCATGTCCAGGCCTCCTTGGTCACCTCCAGGGATGAGGAATCCAAACCTCCCTGGGTAGTCCCTGCAGCCCCTGACCACCCTTTCCATGGAGAAATTCCTGCTGGTGTCCTGTCAGGAGTTATGCAGAGCCAGAAGGTCCGCCCTGAGCCTCCTTTTCTCCAGGCTGAGCCCCTTTCCCATCTCCCTCAGCCACTCCTGGTGCTCCAGACCCTTCCCCAGGTCCATTCCCTTCTCTGGACATGCTCCAACCCTCAATCTCCTGTCATGAGAGGCCTTTCCCAGCTTTCCAGCCCCTCTACCCCAGCCTGGAGTGTTCCATGGGCTTGTTGTGCTCTCATCACTCTCCTTTTCCAAAAGAAACCATTTCCTCTCTTCATGGGATGCTTGCTGCTTGTGCAACATCTTGCCGGGGGTCTCTCTCGAGATGACCCCGGACTGGTGGTGTAAAACGGCTGTTTTCTCACCGTCCCGCTTGGAAGAAGCAATCAGAGAGTCCTTGAGATGCAGTTTGAAGATGTTTATTTTAAAGTCCTTATCTCTAAAAGCAGCCAGACCAGCGCAGTGTTCCCAAGCAGCTGGAAAGGTGACAAATCCCCGCCCCAGAACAGAGCCTGAACTTTTATAAYCTAAATTACGCTAACATTGTTTTTCTCTAAAATCCAATAACTAGAATCCAAGTCACACCATGAAATCACACCTTTAGCCAATCCTAAAAACCCACCACCCTTTGCAAAAGGAAGAGGAACAGAAAGACAGGAAAATGTGCTTTTATCACATTGATCTGCCTCCATATTTGCCCCATATAAAGAATACAGAGAAATCTAAAATTAATATCTATACACCCAGTGATACAATACAAAAAACACACCAATCAAACCCTCGTGTTACCCAAATCCTCAGACAGCCTTGGAAGCCGTCTCCACGGTGTCAAATCAAAGCCACAGCTGTCTTTCAAAGAGGCCGTGGAGTCCCATCCCCCAAGTCCTGGCTGCTGCCCATTCAGGAGACCCAGAGGAATTCTCTGGTCTCCCACAACATCTCTCCAGTCTCTTCAGCCTGCTTTGGAACACAAGAAATGGCAACCAAGACATAATATGGCCAAAATAGTTCTTGAAYCATTTTCATCTCAACCTAAAAATGAACACACAACCCATGCCAGGTAACCCGTTCAACACTCGTGGCAGGACATTACAGTATGTTTTTGGGGTTTTTTGTTTGTTCTTAGTTGAATTTTTTTGGTTGTGTGGTTGGGTTTTTTTTGTGTCTTTTTGTTGTTCGTTTTGTTTTGATTTGATTTTGTTGTTGAGGATTTTATTAATTTTTTTTTTTTTTTTTTTTTTTTAACAGGACAAATGTAATTTTGAAGTAAAATTCTTTTTGGGACCATGTCCATACCAGTAGAAAGGACTCTGCAGGGAACGGTTTCTGTTTTGTTACCTTATGTTCAAAATCACGGATTATGCTGCTTCTCAAGACATCTCCACTCTCACACTTACTGTCCAGAAGTTATAAACACATGACAAGTGCTTGTATCAAAAAGATAGCAATCAGAATGGAAATCTCCTAGATAACCAGTTCCAAAGCTCTTTTGCCTAAAAATAGGAGTCACTTACTACTGAAATAAATAAATAAATAAAATCAGAGTTTAACTTTCACATCCTTGTGATTTATATATGAAACAGAATGTTGTGAGCAGAAAGGAGGAGAAATCCTGTAAAATGTGCAGTTCTGACCTACAATCATTTGGAGACAATAAATGTGGACCCCCACTGTGATGTTTTTAGGGATATGCATCTTTAGAACAGAAAAAAAATCTTTAAGAACGACCTTTGAGTGATATAACTAATAACGATATAATGCTAGATTAAGCTGAATGTAAGTGCTGTGCTGGCAGCACTGATTGCATGGCCCCTGCTCTTACTTACCTAACAGATGTCATTTTATTTCAGCAGGAGACTTTTCCACATCCTCTGGCCTATTTACTGGTACCAATTCACACGTTGCCACTGGGCAAGGCAATTCACAAACATTTGGTGAGCTTTTGTTGACGGGCTGCTGAAGCTCTGGTTTCTCAGTCACTAGAGGTTCATACTGGTCTAGCTGGGATCTGGTCAGATGTGTAATGGCTCTGACATGTACAAAAAAATGGCTCTGACATGTACAAAAAACTAATTTTCAAAATAAAAGCATTAAAGCAGATACGAAAGGGGAAGCCTGAATGCCTCGAAGTTTTTGTTTCCATATCAGGTTACATAGTTCTGACTAGAAAATTAATCATTATTGCTTCTGGTATGTTCTGGGAATATGAATGTCAGCATGCATTCAGAGCCAATATTATTAATATTTCTTTTATACTTACACAAAATGTCGTTATCATTTCTCAGGAAGCAAATGTATTTGATAYGTGACTCTTTTCTGATGGGCTACTGACTACAGCAGTGCTTTGTGGAGATGTTAAACCTTTCTCTTTTCAGTTCATCCAATGCTCACCAGCTCAGCTATTGGCAAAAACTRAACTAAATAGCCCCAAACTGCTGTAATTGCTCTTCCCTGACTGTCAGTTTATCAYAGGATGGATTTTTCCTGCAGGCACTTCTCCTCAGTGGCATTCTGCTCAGCTGTGAGCATGAGGGTTGTGTTGGATCCTCTTCACAGGGACCAGAAGATCTGAGGCTTCACTCTCACAGTGAGATGCTTCAGCAGAAAATTGTTTATTCATTTCTGGGCGGATTTCATTTTGTATGACATGTRCCATGGATTGAGTTGCTTTGATTGCTTATTTTGGGTGGGGCACAGGTTTATTCTCACCCCATGGCAATCCTTACCAGTCATTCCACTGGCAAACCTYTAAGACAGATAAATAAATCAATTATCCCTTTCCCAGTTCCCCTGAAGGACATACCTTCTATTGACATTGTCTTGGTTTCTTTCACATGCTTCCTAATATCTGGGTCTTCAGGGACCCTCTGAAGATTTCAGTCTGTTATGGCATCCTACTTTTCTCCTTGACCCATATGCAGGTCGTGCTCTAAGGGCTGTATTCAACACTTCCTTTTCTTTTCCCCTCTCCTTTCTACAGAGTTTGATCCTTTCTAAGTTTTGGAGGGGATTTTTTTGCATTGAGTACAACYGTAAATTATTAAACATTAATTACAAATATTTTATACTTTRAAATMATTTATACAGGTATAAAGAAAAGTCAAGTTTGTTGAAATGTCTCCTTCCTCCTCCATCCCCTATCATAGAGCTCCTCAAAGAATGTTTGTAAAGCCAAAAAAAAGAGTAATGTGCAATGGAGAAGCTGAAAAAACTGAGAGAAAGCTGAGTTTCAGGGTTTTGTTGTCATTTTGGGGTGATTTTTTGTTGTTTTGTTTTTGGTTTTTTACTGTTTTTGGTTGGGTTTTCGTGGTTGCTTGTTTGTTTTGCTTTTTGGGTTTTTATTTTTTTGTTTGACTTTTTTGGGGTGGTTGATTTCTTTTTTTGTTGTTGTTTGTTTGATTGGGGTTTTTTGATTGGTTGGTTGATTGGTTGGTTGTTTTTTGGGTTTGATTTTGTTTGGTTGCTCAGTTTCTGAGRATTTACATCATCATAGGAAGATTATACAGTTCAGATAGATATTYCCAACTTGTAGCTGCAGTATCATCATCACTGTGAGGAAGGAAAAACGTTACTAGAGAAATTTGGCTTAAAATGACCAGTTATGAGTTTAACTTTTTGTCCTGGTTCTGGTCAGAGTTATAAGCTTCAATATTTGGAGCTTCCCAACATCTGAGTGGTTGCCCTGTACACTGGTGGAGGCACAGGCAAGCCTATCTGTATTTGGTAATGTAATTTTCAAATTATTTAATTTATTACATTTGGCCACTGCAGTGAACTCTTGTTACTGCTTCAGTCTGCAACTGCTCCAAAAAAAAAAAAAAAAAGTATTTTGAAAAAGACATTTATTCCCACTGGCACAATGCTTTTCTTCTCCATAGCCAGTACTGCCTTCCAACTTCCGTTGCCTACAAAAGCAATTGTATGTTTTTAATATTTTTGAGATATTTGGCATATTTTCTTCCAAGATTTTAGTCAGGTTATGTGATAATACTCATCTGCCTACAAACAAAGAGAAACATTGTCAGGAGGAGAAGCTCACAATCACCAGATCCTTGTTGGATTCAACATGATGTATTTTCCTCTAACCATTTTAGTAAAYGCTTTTGAGAAAGGTAGTAAGTAAATAACTCTTGTCCAAATCTCATAATACTCAGATCTTATCAAACAGATCTTCAAGATTTCTTTTTTCCTACCCACATCAGGAAACAACAACAGGTTTCTAGACAACTTCCCAAAATCAGCAATATCTGTGTTTGGAAACACACAACTTCCAGTGAATTTTAAAATTTCAGACTTGTTTGAGTAAAATAGACTATAATATAGACTATAACTCAATTTTCTTACCATGAAAACATTGATATATGTTTTCTTAATCCATTTCATAACAAAAAATAAACRATGCATTTTTGAGTGTCTTAGAGTAAATAAAATACCTATAGTTCCACAATATTTTGACTATATCCCTGTTTACTTTCATTATAGAAACATGCAACTTTGGACTCTTAGCTAGAAAAAAGCCTCTTGACTGCACTCAGGTCAATTTTTTTATATTAAAAAGTAGTCTGACCGTTCATTCTGAGTATTGTTCTTATTGTAAATTATGTGACAGCATTGTCTCAAACCCAAGGACTTTTGATACTTTAGAAGTTTGAGAATAATTTATCACATTCTCACTTTGCTAATTGTAAATTCCTGAATCTTACTTACAGGCTTGTGAAAAGCAWGAGGGAAAGGCAAGGTTGTGAARATTGTGATGAGGGGACAAGGATTTYTCAATAAAATGTGAGAAACAAAATGTTAATATTATTAAAATAAGATCCTTGACCCACTGGACTTGTAATGAATTATGAACAGCTTTGTTAATTTACAGTCTTGTTTCAAATTTTAAATCACATGTGGTACAACCAGAAATTGAATTCCTTTCATTAATATTTCATTAAAAATGAGATGCAATAAAGACATTTAGACCTCTGGATATTTTAAAATGACATTTTAAAATAAACATTTTAATTCCCTGTACCAACATATTTAAAAGTTAAAAGCCTACTGCCACACACTTCCACTCTTACATAAATCCTAATGCTGYACTCAATATAGAGCTATTCACAGCAGTGGTTTAATAATGATCTATTAAACATTTCCACCTAAGTCAGTGTTAGAGCCATACTTTAGATAGCACATGAAATACCACTACACAATACAATGAGTATTTATTGTCATAATATACAATTTAATATAATGAAGTTAAAACTGGCTGTTTTACTAAACCTTTTGTAATCACTGTATGCAAGTGAAGATAAACATTATCTTCTATACACTTGAAATATRTAAGATTAGACTGYGTAGAATTTAATAGTTTAAATTACATTATATAAACTATTTATGCCTTCAACTTAATCTGACATAAGTATTAGTTAGAGAAACAATGACTTGCATCTGCTGTGACATTTTGAAATGTTAAAAAACTCACTGATCAACAGTACTTTGTATCATCACCAATTATTTTTATGGAAATAATGCCTGGAAATTTCAGTTTTGTTCCATGATAACAAATTGGAGAAGTTATAAGTAGAAAAGCAGGTCATTTGGTCAAGTTCTTTCTTATTCACTCTTTTCATCATTCTCTGTTGCAGATATGCCACAGCTGTGCYTGCTTGTTCAAGAATGATTTGAAGCCGTGAACTTGTGTTTTCTTCCTCTCTGAGAAATCCACATCAGCATTAACCCAAGCTTCATTCAAAATAAGCTGCTTCTGCAGTAGAAGATCATCATGAGAGGTGCATGTGACACCCCCAAGGGACAGGATGGCCTCCAGAGGGACCTGGACATCCCAGGAGTGGCCCGTGGGAATCTCAGGATGTTTTACCGGACCAGGGGCTGGTGCTGGCTCTGGGTCAGGGCAGCCCCGGGCTGGATCCAGGCTGGGGCTGAGCAGATGGAGCAGCCCTGGAGAAGCCCTGGGGGTGCTGTGGGACAGAGCTGGGGCCCCAAAGCCCCTGTGCTGGGCTGAGCCCCAGYGTGGGCAGCAGGGSAGGGGGGATTCTGCCCCTCTGCCCCCTCAGCTGAGCCCCCACCTGCAGAGCTGCCCCAGCCCTGGGGCCAGCACWGGAAGGAGCTGGAGCTGCTGCAGCCAGGCCAGAGGAGGCTCCAGGATGAGCAGAGGGATGGAGCAGCTCTGCTGGCAGGAAAGGCTGGCAGAGCTGGGATTGYTCAGCCTGGACAGGAGAAGCTTTGGGCTGACCTCACTGTGGCCTTGCAGTGCCTGAAGGAGCTGCAGGAAAGATGGAGAGAGACCATTGACAAGGGCTGGAGGGACAGGASACAGGGAATGGCTTCCCACTGCCAGAGGGCAGGGATGGATGGGATATTGGGAAGGAATTGTTCCATGGGAGGGTGGGGAGGCCGTGGCACAGGGTGCCCAGAGAAGCTGTGGCTGTCCCTGGATCCCTGGCAGTGTCCAAGGCCAGGTTGGACACTGGGGCTTGGAGCACCCTGGATTGGTGGGAGGTGTCGCTACCCATGGCAGGGGGTGGAATGCGGTGAGCTTCAGAGTCTCTTCCAACGTAAAGCCTTCTATGGTTCTGTGATTTTATGGTCTTTATTAAGGGATACCTAATAAAGCCTAATAACTCCTTTTCTGTTCTCATATTTACCCTTCAATGATGCTTTAGGAGGAGCAGAATTCTTTTAGTAAGCACCTGATACAGCTACTGTGTCCTCTACCACTTTCCAAATGTTTGGGAAAAGTGCCTCTAATAACCAGCCAAAGCACACTGTAGCAAAGTTAAACACTCCTTCCAAATCAATAATTTCCCTCTTTCATTGATAATGAAAATATGTATTTTCTATTAGGATCTATTAGGAAACTTGTAAAGTGTATATGCTGAGACATGGGGCTGTACGGAATGCCTGCTTTTGTTCTCCTTAGAGACATCTTCAATAGCTGCATATGCRTTTATATGTATTTATGAAATATGTTTCCAAATGTAATTTATATTCCAGAATATTTACTTTGAAAGAAATTTGAAATCAGAYATCTACATATAAGCTTGCACACACAGAARAACACYTGCCYACTGACATAAAATAATTTTATTTGAAGCAATGTGAGGACCTTTGGCTTAGGATGTTTGTTTGTCTAAATACTGGCATGTGACAAGCTTTGCATTCAGGACATAAAAGTGCATATTTCAACCAATTCAAGCTGCAGAAAGCAAGGTTAAGTGGCTTTAAAAASTTGGATTCCAAAGTGCTTTTAATTGTCAGGGGAAAAACAGACAGACATGAGTGTCTGGGGGCTAAATATTTTCTTCTGTCTTGTTGAAAAGCATGCAAATAAATATATGATTTTTTTTTTTCCTTTTTAAAACAATATTTAAAGGAATAAAAACTTATATTGAATGCCCCTTGCCAAAACCATAACAGACATGTGAAGCAGGAGGACACTTTCAAAGCAATGTGCAGGTCTGTAAGTGCAAAGCACTTGCTTGTCTCAGTCTCCAGACACGACTTTGAAAGATTTCCCAGAAGTTTTGCTTGGTGTTTTCTCATTCGTTAAAAGAAAAAAAAGGCACTGAGCTTTCATGGCAGAACTGAAAGAAAAAACAGCGAAGGCTGAAAGAAAATTGTCTGTGCAAAACAAGACAATGAGCAAAGGAGCTCTGGCTGGCCAAACAGATTTTGGCAGTACAAGAAAGCATTGTATTCTTGGTGGATATTTTGTTCCTGAGAGGAACCTGGYCCCATTCTACTCCAAGGTGGCATGCTGAATGGATGACAGACAGCCATGGATAACATCTGTCTGAGGCGCTGAGGACTTCAGGAAGGACACTGTGTCCCACAGKTTTTTTCCTGGAGAAACTGTCCATAGCTTGGATAGCTGTGCTCTTCCCTGATTAAAACACTGCCTGGATGGATGGTCCCAAAGACCAGTGGTGAGTGGAATWCAGGTCACCAGTGGTGATCCCCAGTACAGGGGCCTGTTGCATTTAATATCTTTATTTATGATCTGGTCTGGATTGATGGGATAAGGCCAGTGATGTGAGCTAAAAGCAGGCTAAGTCCCAGGTCCTGCCCTTAAGTCACAGCAAATCCCTGCAGTTCCAGGGAGGGGCAGAGGGGCTGGAMAGCTGGAAAAGGCCCTGGGGGTGTTGGTGACAGCAGCAGAAGGAGGGCAGTGACTGTCCYCTGTGCTGGTACTGCTGAGTGACCACCTTGCATGCTGTGTCCAGTTCTGGGCCCCTTCCGACAGGGAAATGAGGGGCTGGAGTGTGTCCAAGGAAGGGAATGGAGCTGGGAAAGGGACTCAGCCTGGAGAAAAGGAGGCTCAGAGGGGACCTTCTGGCTCTGCACARCTCCCTGACAGGAGGGGACAGCTGGGGGAGTTGGGCTCTGCTCCCAGCAAACAGAGGAGGAGGAGAGGGAATGGCCTCAGGATGGGCCAAGGGGAGGTTTAGGGCTGGTATCAGGGAAAATTCCTTCAGTCGCCTCCTGTCCAGCCTGGAAGGTGGTGGAGTCCCCATCCCTGGATGGATTTAAAAGCCATGTAGATCAGGCACTTCAGGACAGGTGTCAGGGGTGGTCGTGACGATGCTGATTTAATGGCTGGACTCAATGGTCAGGCTCAATGGTCTTAGAGGTCATTTCCAACCTAAACARTTTAGTGGTTCCATGATTAGCTGAAAAAAGTYTGGAGCTAGTCTGTCATTAACAGCTGCTCCAGCAGTTGCTGTGTTCTGTAGACAGAGGACAATTTTACTTGAAATAAGAGATGGTAGAAGGGGTTTTCCTCTCATAACTGCTGACTGCAATCTTTCAAGTCACTAGTACAAGGAATGAACATGGTCAAGGACTCCAGAAAGACCTATCCATAATGTGGAGGTCTTCTAAATCTCACAGAACATTCAATCCTATCAGTCATCAGCCCAGAAATTTCTCAACAACATAAACATTTTTGGTTTGTTTGGCACAGAATAGCAATAACATTTCCTAAAGGAACATGATTTATTACACTTCTGAGAAGAAGCAAGACCCTTGACCAAGTACTGCCTGAACCAACATCTCCACTGCTCGCTGCAAAATAAAGGAGGATAGCACTCAGGTTTAGCTTTAGAGGCAAATTGCTCACTGCACTATGATATTTATGGCCTAAATRCAGAAAGAGGAGTAAAACTGCAGAAAGAATATGGCCCTCCTCCAATGGGTGAAAATTATTGTTTTTATAACTCTGCAACATCTTAAATTTAACTGTAAAAATGTTTTTCTGCAACAGCTTTACAACTGCTTTCTTTTTAAAAATCCCCATTTTTATCATGTTACCCTATTATTAAGTGAAATTTTAGGGTACTACTCCAAAATACGACATTATGGTGGGAAAATTTCATGGCAWAAAATGGTTCTTCATCTAGGAATAAGATTCCTTAAATCTGTGGGATATAATGAAAATATTCTATATATTTGATAAAAATACAGTAAACCTTATGATAAAGAAAGAAAAAAAMCCCASAATAAAACAAACCTCCTCTGTTTTTAGACATTTTCTTCTATTCAGGCTTATCTTGATCATAATTTACATTTGGCATACTTTAATTGTAAGTTCTGAGGGTGACTCACCAATTATTTTTCTGAAATTCTTTTAAAATTTTAGTTGTCTCAATTTCATACATAAGCTCGGTCTTCAGTGAAAAACCATGTAAGATTGTATTAGAAGATCCAGAAATCCCTGTAAGCACAAATTTTAATATCTTAACATCATAAAAGAGTTGTAGAATGATACTTCAGTATCAGGCTGAAACTGTTAAAAGGGAGGTCACTCTTACTTTCAGTGGTCAAAAGGTGAAGAATAAGACCCTGATTCTGTAGTCAGCATTGGTTGCTATGAAGTTATATCTACCAGAAGAAGAAATAAAGCAGTGTGGATACTCTCCAGATGCTTTTTAAGCCAAAAGAGATATTTTACTTACTGTATTCCTTTTGCTGTTATCACCATTTTGTTTCACTTGCTCTTATTTAGGTATTCTAAGAATTCATTGCACATACTCCAACTGTGGTCATACTCATTGCAACAATGAGCTGACAAAAAATAATATCATATGCTACATTATAATTTTAACAATTACCAGGATACATACAAGAACAGTCATTGCATTTTTATTAATGAATCACATTAATTTAGAATGGTTTATTCTGATTATGCATCAACAGAGAAATCATACGACTCAGTTGCCACGTGTTATATATGAACAGCTTTTCAACCTTCTCAAAACTGTTCAGTAGCCACCTGATTCAAAGAAGAATGACAGCAGAGCAGTCCACAGCTGAGAAATGAGGCAGGATTCTATTAATTTACTCATTCCAGAAAGCTTACCCTGCACAAGCAGCGCCATTTGAACAAATTCTGCTGCTTACTAGTAAGGATCAGAAACCTGAACAAATGTAATGAAACTAAACCCACACAGGGGTGGTAGAGCTAGACTTAAATGTACCTGTTGTCAAAGKCACTTCATCAAGGAAGTTGAACATGGCCTGGAAAGAAAAAGTGTGTTATTTTCTAAAAAACTTTTTATTTCCTAAAAAACTTAAACCTCCTAAAAACTAGAACTAATGTGTATGAGCTTTATGTTATCTTYGAGCCTTTTTGTATTCCATAAAGTGGTTCATAGAATCAAAGAATTCATGTGGAAGGGGCATTTAAAGGCCATCATGTCCAACCCCTGAAATGAGCAGGGACATCTTCAACAAGGTCRTGTTGCTCACAGCCCTGTCCAGCCTTGAAGGGATGATGCACCCATCACATCTCTGAGGAGCCTGATCCAGTGTCTCACCATCTTTGTCACAGAAAATTTCTTCCTTTAGTCTAGTTTTAACTCTTTCCTCTTTCAGTTTAAGACCAGTATCTCTTATCCTTTTATTACAGGCCCTGATAAAAATTCTGTCCCCAYCTTTCTTGTAAGSCAGTAGAAGGGGCTCTTAAGTCTCTTCAGAARCTTCTCTTCTCCAGGCTGAACACCCCAAGYTCTCACAGCCTYTCAAGTAATTCATCAGTAGTTTAAAATCAGCTAAAACATTGTTCTGCTGAGAGAGTGGCAAGRAGTATTTTTTTTCTTTGAAGCATTAAAAAAGTCGTAAGGTGGTTTCCACAGCAACTCTGACATTACACACCAATGTAATTTTCAGGCCTCCTGAATTTATTTATTTAKTTGTGCCTGCAGCTTTGCCTCTGGCATAAACCTTTGCTACTGAGCTGAAGCTTATGATACATGTCATGATTTTTTCCCACTGCCAAGTCTAGATCTGACCAGCTAGTTTAAAAGGGAGAATTTTCATAAGTGAAAGAAGAGGGGGGATAAAAAGAAAAAAATGACCCAACAAAAACTTACTGTCAAGCTTGCATCTCCAAGGACATGGATGCAGAAGTGAATATCCAGTTTTCAAAATATAGATTTTTAGCTTGCATGCCAGGTTTCAGAAGAATCTTTAGTGGCTTAGTTTAAGCTTCATGTACTGAATGGCTTGTTTTACGTGTGAGTGAAGGTTGTTACAAAATGACTGCTTCAGGACCTGAATTTTTCTGGAATGCAGAAAATATAGAAACAGCAAAATATGGCCAAAAAGAAAGGCTGAGGAGAACAGCTGCTGCAAATCTTGCTAAGCTCTGAAGTGCCTGAGAAATAAATTCTAAGTCTCTGTCTCCTCTAGAGATAAATCTGTGTGGAATTGAATGMGGTAGAAATTACAAACTATGGTTCTTAGTGGAAGGGTGATTTTTGCTTTCTCCTGAGTTCTTGAGGTGAGGAGGGAACAAGCCAAGGAGGAACCATCGTTCATTTGCATGAAGCTGTGTAAGGAAAACCTTGCTAAAAAGTAAAAAACAGAACTCAACCGTGTGCTGAAACTAGAATTGTGCAGATAGAAAGCCTAATTTTTTCTTTTTTTTTTTTCAATTATAATTACAGCAAAACACGTCCTCATGCAGATGGTGAGAGACAATTMTCAATAGAATAAACAGATCATAAAGAAGGCCAAAACAAAAACAAAACCCTATGCTTATACTATATAAACATTTCCTAAAAAATACAGTTGTTCTATTCTTCTTATATTTTTATGTCTAYCTACCTAATACTCTGTTTCTCTGCTCTTTTGTCATGTTTGTAAACTTCATCTTGAGTTACTGGYGCAGTTCAGATGACACAGACTGCAGTGTGTGCTTTTGTCTTCAGCAGCAAGATGCTGAAATTATTTGTCTACGTTTAGAACACTGATTCTGATGGCAATATAACACCAAACCTGTGTAAGGCCTGCCCTTCCAAACTGCAAATACYCAACTGTGATATGGTAGAACTTGGAAAATAAAAGTGGAAAATTTGAGGATACGATAGCCCAGATGAGTATATATGCACATATAAACATATATGTGTATTTARTATTTTTGGTTTTGAAGAATGGAGAAAATCTCAACCAATAGAATGTGAAATTACTATAGTCAGAATTTTTTGAGGAGGAAGTTATCTGGGGAGGGTAAAATGAAATGGTGACCTATCCTTTTTTTGAAGAGGTAGCAATGAGGATTAGTGCTCCAGTCACAGCTGTTCCTGATTTATCTCTACATCTCTGCCTTTTTCTTGTCTAAGAGTCCTGAAGTATGATGTATGTTTTTAGACTTTACCCAAAGGACATGTCTTGGTTTCYTTCTCATTTTCTTTCAGCTGAAAGAAAACTTTAATTGCTAAAAACTACAAGGTTATTTATTAATCTATTCATAGGGTCCTGGAGAAGATTGGTTGTCCCAATGTGAGGATTTTGTCCAACCTAATCCTTCAAAAGACACTGCACTTGCTTTCTTTAGAAGGGTCTGTTTATTTGGGGAGGGCCCAAGAAATTCTTCCTGAGTATTATGAAGACATCACACCCTGAAAATTTTGCTTCAAAATTCTGTGGTTATCAGACTTTCATGACTTGTGGCAYTAGCATTGCTGTGCAAAATCCGAAGGAAAGCTGTTAGAACATCCTCTTTGTTTTCTCTTGTGGAATGTTCCTTAAATGTA
>CADDXX010000085.1:1047898-1059737 GCA_902810485.1 Alauda arvensis | reverse complement strand
TATTCCATCCCCTGCCATTCTTCTTTATTTTGTATGTCCAAATGTTAAAAAGTATACAACAAATTAGATCGAGTAGACAGAGATGGGCTGTCCCCTTTTTCCTAAAAATCCTGCACATCTATTGATGGAAATGAAAGCTTTGCTTCTGTTGTGTCTTTTTACCAGGCACTGGCACTGAATTTAAAAACATTAATCTCCAGACTAAAATCTGAGATTTAAACACAGAAAAAAAAAACCCCAAAAACCATACATGCACTGTGGATGAAGTCACAGTCCAGAGGAAAAGGTTTTCTCCCAAGTGAAAAGAATAAAGCTAAAGTGCAGTTCTTATCAAAAAAGTCATAAATTATGAATAGTGACACATTAAATACTCTGCCTGTATTACTTAAATAGCAATACTGTTATGAAGCTGGGGCAAGGATGGTTTGCCATTCTGATCAGTTTCTTTCCAAAAGATGACTTTTCTGGAGAGTACTCTCATACACAGAGAACAGTGCTGCAAGGGGGTGGTTGAGCAGAGGGATTCTTTTGTCAATCAGCTTGTAACATGAATTTTAAATGGAGCTACTCCACAGTGCAGAGAGTTCTGAAAGCATCCCTTATTTCCCTTTGAAAGCCTATTTTTGATTGCTTACATGATTTCTGAAAACGGGTTTGCTAGGCCCARGTTGTCCAGGTTTTTATGAAGTTTGGTTATGAGTGACCTGACTACAGACTAATGAAAAACCWTGGTCCAAGGAGAGAACTGTGGTCAATTGTTCCAAATTTGTGGCCATTGGCACAAAAAAATCCCATGAACCTGTTATTTTCATTACTTAATGGGATCAGATGCTATTGAATTAATTTGCCATATTTGAAAACACATGCAAAAATAAGAGGATTTGGAAGGAATATTTCCCCCATCATGGTAATCTCTTCCATGGCTTCCTGTCTCATGCTAATCCAGAAATGTTTGTTAACAAAATCCTTCAGAGAAATATATTTGAGCAAATCAAACAACTCATGGGAAATGGTATTCCACAGATTTTGTTTTGGGGTGCCTCATGGGTGTCATAAGATGAAAATTGGTGAGTTCATACAGAGAAGGTACAAAGAGTTTTATACTCTTTGTATATTTTCTAGAGAAGTGCTAAAACTATGAGAAAACAGAAAGATGGTTGTGGCTTCTTGACACCAGGATAACTACTGCCAAAGATGGAGAGAAGGAAAAAAAAAAAGGAAAACAAAAAAGAGAAATTATGATTCACTTAGTACAAAAGGTCCAGTGAAAAATAAAAATTTATAAAGCAGTAAAGGGGAAAAAAAAAGAGCTGGGAGAAATAGCAAAACAGCCCTCCCTGAAAACAGTGGCCAAGTCATGCTTTGGCAACTCTGTGCAGACCCTCAGCTGCCTACTAGAGTGACAGAGCACTTAAAAGGGTCTCAGCTTCTTTCCTCATCTGCCCTTTCATCATTTGCCCTCCACACACTTCTGTCAAAAATCACTGAAGGCTTTCACATGACKATTTCCATGGCTGGTTTATGACGTCTCTAAGGTCTCTAAGGAGAGAGTTTAATTGTTCTCAGCAAATGACCTCAGCACTTCCAACTGTGGAAAATATTTTCAGATTGCACTGATGTGTGTATCAAGTTTTTAATTTTTTTTTCTGTGCTGCAAATCCACTTGGTAACAGTGAGCTYGCTATTAGGTTTGCTATATGAACTGCCATTTCCCATAATTTAACAAAAAATACTACTAAAATCCTTGCTCTTTGTCAGCAATCCCAGAGCCTGACAGACTGCAAATGAGCCCTCTGGTTTTCCAAGCACATCTGTTGCCTTTGTCGTGTTAAAACTGATTCCAATTCACTTGCATGCCTGTAAATTAACTAAAATGATAGTCCTAAGGACAACAATTTAGCAGAGCTCAACAGCCAGATATTATCAGTATGGTGTAACTGTGTTGTGTTCACCAGGACTTTCTCTCTTTCATAACCTGCATGCGTTGATCTAGAACAAACCACGAGCTGCAGTCATTTAGTTGATACAATTGTACCATGCCTTGGCTCCTCAACATGTTTTCTACTGACCTTCTAAATAACAGGAAATAAAATAAGATTGAAGAAATTCTAGGTGCAACTAAATCGACTGGCTTTTTGTATTTCTTTTTAATTGTTTATTTGTTTATTTGGGGCTCTTTTATGATGTTCTTCTTTTCTTTTGGTCTCTTTTTTCAAATGTCTTAGTATATGTTTATCACAATGATTTTTATAAAGTCAAGCATGACTTTGATTCACTTGGTTTTTTTGGTTTTTTGTTTTTTTTTAATAATTCTTTTACTCTGTGTGAATTTAAGCTTTTTCTGAGCAGCTTAGAAAAGTTTTGCTTGGGAATGAAACTGGAATGTACCTAAGCATGTGTGTGTGCATAAACTTGCATAAATATTTGTATTAACTTGCTGCTTTTGTGTTTGGCTTTGAAAATACGTTCAGGTTCTAGTGAAGTCATCAATAAACTCCATATATCTAAAGGCTTAATTTCAATTCAAAATGAAAAGCTGTTGAGTGAAGATCAACTACCTGCTACTTGTTCTATGTAAAGCTGCTGCAAAAACTAGCTTTCCAGGGATAATGTATATTTCATTTGGATTTTGCTAGGAAAGTGTCTAAGGGTTGTAGTAGAATGAGTTTTGACAGTCTAAAATTGTATAGTTTAAAAAAATAGTGAGCTGTTGAATACTGAGATATCATTGTTTTCTGTAAAATGTATTAATTGTCTRCTCTAGAGAAAACTTAAACTGATGATTTCCAAAGCTCTACTAATAAAGTGTCCCTCTCTGATCGTTATTTGAAGCTGACATTTCTCTGCATCTGGAATAGTTGTGCTATTACTGGTTCTTTTAGAGATAAACATGCAGGTGGAAATTACTGGACATGTTGCCTCACATTGTCCAGAACTTTAGGGGATCATGAGAGGCATTTTTATGTAAATAATATCAGAAGCCACACAGACATTTGGGCAATTKTTTTATTGCTTAGCAAGGAACTCATAAAAATATAAAAATATGACCTGGAAACAAAGAAAGTGTTACTTGTTCAGAGCCTAAATTAGTCTCAACCTAACCTCATGAGAAATGGAGACATTCTAAAARGTTGATGTCTCCAACTCTTTTGCATTTTTACACCCAAACTGACTATAATAAGATGAATTTCCTGTTCTACCTTTTTCTCCCTTTTCTTCTGACATCTCAGAATGCAGATTTTGTATAGTCACACATAACATCTTCAGAGACTCCTGTGGATYGCTTCTAAATTCTCTTTAATCCTCTGTTTTTGTCAACTTTTTKGTTCTTTACTCATCTGTCAAGGTTCAAAAAMTAATATYCTTCTCACACTCATGCCTTCCCATATATGTACTTTATAGTTTTGTAGTCATCTTATTTCACTAATATTTTCTTGCCTGTCCAACATAAAAATTTACCTCACTTACTAAAAAGAAACTTCTATTATTTTTCAGAAATGAAGATAAAAAGATACAACATGCAAGTCATCCTACGAACAACTGGCAATCTAGTAAGTAGTAATTCTTGTGCATTCATCATATTTCCAAGAAAACTGATGCTTAAAAAAATTAGAGGATGATTAGGAAGATTATTTTTTCCTCAGGGTAATTTAGTCAAGACAGTCAAAATAATGGATTATAAAGAAATTAAATTAAATAAAACCCTGGATGGTAAAATCCCAAATTAAATTTTACATGGGCAGTTTTGAGCATATTTAGAAGTCCAAGAAATCATGCATACACATGCACAAGACAAATCACAAACACAAATAAATTTCATCAAATTCATGGTACTTCAAAAAGGAATTTTCAAACCACCTTAGGAAAAAATGAAAAAAAGGGGGAAAAAAAAGAAAGCAATGAAAATATAAAAAAGAAGATATATAGACAAAGTCAAGAATTATGATTACAGGTGATCAGTTTTTAAAAAAACACAGAAATTAAGGTCTCAAAGTCCTTAGAAAGGGTAGCATACACTGTATTTTGCACAGTAGARTGATAAGGTAATTTTACTTACATATTGATTGAGTAAATTCGAACATAAATGGGGTTAATTTTTAGGACAATATGAATAGGGCTTGTTAACCCCACTGAAATTAGTAGGAATTATTGTCCTTACTGAAAGGTAAATAAGTAATGAGCTATTTACTAAAATAATAATGAGCAATTAGTAAATAATTTTTTTCTTCTTAGCTTTATCTTTCTTGACTGATTTAAATATATTAGACTAAGAAACATCTTCATACTCTTCTGCAACTAAAGGCTGAATCCTACACCACACAAACGTGCTGAATAATGCATCAGTCCTTGGGCGTCTTGGGTCAATAAAACAGTTTTGGGTCTGGAATAATATTTACTGTGAGAATTGGACTGTTTGCAATAYACACAGCTGGGGACCTTGTTTTAGTTTGAATTATAAAGTAAAGCTTTTCTTGTAAGGTGAAGCATTGGCCTACACTGTGCCCTAGAGAATTTAATATAGGAGTATTAATATTTATCTAGTCCTACTAATATTGTCCTAAAAATTAAAAGTACCCTCTGGAATAAATCTATTTCAGGATTCACTAGAGTGCTCAGAAATTCCTTTTATCTTATCTTACTTGTCCCTGAGAAAAAGATATACATAGTTAAAATATTGACAAGGCAAGAGGCTCTCAAATATGCATTTCTTTTAATATCACAGGTGCCACTCATACCTATGGTGTAATATTGATATCCTGTGTATGATTCTGTAAAGATTAGTTTTACATGAATGTAAACCTACACCAAGATTCAGACACTGACACTGCAATAACCTGAATTTAAATTGAAACAAGGAAGAAAGGCAATTTTGGAAACCATCAGAAAAGTCAAAAAAAAAAAAAAAAACCCAAAACAACCCAAGCACACTTCAGTGCTTGACATGAGCTTGCCATAGGAATATGTATGTACATAAAGGATTCTCTGCTCCCTTCCTTCACTGCCAGCTCTGCTGTTGACCTAATTCATTCATTTTCACCTCTTCTTTTCAAGTGCCAGCAGTGAGCATTAAAAAAACCTGAAGCAATTGCCTTCTGCTTAGTTCACATAGTGACAGCACACAAGTATTTAGCATGTCATTTGTGTACATTGTACTCTGTAATAATTCTTGGGTTCTTTTACGATAGTAGTCTTTAATAGTCTTTTTTTTTTTTTTTCAGCTGCTGTAATATTTACATATTGCTCCATTGAACCAAAGGGAAATGGCTGCATTGCTTTGTGGAGTAATGAGAAGCACCACCAAAATCAGTGGTAAGATGGAAGAATTAAAATGGACTGGTGTATTTCTYCAGTGTAAAATATCAAATAGACTAAACAATTGCTGAAAATGGWATCTTTAAATTCTTTATGTAAACAACTTTGCAGGAGTAATGAAGTAATGAAAAATATATTGAATATTTGTAATTTTGACACTGCATATCATCGTGCATCTAAGTGCATCACTTCAAGCAGCAAGGAACCATATTTTTGCTATTCTAATAGATAWTACTCTTTTATTTTAAAGTAAAATCTTTGCCTATTAAGTTGCTGCAAAAAAAGATTTAAAAAATTCTGTATCAGAAATGTTGAAGGACAAAAGCTCTGCTCAAATGTCCTCAATGAGGAATATTATTTTTAATTTTGATTTAACTGAAAAATCTGACATTCCAGGGTAGGTAATTCTTATTCGACATTACAATATGACTTTTTCTTATGTCAGCCTGGCATAATTTCCTGCCTTTGATTATGGGCTATATATGGTCTGTCCAAGCTCAATTAAAAAATACATGTACCTTCCAATTTCTTATTTGAGAGAGAAAAATTGTACTTTTATTTTATATACTTTCTTTTCTTTTTTTTTTTTTTTTTTTTTTTCCCACAGCTACAATACAAACATTTACTCTCTGGAAGAAAATAAAATGATCTGCATACTTGCGCACATTGAAAATTAATGACATTGTACTGTGGCAACCYGAAGCTGATAAAAGTATGGGTGTGATGAAAATGGTGTGAGCTRTAGAAAAGGAGTTTAGAAGTTCTTAAAAGCTGTTGAAGCAGTCAGTTCCTCAGTGTATTTCCAGCCCCAARCAGTAAAATCATGGGTCACAGTGTGTTATCACCACAGCTTTTACCACATACTCACATACTCACTCGCCAAACTCATCACTGCTGAATGAAGGACTGGAGTGCTTTGGAAAGCAAGGAAAACCTTGAAGTCTAAGCTATGATTTTTGCAAAGTATGAGAGGCACACAGCGGAACAGGAATCTTCTTCATCTAATGCTTTGCACTAATTGCACTTTCCCTTTTAAAGTGATATTCAAAGCAGGACAGCTYGATAACCTTCTCACGCCTTCCTTGTAAACACCATGTGGTGGCACAATGTCTGCTCACAGTCTGTCTTGCAGGAGGAGGTGGTGTGGAAAGAGAGATATGAAAGCAACTCCCCGGGAGCTGAGGAATGTGTTAGCAAAAATAATTGCTTTTTTTTTTTAACTTCCCCATCAAGACACTGAGAAATTATTATCARCTCTGATTTTCAACAAACTTATCCCCAAGCCCTTAATATAATATGTTAATAGTATATTTTAATATAGCTATAAATATCTCCAGAAATGATCAGTAGGGAGAAATTATATTTCAAATATTTTTTCTCTCTTGTTTTTTTTTTTTTTTACAATAGGCTAAGAGTAGCTAAGATAAAAATCTGTGCCTTCAATGAAAATGAGTTGAGCAGTGCAGAACAGAGCTCTGGGGCTGCAGTTGTCTATTCACAGTCCTTTCACATTTACCTGCTGCATGAAATAATGGACAGCTGTGTCTTAATACGTTAGTGAGATGGATCAGGAGGTCTGGTTTCCTCAAACAGAGTTTCAGGGCTCTCATCTCCAACAGAACATCTTTCCTTCTTAAGGGGAAAAGGGAAAAATCACCTCACTTTCTTTAAGTTGCTGGAGCAACACGTTTAGTGGTACGCTCTGCAAAAATATCAGGGGCATGAGATTACAACATATTAGCTGTAGCCATCAGAATAAAGAAAACAAAGGACTGCAGTATACATCAATCATGTCCAGTGCAACAGCACGAAACAAAACAAAAAGTCAAAAACCACAAAAAAACCCCAAAAAACCAACAACAAAAAATTATTAGAAAAAGTCTACATCAAATTCATCAGCTCATCATTCCAACTTTAATGGCTTTGATGTCAAGAAAATGCTGCCAGAGAATGTGCTTGCCAGGTATTGAAAGGCCAAAAGGACAGGGGACAGCTATTTTTCTACAGTGCACAGGAGAATGATTTTCAGATTATGGGGGACTCAAACGTGGAATAATCCTGAAGTGACAGAGGGTTTTTCTTACTGCTGTGAGCTTAATGAGATCAAACTTCCTTGTTTGACTTAGAGAAGTCTGGAAAGTTACACAAATATATACCACTTTTAAGGCCATTAAAAAAAAGCCTACATTAAAAAAAAGCCTAGAGCTGCAGGTGATAAAATTGCTTCATAATTATATTTTAACAAAAGTAGTTGGAAAGGGAAAGGACAGTGTCTTTACTGTTAATAAGACAATTATTTAGACAAGAAGCTAGTGCCTAGAAGTTAAAAAMMRRAARGSMAAWTTTTTTTCCATTGGCCATCTAGACTACCTAGTATATCTAACAGTCCTCCACCTAGAACTGATGGCATTCCATGATCATTACAATTCCCTAAACATTTTAAAACTATTTTTTTTCTTAAATTCAGAATTATAATATTTAAAACTGCCCATAAAATCTARAGGTAGAGGGAATGCTGAACCCATGGAAGGCTTTCTTGCTTTCTACTCAAATCCTTATGATACATGGTTTCATATGAGGGTTCCCCTTCATTGCATGCACAGAAAAATGAACAACTGCTCTCATTCATGGAAAGAATTGCTTTGTTTTTTGAAGTCTCTGGACTAGTTCTGTGCCATCCCAGGCAATTAACTACCCCTAACAATCTTTATGAAGGCTCTGTAAGTATTCCATCAAGCATCCTCTGGGCATGGCAGAAGAATCAGGGAGCTGCTGAAGTACATCCTTAATAAATTGTGTCCCTGCAAAGTTACTCAAGTGCTACTGTCAACCAAGCTTCACATCCCTCATCACCCTGATAATCAGGTGGCTGCTGAAGATCATATATAATGCAGGTCTGCCATTTACAGGGCTTCACTTGGAAGACTGATGCCCCCAAAGACATAATTTGTGACCAGGATTCTCAGGCASTGAGGTTTSCAAAGAAGTATGTGCTGACATCACRTTTCTGCASCTTATTGTGGCACTGACATTTGTGTCGTTTATTGCCAAGTGAGGGATGAAGCAAAAATAAAGGGCTAATGAAAGATGTCATTTAACTTCCATGGGAGTTTAWGCCATGAATTTAAATGGAAGTGTAGAAGAGATGTGCAGGAAATGCAGCACTGAGCCACTCCAAAACCTCAGGTGTGAGAGGGTCCAGTAGAGATGGACCCTTGAAATCCTCTGTCAAGTACATAAATGCAAGAAAGATCATATAAACATGATGGACACTGACTCCCCTGCATCAGCCTCTGGTTCAGGAATGCAGACCAGTCTTTCTGGGCTCTGTGGCATCAGCCAAATTCCACCAATCAAGAAGTAATTTTTTGTCAATTTTTTTCCCCTACAATGTAGAGAGAAAAAAGGCTTTTCTTGTGGGTGGAGAAACTCTGATTGGGTGAGGAGGAGACATCCAATAAAGTAACAATAGAAGAAATCTTTTAGCCTTCAGCAAGGAAACTTGACTCCTGTAACAGGATTAAGATGAAAAAAAAAGTTAAACAATTTCAGTATTTAGATCTGCAATTATGGAATATACAGGTGCCTAATCCCCAGACTTTTTTCTATAGAACATGTTCTTATTTGCTGAAAATGGCATATCAATAAAAAAACCCAAAGAGCAAAACAGGAACATAAAATCTCTTTCTTTCTGTCATAGTCCCCACACACACCACAGGCTGATTTCTGAGACTTTCATTACAAAGAAATAGTTTTCCTTAAACTGAAGAATGTCAGGTTTATTGCACCCTTGAAACACTTTTCATAATGCCTGTATCTCACATCTTATCAGAGACATCTCCTGTGGTGTAGGATATGTGCTGCCTGACTGCCTCTCCCTCAGTCACTCTCAGAAATAATCTCCCAAACATCACACAAAAAAGCTGACATGGAGGTACTTGATTTAGCCAGGCACTGCTTCCACATATTTTTATTATCCCAATACATTATGAAAATGACAGAATTTCTTCTATAGTCTTCTTGTGACATTTGTGAGTGGCCATTCATCCAAACTGTAATAGATTTTGTAATTTCACACTAACTTCAGATAATGCAGGTGTGGCTGCTGGGACTAAAATTTCCATTTTGAGAGACCAGCAATACAATTTCTTTTCCATGTGCATGTTTAAAAATCATAGTTAAATGTCTAARAATCATAGTTAAATAGAGCTTTCTKTCAGTGTGCCAAGCAGTTGCACACTGAAAGATGRTTAACTGCTCAGTATTTCCTTCAATCTAAACTTTTGGCTTCTATTAACTGAATATAAGCTCTGAAAGCTTAAAAGTCTCTGCTACAGCTGTGAAGTGCTCTTCTGTCCTGTTATTAGCAACATTACAACAGACTTTAAAATGCCTTTAATCATTGAGCAGGAATTGGAATTTTCTTGTTAAATGGTAGAAAGCTCTCTTCATTAAGAAAAAGTGTTTTAAGCAAAAGTGAAAAGGTTATAAAATGTAAGCATACATATATATCTATACATACATATAAATATATAAAATATCACAGGGTAGAAGCTGAGAAGACTAAGGTAAAAACCAGCTATGTCATAGGTGATTTGCTGGTTTAGAAACCACGTACARAAACTGTGCTCAGAATACATAGGGGCAGGTGGATTTCATCTGAGAGTGCTGAAAGGACAAGGACAGTATGACAAAGACCATGTAATGAAGAGAAGATCCATAATAACTGAAGGAGACATCTTTCAAGGAGAGCAAGCACAAAAAGTCTTCAAAACATACCAAATATGGTATTTTTTTTTAATTTCTTCATATGGTTTAATATCACGAATGGTAGCACTTAGTCCAGAGCACCTTTGAAAACTCTACTACYGATCTTGAATTTCAACAAAAGAAGTGCATCTTTACATCTGAGGCAGAATKACCTTGTGAAGGGCATAGGAGGGTCCAGGTAGGTAAGGGACAGGCTGACTGGTTGGGTGGAAGCTCTGATGGAAAGGACTAGGAGGCTGTGTGGTCACTGGGTTGAAAATAAGTGAAAAACAGGTTTTWGTGTAGAATAAAGAAAACTCCATAGCCAGCAGGTCACAGAAAGGCACTCTCTACCTCTGGACTGCAGTAATGGGGCCATAACTGAAACATTCTCTCCAGTTTTTGAGACATTTTGAGAGCAGTGCAGATTTGTTCAGCAGTGGGTTAACAAAATGGTTAGGGAAAGAGATCTGACCTRTAAGAATAAGTTGAAAGAGGTGTCAAATATCTTGTTTATTCTGAGACAGTGCRGTAAAATGATCTTGCAAGCACCTACAGCTGAATAAAATAYGRTGATGAAGATAYGCTTTTCTGGTCAGGGCCACAYGATAAAAATAGTGGTAGTAACAACATGTTGTAGCTTATGAGACTCAAAATAGGCATAAAAACCTTTAGGAATCAGGGCAGTGCACTAATAGGAGAGCTTAGCAGGAGAGGATGTGAAATCATAAAAATAACCAAGTCTTAGAATGATTTATGTGGAAAACAACTTTAAGATCTTTGAGTCCAAGCAGAAACCTCATGTCCCTCATTGGAGCTTCTCAAGACTTAGATGGATAACTATGAATATAAATGTAGAAATAGTCCAAGATTTGAAAAGGAGCCTTCAAAACTGCCCCCCAGATGCCCCTCCTCAGCAATCTCTCCTGTKGTTCCCTTCTATAAAGCAGTTTGTTCCTTTTGGAATGGAGTGTCTGTAATCCCTGGTATTTTTTTTGCATAACACCTATAATTTTCAGCTTTTTCACTGATTTGCCTCTACTGACCTGAGATTTTYACAGTCTATCATTTTACATTCATTTGCATTTTATTTCACCTGCATCTTAGTTATCAGACATTCAAAACTAAAGACCTGCTGGAACTCTTTGCAAATGTCTCTTTCTTTCTACTAAACAAAATACTTTACTAAAGGRCATGAGTATCTACACAGCCAGGAAATACACCATCAGTGCTGTTTTGTATGAATGTGAATTTCTGGAGCTGACTTATCTACTTTGAAATTGAGATTTATTTACCTTTTTCTTAAAGAAGTCATTGTTTATCCATGTGAGAATCTTCCCCTTCTGTGATCCTRTAATTCTGATTCTATCCAATGGTGGGTTATCTTTTACAAGATGTTTTGACAAAGATTATATATAGCTGAGTAAACTTTTAAAAATGYTAAACATGTTTAGATCAGCTGGATATTCTCCTTCTCCAAACTCTCACTATTATCCCAAAGAACTCCATGAGGTTTGCAAAACACAGAAGTGGACAAAATGGCATTGCTTTTTTTTTTAGAATAGCGTTCCTGCAACTATGAGTTAATCTGTGTGATTCACACTGTAGTCTGTGCTTCAACAATTTTATCCTTTATACATGCAGATAAATAGGACAGGGCACTGACAAGCTGTAAATTTGCTCATAAAGCTTATCTTCTGTACATAGGTCTTAGTCATAAAATAAAGAAAATCAGTATTAGATTAACAAACTCAAATAACTTTTGTTCCCAGACCTC
>CADDXX010000085.1:1031970-1047382 GCA_902810485.1 Alauda arvensis | reverse complement strand
GAATAGAAAGATCCTTCCTCTTTCACTATATTCCCTTAGGTGACATGGATGAAGAAAATTGGTCAATTTCATAGAAATTAATTCCTGGTATTGATCTGGAGGGGAAATGTTAAATTTGAACTTTTTCAACTTGAAAGTGACTGCATAAAAAGTAAAATTATTCAGGTGYTATAAATCTCTAAAATAAAGCACCTCATAAATACAGGAAAGCATTCATACTCATTTGGCTTGCTAGTGAGGAGGAAGAGTCTATAAATCTCTGTCAAACTTAATAATATTTAGAATTTAAGAAAATGTGTTTTCTGCAAAAAAGAGAAAAAAATAGAATAATCTAGATATATTTTAAATAAACTCATTAAGAAGTCCATGAATATTAACTTGCTTAATGTTTTTTTGATTCCCAAAAATATATCTTGAGTTCAGATCTTTGAATGGCCAAGGAATAATATCTTGTCAGTGATGGCCTCAATCTGTTCCTGACCTTTAAAAGAAGATTGTTATATGACATTGATGAAGTTGAGAACAATTTTCTTTTGCAACCATTATCATGCTATACAACACCTGGGTTATTTTCCTGCTTTATGAATTCTATGCCTCCTTTGACACTCCCAATTTATCAGTTATTGCCCTTCAAGCYAATCACATGAATTTAAAATGATGAAATATTAAAGTTAAAGCAGCTTATGCATGACATTGTATCCTCACACAGTCAATAATATAATATATTTTGTTCACAAAAGTTTTACAAAACTTTTTCCTGTATTCCTGAAATGCATGTGCATCCATACACAAAGTATTTGTTTTGTGCACTTAACAGTGTTTAATAGCCACATTTTCTTTGTACATTCAGCCAACCACCTCTATTTACAATTTATACTGCTGTAACAATTATTTGTACTGACAAAAATAAACATAAGATTAATCCATGGGAGTGGACATTTTTTTTTTTAATTCTTCTACAGAGATTATCATATGGATTCCAAATGTTTTGTGGTAAAAGTGCCATTACCACCCAAACCAATTAGAAATRGTAGATTGTTAAACATTCTCTCTTTCTGAGTGAACTCCTCCATCATTAATTTATTGGTAACTGTGATCACTGTGCAAACTAAATTTTTTGCAAATTGTTGTGTTTTTCTGTTGATTCTTGTGCTTGAAAGTTAAGATTTGTCTTCCTGYTTTCCTGTTGTATAGAAAATGGTAAAATGCTGGCACAACATGAAGCCAATTTTTTCCTTCTTTTGGTAAAATTCGGAGGGCTAAGACAGTAATTTAGATGAGGTTGCATAGTGGAGAAAACCTGTTGACTTTGAGACACTAAGAAATATCCCATAAAGATTCAATTAAATCAGAAGTATTTGGTAAGGTAATGAAGTGTGTTGATGTTGAAGTACTCCCAATGTATGCTTCATTAATAAAACAGAGAATTAGGAGTTAAACTCTYGTGTTTTTAATTAACCAGATTTAGATTTGTCAAATTTAATCTGCATGTTCTTCCCGGAAATTAATCACCAGGAGAACAAGTAAATTTGCTACATGAATGACAGGTCTGTCATTAAAGAGGACAAAAATTTTGTGTGAAAAATGGTCATTAAAAGCAAAAATTTTTGAAGCATGGTGGCAATGACAAAAGACAGATTTTGAACACAGCGTGCTCCATTTAATATGGAAATCTTAAAATTCAGGTTCCCAGGGATCATGCAGCTTGCAGGATCTATAAGGCAGTGCTTAGATTGCGTAGGCAAAATGAGACCTCAAACTTTGAGGGTTTTTCCAAGCAAACACTTAAATACAGTTGTCAGATATGTAGTCTATATYTTAGCTAAAATTGTTCAGGTTCGGGAGTGTGGGTTTAATTTTCTTTTAATAGAAGCCTTTTGTGCCACTTAGTGACCAACTCCGCCATGAATTTAACATCTATTTGATGTTTTTATACATATATATATGTATATATATATATGTATATATATAATGTAAATATTTGTGACTTCTTGCACAAGTCACAGTTCTGTAAGACAGAAAAAATGACTTGGTTTCCTGAGATTTCACAGAACTACTCTTTTATTTATTACTTGTCTGCAGGTCAGATCTCTAACTTTTTGACTCACTTTCTCTGCTTACACATTATTCTGGGTCAGATCCTCAAAACATATTCAACTTGCATGTATCTTATAGTCAAATGTTAGTGCACATCATTTTATGAAATGAAAAGGCTTTTCAAGCAGAAATTGCCTCTTGTTTAGACTCTCATACAGCTTTTGTTAATGATATTGTTTTTGTTAATCATACTGTTTTTTAAAAGGCATGACATGATGCACAGAATGACTGCTTTGGATGTCTTAAATTCTAGTATTTGCTACACATTTTATATTTTTTTTTTTCAATTCCTGTGGAGGAAGAGCATAATTTGTTTATTGGAAAAAAACCTACTTTTTTTGACCTGCCTTGAACACTGTCTCAGACAATATCTTCTTTTTACTGGGGTAAAAAGTCAATAAATAATGGAGGACAATAAAAAGTGAAAAGCCACCCATTTCAATAATAAAGCTCTATATCCTTATTCTTATATWTATAAAAGAARAAAAACCYATCAGAATTTGAAAAGATCTTTCTGTGCACTCTTYCTTCTACAGTGACTTCATTGTTATGTGTAAATAAAAGACTTGAATGTAACTCTGTCTAAATTTTTCTAGAAGAAGGGTGAACTTGGTAAGTTCCATGATGACATTTGATGATTATCTAACCTTTAGTATTTTAGAGTAGCATCAATCTTTGTAGCAATCTTTTCTTCTTTCTATGCTCCAGTATGATATCAGGGGTAATCTCAGAACAGAGTAACTTAAGTTCTTTAAGAATTGAAATGATGCTTTTCCATTCACTTCTGGGTATTCAGTCCATGGGAGCAGCTGGAGCTGAAACAAACCTTCTCATCGCACATACAGATGTCAGCACCCACCTTTTCTACCTACAGATCTCCTCCTATTGTACAACAATTTGGCAAAATGGACTTCTTTTTGTTACTGAAACTGAATTTCCACCAAATATAACAATGTTTGTGCATATCTGTCCTCAGGAGAATGAGAAGGGAAGGTTTCAGCTTCGCAGTCTCYGTTGTTGCAGGATATAAAACAAAACAGCATTCTCCCAGCTTCATGGTTTCAAATTTTTTCAGTTTTAAATATTTATGTGGGTAACAAAACCTTCATCATAGATAATTGATCTGCAAGTCAATAAAATTTGAAAGATGCATGCAATATACTTATTACTGGTCATCTTTGGCTCTAAGAACAATTTCTGAAAAGAGACCCTTTTATGCTGCAACAATTCTTGTGAAATAGAAAAAAAGAACAAGTTCCAACATACTGAGACAGAGAAAAAAAAAGKAATATTTTTGTATGGGATGTTCACTACTTCTTCTATTTTCATGATGGGTTTTCAGATGGAGATTTTGACAGAGCCAGCCTTGTATTTTGGTTCTTTAACCATATATTTGWAGCAGGTTAGTCTTGTTTACTACTCACCTGAGGAGAAAAAGACATAGAAGGTTTTAATTTGTTAAATGATTGTTACTACAATCATTTTCTTTATTGTAGTAAAGAAKGATCTTCAAAGGAAAACAGACTTCCCCTGGGAACATTGTGAACAGCTTCCAAGTCAGTTCACTGGCTGGGAAGTTCTTGATAAAAGACCTATTCATTCATCTAAATCCTCATTGACATCTTCCTTACAAAGCATGAGAACAAGCTGGTTGGGTGACACCTTATGCACACCTCAAGATTCAAGCATTCACATATCAAACAGTTGGAAGTTAACATTCCCACAATACATATTTCCTGAGATACAAGAGAGAAAAAAAGCTTTTGATGTATTTTTCCCCTTCAGGGCTTATTGCTTTGGATTTCTTCTCATGTGTTAGTACATCTTCACATTAGACACAACAGATTTGAACAAAAAGAGGCACAAAATAATATTTTTGYCTGTTTTTTACACTGTCCCACATCTTTTATGTGTTTTCTCATCCACATGTGTAAGAGCAGATGAATTGGAATCACTYAGTGTTATAGGGAAAGTTTGATTGCTGTCCTGTCACATTCTATTTTTAAAAAGCAGATGCATTCATTAGTTTTAAGGTTTGAAAAAAAAAACAAAACATCCTGGAGATCAAGATAGTCATGCAGCTACAGTTTTACTCAGAGGGAAACAATACAGGTGATTCCCAAGGCATAAATATCATCCTAGGAGAATGAGGTGTTTTAGGAAAAAAAGGAGCAAAATTTAGTTATTCTTTCCGAAGCAATAATGGACATGTTTAACATATCTTAAAATAAAGTCCTTTTAAGGTAAYATKAGATTCCACATTAGTTGARAAGATRTACAMGTTCCCACAAAAARTAAATCACCATTTAGGCTTGGAGAAGTAGTAATTTTTAGTTGAACAGATGAAGTCTCTGCCCACTTAAATGCTGAAGTGGAAATAAAGATTCATCTCAAGACCAAATGAAATTTGGAAAACATGGAGGAAGATGTTCGTTCAAATCACATCCTTGATTTTCTCATACTTTCTATGTGGAACACTTGACATTATTTTTTCATGGTTTTGAAATTCCACTGAATACAATGAAACTTTTAAGGTTCAGTTTACTGYACTTCTTTTTGATATTAAGTTCTAGSCACATTGTCCTGGGCACCAGAAGAAGAAATAACATAATATGACAGAAATATCWTCAGAGTAGGCAACAGATTTATTAAATTATATCAGGGAATAATCCAGTAGTAGCACATCCAAATAGATTAGACATTTTAACTATTTCTGTCTCGTAAAGGGCTGACCTCAATTATCATTGCCCCATACCTCCAATCTGCTAATGTAAACAGGTTTTTAATACCATAGATTTTCTCTTCAGAATGTGACAAATGAGATGAAAAAAGAGGCAAAACCTTGTTTCCCTAATAAATTATAAGGTATTTATGGTTCTCCCTGCAGTACTTTCTGAAATTTCCTGTTCCTGTGCTGTTTGAAAGATCATTCTGGTGAGGAAACAGATTGCCAAAATAAATAAATAATACTCTCTGAATAAATACAGAGAASAAGAACTTGCTGCCTTGAGAAAATATTAATATAACTGTTTAAATAATTTACTTAACGTAGAAGTTAAAAATAAATACATAAGTAATACTAAATACTTCAATATAATCTATTAGCATACTCCTAGTATTGAAAAACCACACGGTGTGARGACTACACCAAAATTCCCAAAGTTAAAAATAATTTTAAATAAAATAGTAAAGAAACTTGTCACATGCTTCAGAGAAATAACATATCACAAAATATAAAGAGACATTTAATTTCTAATAACAGAAGAGAAGAATTTTAAGAAACTATCATAATGTGTATAACTTGCAAATAACAACTAAGAGAGAGGGCCCACAAAATACAAATATTAACATACTAGAGGAAATATAACCCAGGAGCTAAAACTGAAGAACAAACATTGTTTCTTCAGCATGCATGATATGATTCCTGAAACAAAAGTAGGCAGATGAAAGCCAAAATAATATATAAATTACCAATATAGACTTAAGTGCCTGCACGTGACTTAGAAGAGGACAAGGAAGTAATTTTTARTGTATCAAATCAACCAAATGAATCTCAAACATTTGAGTGGATAGAAGAGTTGTCTGTCAATTTGTCTACAATTCACGAATGGGAATCTATTACTAGGGATGATCTATTAATTGTTTACTGGTGATCCATTTCAGGAAAACTAAAACACAAGTACATAATTACCCTAATAAGACACCGTRAGATGCAAGAAATAATTGCCTTTGAGTTTGTTTTGCTACTATTTTCTGTAGTTAAATAACAATTAAACACATAAGGGATGCCAATATGTCATCTCTATTCTTTTCTCTATTAACAAAGATGAAGACCTGTAAAGTTAAAAATCTCTGTACTTTCATTTTACTGCATCACACTACAACCAAACCAAATGAAGAAAATCTCTGGAAGGAGAGTCAACTCTGTTCTAATTTCAAGTTGGAATAGAATTTCATACAAAGCAGGAATTATTTTTACAAATTGAACTGMGCTTACTCCAAGCCATTTCCTGACTAATTTATTTATCCAGAGTTCACAACATCTGAACTCCCCTGAAGAATTGCTCCTGTGAAGCCCTATATCTTGCCTGCACTTCAAAGTGCTGGCTTCATCATGAATTACCAATATCTGCTCAGATGATGTGGGGCTTTTTTCCCCTTGGAGTGTGATGTCTCCATTTGAAGCACATCAGCACTGAATTAAAAGCAGATTCTGCCAATGTCAGAATGAGAAACCCTTCCAAATGTGATTATAAATGATCCTTAAATGCTGACTTTTCTAATAGTAATCAGCTTATACAAGTGGAGGAATCTGTGCTCTYGTCCTGCATCCTCTCAGGATCTTTCAAGGTCAAAATATGGCAAGGCTGTGCATTAGAGATACTCTCAARGCAAACAAGAGACAAAAATGCTCATTAGTGGACTTCAAAATCAAATTATGAGAAGAGAACCCTTTGAACCCTYTGAAGTCAGCACCAATTGTCAGTGATGCTGGTAAGAGGCTGTTTGGTGGTACAACAGAGATTCACCAGCAAGTGTTTTGGGTTTTTTTCTCAGAATTCAGCTTTCCTGCTCTGCAACACGTAGATACTCCTCTGCCTCAGAAAGCACTTTAAATTCCTCGTGAGCAGTTGGCCTGATGCAAACATTGTTTCTAGAAGCATAAAAASCATGAAACTACATTAGTTAAGAAAACTTCCAACACAAAAAATTTATACATGCTAGCAACACAAAAGTCTGGACAGTTCACAGAGAAGTAACTAATTGTTTAAAATATTTCAACACTTATTTTTGAGGAAGACTTAAAAAAAAAAAAAGATAAAATTACACATATAAACATCAATGGAGGGCACACCAAGCTCAGTTAACTGTGTATCTTTTAATTTCCAGTTTCTAGGCACACATTAAAAGAATTTTTTGAATTTTTGCAGTTCTAGCTAGATGCATCCTGACATTCTCAATATTTCAGCAATATTTCTTATAATTTTGTTTCTTCTCTTAAATGCTGATGACCTKACACTCTTATAGATCTGCCTATTGCAAAGCCAAAATGTTTTTCTTGAATAGCAATATTTTGTTTACGTGTATAATTTTATCCAATACATTAAGGGATATGTTGTTTTCCCACCTTAGGCTCTTCTACAGATCTCTGCAATTCCTTTKTCCTCAGTCTGAAAATTTGTTATGTTTCCTTTAAAGTTCATAAAAGTTAGAGATACGAGATTTAAAGTTGGCATTTTGTCTGTGCCTCTACTCATGGGTTCTCTTGTGTACATGGAACCATTTGAAATCCAGCAGGTCTGMAAAGGAATTATTTTTTTACAAAAGACTGTTTTCCTCTAATGTAATTTGTTAACATGTTTATTATTTAATAATTTTAAAGAATTCCTATCAGTCTGGCCCAATGTCATAAGGGTTACAGAAGCCCTGGGGGTGCTGTGGGACAGAGCTGGGRCCCCAAAGCCCCTGTGCTGGGCTGAGCCCCAGCGTGGGCAGCAGGGSAGGGGGGATTCTGCCCCTCTGCCCCCTCAGCTGAGCCCCCACCTGCAGAGCTGCCCCAGCCCTGGGGCCAGCACAGGAAGGAGCTGGAGCTGCTGCAGCCAGGCCAGAGGAGGCTCCAGGATGAGCAGAGGGATGGAGCAGCTCTGTGGCAGGAAAGGCTGGCAGAGCTGGGATTGCTCAGCCTGGACAGGAGAAGCTTTGGGCTGACCTCACTGGGGCCTTGCAGTGCCTGAAAGAGCTGCAGGAAAGATGGAGAGAGACCAYTGACAAGGGCTGGAGGGACAGGACACAGGGAATGGCTTCCCACTGCCAGAGGGCAGGGATGGATGGGATATTGGGAAGGATTTGTTGGCTGTGAGGGTGGGGAGGCCCTGGCACAGGGTGCCCAGAGAAGCTGTGGCTGCCCCTGGATCCCTGGCAGTGTCCAAGGCCAGGCTGGACATTGGGACTTGGAGCAGCCTGGGATAGTGGAAGGTGTCCATGCCCGTGGCAGTGGTGGCACTGGTTAAGATTCAACATCTCCTCCAATCAAAATCATTCCAGGATTCTCTGATTCTATGATCAAAACCACCTGACCGTGAAGCAAAAGAAACTTTTCATTCATAAATAGTGAAATAAGAGTCTGAGCATTGTTTTACCACCAACACAGRTCATGATGCCTGGTAAGTGTTATGAGTTTTGGCACCTCTGTCACAGGAATCTGTAGGATATATTTCACCTGTGAAAACATACATCATGTAATCTACCCTTGCTTCTTTCTTCTTCTTTAGCTAACAGATTTTAGACACATACTGCAAGTAAAAATTGCTATTTCTTTACAACTTTTTGAGTAAAGTGTAGAAAAATTAATTCTAATTTTCTCTTGAAATAGGTTATTGAAGCCATCAAGGCCCAATAAAATATCTTAAGGCCTGATATTTCTTCTTGAATTACTCACAAAAGGAGTGAAATCTAAATCACAGTTCCTTATAAAAATGAGACTGTTTTATTTTGGGTACTTATTTAGTGAGAATAATATTTAACACTGCATTATAGGCTATAAAAACTCTTTCTGGACAATAAAGAAACAGTAAACATTCACTTAAAATAAGCTATTGCTGGAACACTGGTGATGAGACATTTACTTTCTACAAACAGAATATGGCATCAAAAAATAATATATTTATGTGAAATTGAAGATTTGAAGACCAAGATAGGAGAAATGTGCTCATAACAACGGGATAAACTCAGACACTTCACTCTGCTTGCTTCAAAAAGAATTTTTGAGAATAACATTCAGAGTAATTTTGGGTGAGAAAGGACATTTGACATCACACATTAAAAATTTGCACACACACAAAAAATACAACACTCATTTATTAACAATTAAACTAAGCTACAGCTTAGCGTATTTCAGTAACTCTCAAGTTTCAAATGTCAAAACTATCAGCATCAAATATAAATGAACAGCATTAGGTAGTTTTATAAATTGGTTAAAAATTAAATTAAACCAAAAATATATAGAAAAAATGCCTATTATTTCCTTTTGCCTGTGAAAAGAGAAAGCTGAGTATATTCAATAGGGCAATATTTTGTATCTCTGACTTTGCAAAATGATCAACTGCAACTCATTACAACAGAGATGGATGTGCTAAGACTGAAATATTCTGGAAAACAAGATACTTGGAAACTTGATCTCAAGGCAGGAAATTGGACCTATCTAGGAGACTAAAAGTAAAAGAAATATAAATCATTCCTTTGATATATCCAAAAAGTATTGGTATAGTTTTCTTTCTGAGAGAACTGATAATTTGAGTGTTGCTGAAGTATATCCACAGGGGATATCCATCTTCCTAAGAGAATTAGCTTAGTTCCTCATGATGCATTTCTCTAAGTTTTAATTTAACTGAATTTAAAAAAAAATTGTTCATGTAATAGTTTAAGAATTTGTTTTGATAGTAACTGGTGTTGCCACGGGAGTGACATCAAGTGTCTCTGAACAAAACCAGTTCTGCACATTTCTACATAAATGGGTTGATGGGCCAATACCAATACAACCAAAATCAAACCAAATCAAACCAAAACAAACCAGAATATCCCACCCTAAATCACCCCCCAAAACAAACAAACAAACAAACAAACCCTAAAGAACCCCACAAAAACCACAAAAAAATCCCAAAAGCCAAGCCAACAAACCAGCAAAAACCCAAACAAAAGCAAACAAAAACTCCAAAAATAAAAACCCCAAAAACCCCAAAACTCCCAAAGACAAAACAAAACAAAACAATGAACTGACAAAAATCCAACCAACCAACCAACAAACCAAAAATCCACCAAAACCCCCAAAAACAACAAAAATCCACCCCAAACTCAAATCAGCAGACCCCAAAAAACCAGACCATATCAAACCAAACCAAGAAAACACCAAAAAATTATCAAAAACCCCCCAAAAACAAACCTGAAAACATACAAACAACCCCAAAATAACTCTCCCAAAAGACCCCACAAAACCCACAAAGACAGTAACAAAACAAAAGGCAGCCAACAATCAATCAAGCAAAAAACCACTGAAAACCACAACAAAAAACCCACAAACCCAAACCAACACCCTCCCCAAAACCAAAACAAATCAAGCCAAAGCCCTCACAATCCATACTAATACAAAAGAATGTTTGAATATTTGCATTTTAGACAATCAGAATTTTCATTTCCTGAAGTGTGGCAGATCATTTTGAGGGGCCAGATCAAAAGGGCTGATTTGTCTGTTCCTTTTGTAAGGTGACTACTTCTTACAGGATGGTGTTRGGGCATTGAAAGAGAACAGAAACTTCAGATTTATTCAGTGCAGAATACTAAGTTGTCACACAAGAAAAGCAAATTGTATACTTGCATTATATAGACAGATTATTCATAAGCCCTGAACGTATAAAAAGGAAACACTTTTAAAACAAATGTATAAAAAGAGAATATTTTATAAATACTGGGAAATGACCTCACAATGCTGAAATTGCCTTATAATCTATTACCCTAGCACTGTGTTTTTAATTTTTCCTCTATAATATAAAACATTATCAGCTATGGAGCTGTTTATAAAGCACAGCACTACAGTGTGTTTATTCAGTGCTATATTGSTACCTCCTGCTTTCTGTCCCTGGAATGTATTCTGATTTTTAAGACCATGTTCCTTATTCTAAGGCAGATATTTTAGGCTCAACAAATGGAAATTAAATAGTGACCCATTACACTCTATAAGCTGCACATTCTGGCCTCAGGTGCTTTAAACTCTTAAATTTTCTAGGGGACTGAAGTAATTGCTGACAGCCATGACCTCCATCACTACAAAGTTCATAGAAACACTGAAATCCCACTTGCAAGTGTTTCTGACCATGACTGGAGCCATCAAAACCACTCAAACACAACAACAACAAAAAATCTGATAGGGGAAGGATGTTTTGTATAAAGCTCTTTTGCCTGTGGATTTTGTTAGTTTTTAAAGCAATTTCAAATGAAATATCACTGTTTGCAATACCTAATTATTTATTAGGTAGTCTTGCAGAAGTGCCTCTTCAAAGGGTTTCAGAATTATTCTGTCTGGTCAATTTATGCCCCATCTGAGACAATCYACACAATCCARTTTCCACTAAAAAGATAAAAATGGTCACATTCAACTAAAACTGCCTGACACAAACTATTTAATACATTAAAATTTTTTCTCATAATTTGTCATATTCCTCTAGGGACCATCTTGGGAGAGAACAACCTGTGAGGACTGGGTTTGATTTGGAAAACAAAGCGAACTTTAATAAGACTGTTGTTGGAACAGGGCAGACAGGAAAGGAATCATTTCTCTACATCTTCATACATCACTCTTTCAAATTTTGGAGGGAAATGTGGATACTTGAGTATRAAAAGAAGATGAATGTAGAATGTGGTCCAGGCAAGATAGAAGCTCAAACCACACATGAAACTCTACATTGTGAGTTATTCTAATTTATACTACGTTTAAAATTTGGCAAGATAGGTTTTTTAAAGACCAATACTACACTTATTTAAAAAGTTTTTAATGTTCTAAAGGCGCAATGTAATTGTAAGGAAAGGTGGATCCAGAACTTGGTGATGTTTTCTACAGCTCTTTTACACTCACTGCTTTTGATTTTTAGAATTTGTCTGAATACAGAYCCCAACCCCGAGGGAAAAAAATACTTTAGCAGGGGAATAGAAGTTAAAGAATGAGAGGTACAACACTTCAGATGTTTTATCTGTTTGACAGCATACCTAACTTGTGAATGCACTTCAGYAGAATTTACTAATATTTAAATGGATTTTTTTAGAAAAAAAAATCTTGTAACATTACTCACAAACTAATATTTGAGTAAATAAATTTTGAAAGTACTTTGATTTTCTGAATTTCATTTTAATCCACATTGCCTTTAACCAATAAAGAAGAAATTTAAAGATTTTGATACTCATCATTATCATCATCATCCTCATCATCATCATCTCCAGAGGTTTTAATTTGAAATTCCCTTATTTTAAAGATGAAACTTACTCCATGGTATACAAACAGGAGTCTAGGAAATAAACCTCTTTTCTTTGTCTATATATAATTTACCTTATTAATATTTCAGTTCATATAAGTGCCTTTTTTCAGCTATTTTCAGACATTTACCTAAAAAGTGTTCAGRAATTTCCTTAAGAAGTTGGATTATTGYTGAAGCTGTMAGAATGACCCACCATATAGGCAAGAAAWAAAATTCAACRTACATTGTTGCCTGTCCCCATAACAAGGTCTTGTTTRGTTTCTGCTCAGGTTRAATGTTACACATTTTATTCAAGTCAAAAATKAAAAAGCTAAACATTCTTATTCTGAAAAAATGTAGTACGAATTATAAATTAAACCATCTTTTTCTGGAATAACAAAAATATTATTGAAAATAAAAAATATTTCCATTTAAAAGACCATCGTTATCTCAGATTCTTTAGCTTTTCCAAAAGTGTGTATTTTTCAACTAGAACATCAGTGAAATTCGAGTAGAATAACTTAAATGCAACAATTCAGCRTCTTCCTGATTTTTCCCTTTCATCCAATATAAACTCTAGCGTCAATGCTAACATAAAATGGAACTTTCAAAGAGTTTTAAGAAAGTTATACTCATCCATTCTGATATTTGTAATTTCAATTTGCTTATGTTTGGGAAATATAGCATGCAAAAATGCATTTTTAAAACCAAAATAAAGAAGAATACTACAGATGGAGAGGAAGAAAAAGAAAAAACAGAGAAATAATTAGAAACAAGGAACCTATAACATATTTTATTTTCAAAACAAATAGAAACCACAGGCAGAAGGCTGCRTTTGATTAAATTTCTATAGAGAACAAGATATTTTATTATGCTGTGCATTCTATGGGTTGTTTCAATAATAAAATGCAATTTAGTTTTACTACCAATGGCCTGTACAGTCTCCTAAAGAATGGACATTATGAAAATGATAGATATTGTTTATCATAGTGACATTTCAAGCTGTGAAAGAAATTTCAAGCAGTGGTCATCATTGCTCAGCCGCAAGAAAACACAGCTGGAAATTARAAGTGCCACAGTAAAGATGAGGAGAAACAAAGAGTTTCTGCATTTCCTTATGCACATTTAAGGAAAATACTGCAATAGCTACCTCATTTGTGTGCTGAAAATATTTAGAAGACAGTTTTGGATTTCAGATGCCTCATTTCAACAAGGGAAATAGTCCATGTTCTCAAAACTGTTATATTGGTCACCTTACAATTCTGAGCTATTTACATGAGACTGAAGAAAATGAATAATGAAAAAAGAAAAYCTAAAAAAGCCTCCAAACAAACAAAGCTTCTGAATTTGAGATGAAAACAGATGTGGCTTTCACTTAAATGACATTTTGATGGAAACAGTCAGTACCTTGGGAAGGGAGGGAGGTCTTTACCATGTAAGATTGTGGGCATTTTCAGCATCTGGATAAACTGCATCACATCTGCTGAACAGATGCAGCAATGGGATAATTCTGAAATTCAGCAATAGTTAATCCTAAGGTGCATTATCCAATTAATTCCATGTTCCCTTGGGAAGATGAATGCTAWTTTTTGGCATGGTGGGTAGTTAAGGAGTAGTATGAAGTTTTATTTTTCTGTCATTCTTAATTCACTTTCCCTGCATCCATAAAATAAACCTCCCTGAGTTCCATCTTTGCCTAAGATACACTTGGCACTGGAAACAAAATGGAATGATATAGTGTTAAACACATAGTGCTGAATAGCAAATCCCAGCAGTTAAGACAGCTGGGTGGAAGTGGGTACAAACTTCTGGTTTCTGCATCCACACAGCCAAGAGGAGTCTGGAGTAAGTCGTTTTACATTCCTAGGCAGCATATGTGCCCAAATTCTTTTAGAAAGCCTGTCTTCAGACAATACAAAAAACAGAAAAAAAAAAAAAGTGAGAGACTTAGGGAACCTTCTTTGAGACTAAGTCCTGTGAGGAGTGTCTGAGAGAGCCGGGAAAGGGGTGCAGCCTGGAGAAAAGGAGGCTCTGGGCAGACCTTCTGGCTCTGCACAGCTCCCTGACAGGAGGGGACAGCTGGAGGAGTTGGGTTCTGCTCCCAGGGAAGAGGGAGAGGAGGAGAGGGAGCAACGTAAGGCTGGGCCAAGAGTGGCTCAGGTTGGACACCAGGAAGAATTTCCCCATGGAAAGGGTGGTCAGGGCTTGGCATGGGCTGCTGGGGAGATTTGGAGTCCCCAATCCTGAAGTTGTCCAAGGAAGGTCTGGATGTGGTGCTGAGTGCWCTAGGCTGGGGACAAGGTGAGGACAGGGTGGTCTTGGAAGCTTTYTTCAACCTCAGGGATTCCATGATTCTGTGATTCTGATGTTAGGAATACACTGGTACTCAGTCASTCTGGAGAAAAGAAGGAGASTTGATGATGAAGGTGGAAATTATAATTTCCTACCAGCTTTCCAATTTCTTCCAGTTGAACCTGGTCCTTTKCACYTGGATTAAGGCCTACYCCACTGTGGTAATATATTTTTTTGGCTAATACTGATTAAGAGCATGATATTAAAAGAAATGCAGTCAGACTTGGAGATCCTGCTCAGGAWAAATGACAACAGCTGTCCAGGATCCTCATGCGTAGCCAATACCCCTCACACAACAATTATCCTCACAGAACTATTTTTCTCACAAATACTTTGTCATTGGCTGTGACTGCTTTATAAAACATCTTGATAAATTCTTTGACGGTGAGAGCAACGTGCTTCGCTACCTCTGTGGACCCTGATCTAAAATATCATTCTGCACCCAAACAGTTAATTGAAAAGTATTTTTTCAAATGAAAAGGTGTCATAACAGATCTTGGAAAACATGATTTCAAATAATTCTCTTTTTTATTTAATTTTTTAGTGCCTGCTGTAAACAAGCATTTAATACACCCAGACATGAGAGATACCTCTAAACTTTTTTTGAATTTCTTTTTTGTGTGTCTCTATGCGTTTGTGTGTTGGAGTGGCAGAAGGAGCCAGAAAGATTTACAGACTTTATTTTCTGATAAGTCTCAGAAAGTAAAATGTCAGAATTTTCATCCACTTGGAATCTAAAAAGCAATAAAATGTACAGATAACTCTCTCTTAAAAGTAATACAATTCAATATTGTTTTTGTGAGTATCTATTAATATTACCTTATTTTTCAAATTCCTTCTCCTCTCACCTCCACTATACTCAATAATTTTAGCCCCACTATGTTCAATAGTTTAAATTTGAACATTTGGATCTTGGATGAGAAAGGTAAACAGATTTTCTTATCTACCTGTTACACTATTTT
>CADDXX010000085.1:1009078-1020836 GCA_902810485.1 Alauda arvensis | reverse complement strand
ATTAACTTGTGAAATAGAGTCCCAAATTAGTGATTTCTCAGGTTCAAGAGAAAAAGTATCTTAGGAAATGGAATGTACAGTGTCAATACACAATTAGTACTAATTAAAACTGTGCAGTTCTTACATGACTGATACCAGTTTATGAGACCAATCTAAATATTTCCATTGAATTGATTTCCAGGGAAAAGATATTCCTTAAGCACGATTTTTTCAAATTTCTGTCATGCCTACAAGATCCCTGCAGTWTAAAATGTTCCAGTTTGTGGCAACCTGATAATTTTCCAAAATAATRTCTATGGGTTTTACATGTCCTGCTTCAGAAAATATTAAACAAATCCAGCCATTTGCCATGTAGTCTAATTATGAGGAGAKACATTGAAGAATAACTGTTTTTTCCATGATTTTCTGATATTTTTACTGTAAAAGAAATATTAGYGTAGGTGAAAAATGAAACCAAATAAATAAGCCTAATTTTCTAGATTTTCCAGAGGGAGTAATTTTTGTATAATCAGAAGTTCCTTTTGTCCATCAGGATCACAGGCAAATGAATATTAAGTAAAATGTTCACATTTACTAGGAATATTCAATTCAAACCCCACAAACAAAAAAAAAAAATAAACAACATATGCAACATTGTCCACATTGCAAAAGATAAGCTAATGCAGTGTGGCATAATGCCACAAAAATTTTGGGAAAGTTCTGGATTTTAGGATGAGTATTTCTAATGAAACCTGACTGCTACATAAGAAGTGGAGTTCAAAAATCGTCCTGTGTATACAATATATACGCGCAGGCATAAATTATGCATTTGTTTTATATATAATTCAMATTTCAGTTAGACTGTATAATTCATCTCTGTAAATGATATATATATTTCATTTAGCACAGCACCAGAGTGTTATCTTCCAGAAATATAGTCTCACAAACAGCAGCAAGTGCATAGTCAAAAGACCAAGAAAAATATATTAGATTTAGTGTAATTAAGCTTGGCACAGCTGCTTAACAATATGCCTGCCATAAAATAAAGGAGTGGGAAAAACAGCAGTGTGATATTTTGGTGCAAAATCACCAAATATGMTGTAAAAGCACATTTTAGGAGCACTTTGGTGATATTTTCAACTCTTCAGGCTCCACTGAAACATGTTTCAGGTTCCCAGTGTAAGAAAAATGTAGATAAATTGATGTGCATTCAGCAAAATGCTTGGGTAATCAAGCACTTGCTATGTGAGGAGAGGTTGAAGGAAGTAGATTTTGTTTCCAAATGAAGGGAAAAAATATGAGGGGGACTTAACATAACCTTCCTTATGCCTATGAGGAAAAAGAGGCTTTTTACTGGTGTAATTTCTGATTGGAAATACCRAGAAGAGGAAAAAGCTCTATGAGGATAATCAATATTGGCAAAATAGGTTGTTTCAAGACTCAGGTAGTCTTGAAAGCACTGGGGAAATAGGTGTGAATTTTGTGTTGACCTTGCTTTGATGGGGTTTTGGGCTGAAAAACCTCCTTAGGTCCATCTACGACCCATAATACTGAGAAAAGTGGTGAGGAAGATGAGAAGGATTTAAAGCTATTAAGAACTGAATCAATGCCAGAGTTTAGGCATTTTCACAGTTTTGTGAAAAATTCTGAGTATGAAACAATGAGAAGTGTGTCTGGTTGAGCTGAGTAAGGAAAGACACTATTTTTTTTTTTCTGGTGACAGATGATGATATTAGTTAGAGCTCATTTTGTGGCATTTAAAGCCATGGTAACAAATGAAAAGTTCAGATAAAGAGCAGAAGACTTTTAAAGAAATATCAAGAAAAGTCAAACACAAATCTGCTGTTTCTAAATGGCTGAAATAAAAACAGTTTACTTGGAAAGAATYTAACTTAACTCATATCCTCCCTACAAATAAGGCTTGAAATCCATCAATATTTAACTTTCTAGATAAATTCACGGAATTAAGAGCGGTCTTTTGTTCAACTGAAATGCAAAATCCAATAATGATTTTTTTTAGAGAAAATTTTTTTTTTCATTGGATCTAAGTGATACAAGTGAAAGATACAAGAACTCTCCTATGAGGCCTCAAATTCCTATTTCATTGGAGACATAAATCCTGGAAGTGCTGTATAATCTTGAAGGAGCAAGTTATTTTGTTTTGCAATACAAGCGTGTTCTAAGGARATCTCAATTCATTTGCTGAAGTAGGCAAATGTTTAAATGTTGAAACAACACCAATATGTTGTTTTAATTTTTTTTTTTAAGCAAAGATGGACTGGATTAATTCAGACTGTGTTTGCAATACTGAGGTCCTAATTCACTCATTAGAAAACCCTAAATAAATGACTCTCTTAATTACGTGGTTAAACATCTGTGTAGGTGAACTCCAGTGCACTTACCTCAAAATAAGATCCTGCACTTCCTGTGTTGTACAATTTTTTTCTGGTAGCTTTGAGTCCTGCTTTACAAACACAAGACCCTTGTACACTGCATTGTATAAAGTGTGCTCTGCAATTGGGCAACATATGGCATCAAAGAAAAATAATATATTTTCCTTCAACTAGCAGAAACTCAAAAAAATTTAAAGACCAAAGTGATAATGCAGGGTTGTTGCCTAGCAGTTTAAGAATTTAGAGAAAATTACAAAGAAATATAAATAAACTCAGAGTACTGTAACATCTTGTCATTTCCAAATTTGAGACCGTTTTTTTTGCATAGAACTGATTGTTTCAATCAAGCAGTRTTCCCATTCTTGCATAATTATCTCCATAAGTTGTCATTTTACTTTCAAACAGCAGACTGGAGACTACTTAGTTCCTGACTRGAAAGAACAGTTGTGTTTTTAAGTAAACAAAGATATTGAGGACAGAAAACATTCTTATGCTGCCTGCCAAAAACATTATAAATGTACTGGGATTTTTAACAGCCATTCTATTGCAATCACTGATTAAGTGTGCTATCAAATATCATGGACTTACATATTTTAGGCAAATTCTGAGGATTTCTGGTGCTGACAACTGTAAAGGACATAAATGAAGAAAGATTATACATTGTAATTACACCATTTCACTGTGTTAATGACATACTAAAGGACTCACTTGCATTTTCTGAAAATATAATCCCCACTAAAACTAAATTAACTGCTCTTGCACAGGTCTTCACAGATATTTAGAATTTATATGTCAATCGATTAAATGAACACACTCTTTTTGTTTCTGTATCAGAAATTGCAGGCCACACAAGATGCTTTCTGCRTAATTCTTTTCATTTTTTTAGTGCCAAAGACTCCACAAAGATATTTTACAAATTACTGTCCTCTACTTGGATGGATAAAACCTCCAAATATGAGAGGAGAAAAGGGGGTATAGAATGAATCACAAAATCAGAAATTAATAATGTCCATTTTGTGCTCAGTGCTTCTAGTGGGAGGACAAATTCAAGCACATGTCCAACAAAAGGCAAAACTATTAGATTAAGCAGAGAAAATGTCAATATTGTACCCAAATATTGATGCACACATAGTGACTCACAGCTTTTCAGAACTTGCAAGACTTTGGTTTGGGGTCAGGCTTCAGAAACATTTATTGTTTCAGGGTGAGGGTACCRGGGATATGGATATTGCAACGCATCTGTCTTGACATTATTTTATTAGTCTCAAAATAAAGACAACAAAAAATGCTTAATTTTGTTGTAGAAAAATGACACAGTCTATTTAAGATCACATATTTTCTTGCTAAATAGAGGGTAAAGCAAGTGAACCAGGTGAAACATGACTCATCTATCACAGTTATGAGAAATTATCAGCTTTTTAACAACCTACATAAGTTGTTAAAAAGTGTTTAACACTTCCATAAGTGTTTGAGACAYAGTAAAAAAATARAACACTGGCACCTAATATTATAATACAAGGCTCCTTCCAGCCATTTGAARATGCTTTACTAAGTCAATCTGGCCTCAAAATGTTCAGAAATGCAACAGCATAGTTATCACCAGTTGATAAATAAGGGGATGTAAATAATTTTGAAGTAGCCAAAGGGTCTCTTTTGGAAAAATTAGGATGGAAACCCCTCATTTTGGCAGCAGGGTAATTGGCTGGGTGTTAATCATCAATGCAGAGTGGTGACTTGCAGTAYTCCCGAGACAAAGAATCAACAGATCCGTGGCAATCTGTCCTTCTCCATGCCAGTCAGCACGTTTCCCCCTGCATCCAGTGGCCATGTCAGGACTGGAACATGAAACAACACAGTTCTTTCCYTTCCAAAATTACTGAGATGACATCCAGCAGGAAGCGAGCAGTCATCTGGCCACAACTATGTCAAGTCACTCAAAGAAGAGGAGAAAATTGCTTCAAACAAAGGGCTGCACCGGGGAGGAGGCTCCAGCCTTTTTAGCTTTCCTGGTAAATCTGCACCTGACATTGCAGACAGCTGGCGATGTTTCAGTGCACACCTTCTGAGCCTCTCAGGGAGGAAACATAACATTGCTGGCAGGTTGCTCCTGACAAAACAACCTCGAGTGGGGAGATCAAGCGGCTTTAAAGGCAAAATGCGATTTTCTGTCTGATCCTTCATGCYGGAATAGCATTTTGGCTGCACCCTGAGTCCCATTCTGAGCCAATAAGCATCTCCGTAGGGAGGAGGCATACATCAAACAGAACTAATAATCATGTTTTTACTGTCTTGGGGACTGATTTMATGGGTGGGGAGAGCTTAGTTTAGTAAGACTCTAGTCCCAGCAAAGCTCTTCAGTTTGTGCATAACCCCAACCACAGGAACATTTATGTTAAAATCTCAGACCAACTTCTACTTAAAATTAACACACTCTTAAGGTATTCAGTCAGTCGTATCTCAAGAAGAGAAAAAATGCTGTTATYATTATATTAGCCTGAATGAAACAAATTACCAAGTTTGGGATGTTATGTGGTGAATGCCATAACAAACCAATGTGCTGGATCCAGTCAGAAAAAGAATTTCCAATTTCTTGTTAAGGAAATGAAAGTTGCAATCCCATAAGCACTAGCACAGGCTGAATATGGCCATGCATTAATGTTTGCATATAGGTAATAGCAGATATGTATGTAAGTCAGGAATTTGGGCTTCTACAATTTTAATTTTCATTAAAGAATATTGTGGTTTGTGTTCTKTGTAAGGAGGTCAGATTCATACAAAGAACCACTGATTGATTTGTATGGATTTTTATGTGAAAAATGGAGTTTAAATGTCTTTGCCACCAGACTGAYACTTGTTTAGCATCATGAATTGGGGTAGGACATTCACAGTTATATTTTCAGAATTGCTTAAAARTATTGTGCCATTTGTGGATCATCTTTCATGCCATGCTTTAGGCTATTGATAGGGACAATCAGGTACATATATGTTTCCACTGTTTTTGCCGTTTTTAATATTCAGCAGAGTCCCTGTGTCCATGCCTAAACAAAGTTCAGTTTAGAGACTTAGAGCCATAATTTTRCACTCTTTCACTGATGCTGAAACAATGTGTTCTAATCTAGGAAGCGTATCCACTTTCATAAGAGAYAATATGTATCTCCAAAGGTTTTTCTAATTACATTAAGCCCATTTAAGCCTCTGATTACTGTAGTGAAAATGTGTACTCTTTAATGGATCAGACAGACCAGCTTCCAGAAGCAGACGAAGGTACTTAATTCAGTTTGCAGTTTCATTAATGCAGATTTCAAAATAATTTAGAGACACAATCAACAGTGGCAATTTCCCTATGGTTTTGTTAGATATATCTTTACCTTTATGTTTTTGCCTTTATTTGTTTTAATTACCATTATTTATTGCTTGCACAAAGGTAAAAAAAGGCATTATTTTGAAACATAGTATTGAATTCTTCTGATACACAACATTTGTAATATAGCACATATTTGGAATCTGGAATCTGTTCCATTTGCAAAACTAGTGACAAGTTACAGAATTATGTCATACATCTCTACCTTACATTTCTTTAGGAAAATAATCACTTCTAAGCCTCCTTCTTCTCATGTAGGTGTTCTGCCTAATTATTTGAGATCTGTTAATATTTATCCTGGACACCAATTCAATCCTTTACAACCCTGAAAACATCCAGCAGCTATAAAGACTCTGAGACAGCTCCTGCCAATGCTGAATCCTACAGTGAAGTGAACTTTAYACCTTAACTGTGAAGTAGCTTGGATTTAATCCTCTAGAAAAGGCAATAACCCTGTGGTTAGGGAAAATTTCATGTTCATAAATTCTTCACAGAAGCATTTCATCCCATAAAACCCCATAAAAGGAGAGGGAAAACACTCAGATTTGTGTTCTGGCTCAGTACAAAAGTTTGAGAATTGAATTCATTGTCAGAACTGGAGAAATTGTGAGGAGAGGGGAACAATCAAGAGTTGAAAAGCAGTTTAACCTACAAACTCATCACAGATGATACATAAAAGCATGTTTAGCCTCAGAAATATGCAGGTAAATGCAGTGTAAAGAATGGMGATATCTAGACAGGAAAGCAATTTTTCCAAAATAAAGAATATTGGCTACTCTGCTTCCTTTCAGTCTGGATAGGCAATGGGATCGCAATTAAAATATTTTGCAATTCACAATTTTACTCCCAGTTATCAATTTGATTCTTTTATCAGAGAGTGGTTTGGCTTGGAAGGAAGCTTAAGGCTCAACTAATGCCACCACTGCCATGGGCAGGGACACCTTCCACTATCCCAGGTTGCTCCAAGCCTCAATGTCCAGCCTGACCTTGGACACTGCCAGGGATCCAGGGGCAGCCACAGCTTCTCTGGACACCCTGTGCCAGGGCCTGCCCACCCTCCCAGGGAACAATTCCTTCCCAATATCCCATCCATCCCTGCCCTCTGGCAGTGGGAAGCCATTCCCAGTGTCCTGTCCCTCCAGCCCTTGTCAATGGTCTCTCTCCGTCTTTCCTGCAGCTTCTTCAGGCACTGCAAGGCCACAGTGAGGTCAGCCCAAAGCTTCTCCTGCCCAGGCTGAGCAATCCCAGCTCTGCCAGCCTTTCCTGACAGCAGAGCTGCTCCATCCCTCTGCTCATCCTGGAGCCTCCTCTGGCCTGGCTGCAGCAGCTCCAGCTCCTTCCTGTGCTGGCCCCAGGGCTGGGGCAGCTCTTCAGGTGGGGGCTCACAATGGCACACACAAAGACAAAGGCAAATTTTTTGTTGTTGTTTTTCAAAGGATTTGAAAGCCATCTCTAAGACCCATTCCTWCACAGACTAGTAAGGCACAAACAAAATCAGTTTTGATCGATCATGTTAAAAATTGCATTATAACTGGGTTAACCTGCCTCATCTTTCTAGTAAGATGTATTAGACAAGAAATGTGAAACAGTGTACTGCTTCAAATAATCATGTTTATGTGAAGTTGAAAAGCACAGGCATAGATTTGACATCACTCTGAGATGTTGACTTCAGCAGAGCAGCTGTTACCTCAATATTTGTTGGTGATGAAGACTCACAGATTTTTGCCCTGCTGTGCTGACTTTTTTTTGAAAACATTTAGAGTCTGAACATGTTGGAAATCATTGTCAGAGGACATCAGCACAAAAATGCTTGTGCTGAGGAAAGGCTGTGGGAGCTCGGTTGGTTTACCCTCAAGAAGAAAAGGTTAAGGGTGATTTAAATTCAGTTTTCATTGCCATAAAGGCAAGAACCTGATGCAGAAGACAAAATCAGTCTCAGAGCAACACAGCTGAGAGATCAGAGGCACACAGGTGGCACGAAGTGAGATTTCCCCTGAATCTGTGTATTAGGGAGAAGCCTTTTCAAGGTCAGGATGATTAAACACTGGAACTGCTCACAGAGAGTTCGCAAAATCTCTGTCCTGGAATTATTTCCTTCTTTTTTTTTTTAACTTGACCAGTCAGGGCCCTGAGGATGCTAATCCAAGTCTGAAGTTAATCCCTGCTTTGAATAACACAACCTCATGTGTTCTTTCTAGTCTACACAATTCTGTGATCAGTCCTGACAAATCCGCTGACTTAGACAGCTCYGACCCTCCCAAACCTGTGAATTTTTATTCCCAGACCTCTTTTTATAAGTTTGTTAAACATAAAAGTGAAAGCAAGCTTTTTAGAAAATTGTGTTTATGGGAGATGAGGATTCATTCCTTTCCATAGGTTAAGATGTAAATCAGAAACCTGTCTTAATATGTCCAATGTTTGGTGTCTTCCCTTCTCTACAACATCAGACATGAAAAAGGGATATTAAAATATTCCATTTATGTCCAACAAGGCTTTAGTGAAAATGGGAGCCTGTCAATTAATAATGACATATTGAATAATTTAAAAATAATAAATAATTAATATAAACACTATACAATATAATATCTATATTATATTTTATAATCTAGATAATATAATATTRAATATAKTATATCTAATAATGTATTACCTGACACACAACACCAGAAGACAYTTTATGACCCTTTGTAAAAACAAATCACACTGCAATAGATATTTATTTTAAGGCAAAGGTGAAGGTACAATGAGAATTACACCAAATACTGTGCACTAAACTGGATTTTTTTTTGTATTTAAAAAGACTTAAAGGAAAAAAAAGTATTTATTATTGACCCATCTTACTTTAGTCTACATATGCTTCCTTAATATGTTTGTATAAACACACATGCACTGCCAAAAGGTGAAAGTGTGAACAGCTGCCACTATTTTTGATGCAGAACTAGGAAAAATTACTCTAGTCCCATTGACAATGTCAGTCCTTGAGGTTTCCCTTGAAGGTCAAACTGTGAAGCCAATGAATTATATAATATTATATAATACTACTTATATTTCTATAATATCATATAATTTTAAAGTGTGGTAAAAWTTTTCTATTTCATGCACTCTTGCCAGCCTTATATGAAATACATAATCTGTGTGGGTGAGACATATTGCCTCTGGCAAAGTAGGAAAAAGCAGAATGAGCCAACAGCTGGGGTTTTTTTGGTTGAGGTAATTTTGAAACATTATTTATTCAATTCTAGTAGTCATAATTTTAAAAACTGTAAAACAAATTCTCTTTTGTATTTCCTTTACAAGGTCTGTATAATTAGAATATTTTCAAATTCTCATGTTTGGTCAGGATCCTACAGAGAAATCTTGATGTCTCAAAGTCAATCTGAAGCTCTCATGGTTTCTCAAGGCTTTTACTAATAAATGTTAAGCTGGTGTAAAAATCTGAGTATAAGATTGATCTAATTAGTTAAACAGTATGAAAAAAACCCAAGCTTACAAGAGGGAAATGTTTTCTCAAAGACTGGTCCTTTGGGCAAATCGAGACCAAATAATAAATAAAAAAATTAAACCATCTCTTTCTGAAAATTTGGACCACAGMAGTTTTTAATACCATGCATGATTAAATAATTGGGAGTATGGGATAAGGAGTTTTGTAAAAGACAGATTTGCTCTGTGTAGTCCATCTTGCTACAGTTTTAAAGTTAGAAAATTGGAATTTCTAATTATAGCCTTCTTTTCAACTCCTTGAATCCCACCGGTTTGCATTAGGCTCTTTARATATTTTTAGAACAGAGTTGTGTTTTGAGTAATATAAGCCTATTATATGAAGTTCCCATTTCCTATTTTAATTTCTAATAAGTTTTTTCTTTCAAAAATAGATACATGAACAACAGAAATGGTAGCTTAACCTGAAGAAAAACTTCCTCTATTATAATGTGTCCTATTTACTTAGGACCCTCCAAGTGACATCAGAGTTTTTACTGTGTACATTACTACTGTAATCAGATTATAATCAAGACTATGTTTCTGAAAATTATTTAAATTTTTCTAACATCTCTTCTGGGACTAAAGAATCCAAATATGGACAGAAGAAATATATAAAAATCTGAAAAAAAATCTTGTCTATACATAGTCACATAAATCTTGTTATAATATGTAAATATTGCTTAACAAAAAGAGGCAGGCAGGCAGGCAGGCAGGCAGGCAGGCAGGCAGGCAGGCAGGCAGGAAGGAAGGAAGGAAGGAAGGAAGGAAGGAAGGAAGGAAGGAAGGAAGGAAGGAAGGAAGGAAGATTTAAAAATGAAGAATCAAGAATCTTCATTTGTAAAGCTGTTCTTTTTTTCTTCGTAAATACTGAATTCTGTAAGGTATCATCTTTTTAACCCTGAATGAACTAAGAAGTCAAAATTTTACTTTTAGGCGTTTATTTCTTCCTACAGAAAGGAACTTTGCTTGTTCAAGTGCTGTGATTTTGTAAATGGACTCATRATTCAACAGCCCTAGTAATGTTTTGTCAAAATAGCTCAGACAACAAAATTATTTTTAACATTTTACTCATAAACTCAGTCATTTAAACAGGGCTGAGGTAATCAAGCTTTTTTATATGTCTTTCAGTATTTATAAGCTTTTACTTACAGACATTTATCCAAAACCATCAAATTTCAGCAGGCATCAGAAAAAAACCTGTTTCCTTTTCACATGAGTTTTAGGTAGAATTTAACATGTAACATTGATCTTGAGGACTGTTAAATTTCTTTTTTGTTGTTTACTTGATTTTTATTTGTTTGTTTTTGTTTGCTTAGCTTTGATTAAATTAAACATTTTGCTAGAAATKGATATGCTCTCCACTTGTGATCATTATGAGCTCACCCATCTTGAAAAGAACTTGTATTGTTTAATTACATTAATAATGGAAGTTTTGTTAGCGTGAAAAACAGAAGTATTACAGTTTAGGGCAGGACTGCTTTCCCAAAGACCAGGCAGCCAATACTGTTCTCAAGACAACAGGAAGCAGACACTGCTTTCTCTAGAGTATCCTTAAGCAGCTTAGATCAATTCTTTTTTTACAGAGCATGCTCTAGATGCTGTTCTCTTTCACACAAAACATTTTATTTGTGTAGCTGGCTCYGCTGAGTTGTGTTACTGGAGAGAGAGATATCTGTTTAAAGCCACATAACTTGGAAGCAGCCTTTTAATAAAAGGGTTGCCTGTGTTTTCCAAACTAATGATCAATTTGGTTTAATAGCTACTTAATTATCTGATGTTGCTTTTGAAGTAGAAGTCKAATAACTCACTGAATCAGATCATAATTAAGTAAGAAATTCTTTTCCAATGGTAATGTGTTTCCTTCTCATTTCCCTTATTTCTGTTTTTTTTCCCCCATCTCTTTTGTGGCTTGATCCCACAGTATATATTCCCTTATTATTCATGAGAGTTTAAACGTGGTGTTGTAAATGAAACGGATTTGCACGTCCAATTAAAATATATAAAAATAAATTTATTACGAAATAGAGTGACAAAATACCAGGAGGCCACAAACAAAAGGCAGAACCGAGCCCGGGATCAGCGCTGGGTGAACTGCGTGTACAGTCTCTACTGCCCTGTACACCCCMCAGTTCACAAAGCTGCTCGGAGCAGCCAGTTCTTACACTGTTTTTCTGCCTGGAGGCCACATTGCAACAGTCTATTCGGTGTCCAGTCCTTGTTGCACATTCATCTGGAGATCCTTTCAGCGTTGCTGGTCTGATGAATAGTTTTCCGGACCGAGAGGGGTGCTTGAATACATTTCCGAGGAGTCCCATTCAGATGTTATCCTCAGTATCGGTGCTGATGGTCTTGGTAACTGCTCTCATCCCCGGTCAGATATTGATCTGATTTATGAGTCCGCCTGTCTTTCTGTTGCAAATCCTGGTCTCCGACCTTACTGGCAGCAATGATATGATCTTAATGTGTACATTCCGCGGTCCCTGACACGGCCTTTATTGTGGCACAACTTGAGGTTTTTATAATATAAGATTATAACACTTAATAT
>CADDXX010000085.1:992914-1008128 GCA_902810485.1 Alauda arvensis | reverse complement strand
GAACTGATGATGCTGGAATCTGCTGGGAATGTCCAATTTTGCAGGTCCAAGAGAGATGAAGGATGAACCATCCAATTACTTTGATGGCACTCTAAATGCARTCATGTACCTTGATTCAGCCTTAAAGAAATGCTTATGACAAGACCCTCAATGAAATGAAACTCAATCTGTAACTGTCAAATAACTACAGATGTTTCTTGCCTGAAGTCAATCATCTGGGTGTTAGGTGTTAAAAAAATAATGTACTGCTGCTCACAAGAAGCCAGGTAAATGGGGTTTTTWAAATCCTTTTCTTTTTGTCGYGCTTTTGTTTTTTATTTTYTTTTAAAGAAAATTGTAYGCATTGTAATRCTTCTTGCTGGTAACRTGCAGAGATTATGTGTCAATCAGATGCAGTTAAAATCCTGGAGCTTATGGCTCAGGAATAATATTTCTTACCACYTGAGGAAAAAGAAAAATGCAGGAACAGTTTAGGCACCTGGAATATTTSATTACCTACTTCATTAGACTCTGTGGGACATGGGAAAAGAGATCAGAACAGCAGTCAATTATTTCTGACTGAACAGAAGCATGTGGACCAAAGTGGTCTCTGGAAGCCATCTCATACCTGAAAATGAGCATTTGGTGAACATAGAAGGAAAGGTTTTCAYAGAGTTATAGAATTATGGAATGGCTTGGCTTGGAAGGGAACTTAAGGCTCAACCAATGCCACTCCTGCCATGGCCAGAGATGCCTCCCACTGTCCCAGGGTGCTCCAAGCCTCAATGTCCAGCCTGGCCTTGGACACTGCCAAGGATCCAGGGGCAGCCACAGCTTCTCTGGGCACCCTGTGCCAGGAGCTCCTCACTCTTCCAGGGAACAATTCCTTCCCAATATCCCATCCATCCCTGCCCTCTGGCAGTGGGAAGCCATTCCCTGTGTCCTGGCCCTCCAGCCCTTTTCAATGGTCTCTCTCCATCTTTCCTGCAGTTCCTTCAGGCACTGCAAGGCCACAGTGAGGTCAGCCCAAAGCTTCTCCTGTCCAGGCTGAGCAATCCCAGCTCTGCCAGCCTTTCCTGCTCCATCCCTCTGCTCATCCTGGAACCTTCTCTGTGCCAGGGCCTTCCCACTCTTCCAGAGAACAATTCCTTCCCAATAACCCGTCCAACCCTTCCTTTTATCACTTTGAATCCTTACTGTAGCTATTGTAAAAGGATCACAACAGGGATCAAAATCTATTGCTATTGTCTCACCATAGAAAATGTTAATTAATGTTTTTCCAAGACTTTTTACAACATGTACAAAGCAACTGTAGGAGCTGTGTAAACATTTGCAGATCAGAAAGGTGGTTGGTATAGGGCTCTCCTTACAGGGAAGATAACAGGACACACAAATAAATAAGGCTTTAGAAATTCAAAATTTGTTAAGTTTCACATGTACTCAAAGATTCCTTTCCCCTTTGGCTTCTCCATTCCTCTTCCTCCTGAACCAAAAGTAAACAAAAATAAATAAAAGGGRCTTCTAAAAATTTTRTTGTTCAGMATTTCAGTAAATCACRTTTCCAGGCATGTGATGTCCCCTTCCCCTTTCCATTCCCTTTCCCTTATTCCTGCCAAATTAAATGTTTCATAATTATTACATGATTTAGTGGATTTGAAGGTATGGACAGAAAGGAAGAGGAGTAAGCAAACTGGTTTTGAAAGGGATAAAGCAGTAGCAAACACGAGGCAATGCCAATCTTTGGGCTTAAAACCTCTGGTCTACTTCCCTAATGTGTATTTCTAAGGAAAAGAAAAAAAAAAAAAGGAAGAAAATTGGATGACTGGATGCCTATATTTTATTTCCAGGGACTGCTATTAGGTCCTGGTGCGTGTACTTTTGGGGACATTATATTAGAGAGGAGGCAATTTTCCTTTGATCRTGGGATATGGAATCCCAAAAATAAATTTCTCAATCTTTGCCTCAACAAAAATCATTAAATTCATGGTCATTCTGAGCCCTGGAGCTCAAAAATATTTCCTTTGTGAAGCTATAGCTTCTTTTTTATTTTTTGACTGCAGAGCTTCACGTTTTTCGTCTCCATGATAGCTATCTCTGAATTTAAATAAGCTATTAACAGTGTTTACCATTTCTCCCCAGAGGTAATATGAGCTTGCAGAGCAAAAYGCTGCACTGTCTATATATCTATGTCCACTTTTAATAAAATGACTAGTTAACTTCAATAAATATTTTCTTAATGTGTGCCTYGCATTCCCGAGGAGTAACAAGAGTCAGGCAAAAAAATTAATAGCACTCCATAAAAAGCATGAAATGGGATTAAGATGTTTGCTACAGGAACTGTTACTAGCAAGTGTGATTCGTCTAATCTGCACATTTGATTTATTGATGGATAAATCAGCTGTAAGGGAAATGTGGTGAACTGAAATGGAAGAGTAAACTCTCCAGTAGCTATATGTGTCTAACTTCACGGCCTGTATTTATTTAGGAGGCCAGTCAGGAGAACATAAAGTTGTTTTTCAAGTTTAAATTCGTGGCTACAATACAAATGTTTGATGGACTGCARATTTTGCTGGATTTGAAGAGGAGACAGCTATCTGCAGTCGAGTGGGAGGATGACAGCGCTCGTTGCTGATCCAGACAGAAAAGTCTTTGTCACCCCTGTGCCTGCAGCACTTTCCTCCTCCATGAGGAGCTCATGTATGTCAGCACAAAGGAACTCCCACACTGTCTGCTAGTAATGGGTAAAATGCCTCTGGCTGAGGACTTCTTTGTAACACAAGAATCTCTTGTTGTTAGAGATGATGTGTGAACGTCCTCTCCCACCTTCCCTTCCCTCCTTCCCTCAACCCCAGAAAAATCAAACTCTCACCACTAATAAAAGTGGTTGTGCCATCTGTCATTTCTGGATGACTGATGTCTGCCAACATTWAGGAAAAAAAAGTTTCATAAAAAGTTTCATAACAATAAAAAGCTACCAAAGGAAGGGGGAGAAAAAAAGAAAAAAAGGAATTAAATTTGTTTTCTAATTCAGCGTCTCTCAACAAGGAGAGAGAGCCTTGTGGACTTCTCACGCCATCAGAGAGGAAGCTGGTGGGCACAAGGGGCTGGGAGGGGACAGAGCCGGGAAAGCTGACCCCAACTGACCACAGGGATATCCCAGACACACGGTGTCATRCCCAGTGTATAAAGCTGGAGGAAGGCTGGAAGGGAGGACACTACCTGGGCACTGTCTGGGAATCAGCCAGCTGGGGGTGAGTTATCACTTGTGGTTCTCATTTGTATCAGTTGTTTTTCTTGAGTTTTATTTCTCTCACTTTGTTATTCCCTCTCAGCAYCATCATGGCTGCCACAGTTGTTATTGTCATCAATTTTGTTGTCATTGTTTATTTTTGTTTAATTTCACTTTTTTGTGGTTGCTTTGAGTTTGTCTTTTCCTTTTTTTTTTAAATTTAATTTTATTTTATTTTGTATCAAGGGTTATATTGCTGGTATCTCAACTAATGAGGTTTTTCACTTTTACTCTTCCAGTTCTCTTCCTCTGATCCTGCTGGAGGGAGAAGAGTGAGCCAGAGGCTGTGTGGTGCTCAGTTCCTCTCAGATTTAACCATGACGTATAGAGACCTGATGAAAACTGAGATCTTAAAGGGGAAAAATAGAGCAATTTGCTCTTTCTAGCATGAATAAATGCACACAGATATCTATTCAATTTGGTGTTATCATTTTACACAGGGAACTTTRAAAAGAGAAGACTCTAAAACCTTTCACAATTGGCTCTACTAGCCAATGGTGGATGTCAAAAATAGATGTACTTGGGAAAAGGAGAACAGAAAGGAGTGAAATGGTGCTGTCAGAAGCGCTTATTTTTACCAAAGGCATAACAGCTCTAAGAGCGAACTCCAGCAGAGGTTTTCTAAAGAAAACCCTGCAAATAGCATTTATAAATAAAGCTGTGAGGAAGAGTATGTTTGGGTGGTTTTCTTATGATTTGTCTTGAATCTTATAATATAAACTGTAAAGGCTCTCTGAAGCCACTGTCTCATCACAAAACAATAAAAAAGCAGAGTGTTTCTATTATCATGTTGTGTGATGCCCCATGTAATAAAGAAAATAGTTTTTGATGTTTTAAAGGCTGGGGTTTTTTGTGGGTTTGGTTGTTTTTGTCGTTTTGGTCTTTTTTCCTCCAAGATATGGTAATTTCCCCTGGCTTCCATTAACTTAATGATACAATCAGAACAAATTGGAACTTCTGATTAGAGCCCTGCCTAAAAAATGTGTTGAGACACAAGAACAACATGAAAGACAATRGAAACAATACTTAGGAAAGCATTGTACCCATAACCTTTTTTTTTAAGTAACAATTTGTGTATGTTCTTCCTGGCAAATAAAAAAGATACCAGATATAGTCCTACTTCTAMGGGCCGAAGTTTGAGGGGTTTTTGCTTTATTTGGATATTTAATTTTATTTCATGTTTCTCTTAARATTGCATTATATTCCCTGTGTTCTAAAAGAATACTGTTAATTACAGTATTTTAAATGTTTGTAATAGTAAGAAAGTACTCTTTTTCCCCCAGGTTTGGGGATGAAAAGAGCAGTTAAAACTATCTGACAGGTGAATATAATAAAAAATATCCAAACACCACTGTGCTCAATCCAGCACTAGAAATAATAGAGACAGTTTAACAAACAGTGATTTTTTTACATTCTTTGGTGTTTTTTCTTCTTTCTTTTTCTGTTTGTTTCTTTGATTGATTGATTGATTGATTGATTGATTTTAGGGGTTTTTGTTTAGTTAGTTGTTGTTGTTTTAATTTGTTTTAGATGTTGGGTAATTTTGTTATGCTGGGTAATTACAGATTAGACCAAGAATGTTGGAATGGGCTCTGTAAATGTATCAGCTTGGGTGCCTGCTTATTTAGGCACCTCACTCAACGTGGTTCTTTCAGGTGGCAAAGTAGATTCCATACAAATTTASGCTCCCCAACATCTCATTGTGTTCCTCACAAGGAAATACAGGTTAAATTAAGAAAGATTTAACACCTTTAATAAGTTAAAAGTGAGGTGAGAAATTTTCTGGCAGTGATTTGAAATGCAGTTATGATGACATTTTGCATGCATCCTATCATATAAAAAATTCCAATGCTGCAATATGAACATTATAGACATATCAAAGGGGTTTCAGGTATAAATAGTTATGCATTTGTTACCTTTTGTGCATAAAAATTTCTGACTRCAGCCTGCCTCCATCTTGTTTTTTGCTGTTATATGTATTGAAGAGATTTGTGAACAGAATATTCCTATTAGAGTAGTGAGGGATGTTCTATATATAATCTCGAAATTATGTACATAAACACACATATATATATTGAAATTTATATTCTCTTTTAACACTCCCCTTAAACACTGTGTCCATCAGAATTATTATTTCAAAGGAAAGTAGAAAACCAGAGTTTTACTTAAAAGTTAAAAATAATTGTTGTCAGAATTGACTTTTTTTTGTCCTGATAATTCAGAGAGATTCCAGCTGACTGGAAGCTGGTGATGCTTTTTGGGAATGCTGCAGAAACCTGAGAACAATTTTCCAAAATAATTCCACAACTGTTGGTATCTAAGTTTTTCAATAACAGTAAATAAATGAGTGAATGAATAAATAAATAAATCAGCTTAGTCATTCACCACATTTTCYTACAGAATTTCAGGTTGGAGTGCAGTCTGCACGTGCTCAGTGTTCATCCAAATGAAACACCCAGGCAACTAAAAGTTGAGCCAAAGCAGAATAACATTATTGGRCTGATGAAATTGCTTTTCACTTTAAAATGAAAAGTGGTAAGAACCAAATTTCCTTCAGAGGACTTGGTTTATAAAGCTTCACGGTCCCTGTTTTAAAATCCTCTGAATTGCCCCATATTAGCAGAAAAAGATGTTGTTGTGTCACAGTATATTTAAGAATCTGACATTTAGAGACGCTTTTAAGATAAAAGTTTACATGTTGAGTAAAAATTAAATAAAGTGGTTTTCAGTTTAACTGTCATTTTGAATTTTCATTTTAAAGCACAAATACATTAACAGTGTCTAACCTTTTTAATCACTGATTTTGAGAAAACCATCTCTTACAGATGTGCAAAATTAAGTATTTGATTGCTTTGGGTTTTTTGGGCTTTTTTTGTGTTTTTCAGATCAGTTAGGATAAYTTTAAAACCCCAAGGATAGCTACAAAACCAAGGAATTCTCTGTAAGRAAAGGGGGTTGCTAGTAAGCGTGAGGTAGCTCTCTCTGTAGTGATACAAGATTCTTTTTTTTTCTTTTTTTGCATGGGTAAGAAAGTCATACCCAAAGAGAGATTTTTCTTTGTTTTGTAATTTAAACAATATTTACTTGCCTAATTATCTTGGAAGATGTGTTTGAGGCAGTTGAAAATGTTCAGGTGGTGGCTTGAAATTAGGAAAGAAGAAAGAAAAATAGGTGTTTTGTTGTGCGGCTGCGAGATGGGACTTCAAAGAGAGGGTGCAAAAGTAATCCAAGCAGGGAGCCTGAAGTCAAAGCTTAAGTAAAAATAGGTCGGAGTTCGAGTTGAAGTTAAATTTCATTGAAGTCTAAGCTAAAGTCAGGGTAAAAAGGAGTTGAAGTCTGAGTCTATGCTGAAGTCATTGAAGAAGTCAGACATTATTCTCACAGTACAGTGTGATATACTTACTACAGCTCAAAATAGGCCACAGCCCTAAACAACCACRAGATTTTCCCCACAAGCTACAGACAGCCTATTGTTTGTATTAGTTTGGCAGCTCTTACCAAATTATATAGTTTTAAAGACCTTGACAGTTACATGTGCAGCTCTCTTCCTGCTTCCTTTTCAAATATGTTGTCTCTCTACACCACAGCCTGTACCCAGCCAAGGCCAAGACATTTCTGTTCACAAGCTCCACCTTGCCCCCTGCTTCATCTCTCATCTGTTCTTCTACATGCTTTGTTCAGCCCTTCACCAAATAGTTCTGTCACTGGGGTTGCTGTTTACAAAGCAGCAGCACCACGGTGTCGCTGAGGTTGCAACAAATGCCCATCAGAGGACCTGRAATGTGGGTCTGGTTCACTGATTTGTTACTTTCTCCTGGCATGTTGAGTTGAGGTSTGGTTCTGTGAGGCTCTGACAGCAGAAATGCTAAAATTTAAATGCTAAAATTTAGTTCATTCAGCTAAAATGAGCTGAATTTTATTCTCCTATAAAACAAGTYATCCAAGTGAAGACATCCTACCTAAGCCAAGAACCTTGGGATTAAATCTCCCAGAATCTCCTCAAAATGAGGATATCAAAGCCAAATATTTCAGATGCAGAGTAACAAAAGCACRAAAGAGCAGAGCAGGTGTGATGGTCTGTACTCTGGGGGTTGCCCTTAACAGGACTCTTGGGTTTCCAAAGGAAAGATAAAGTAGATGAGTTTCACAGGGGGAATTRCTTTGGGATCACCTCGTGCAATTTACTCAATTATTCGTATTTAAGAATAACACTTCCTCGTTTAAAATATCTCATCCTTGCCCCTAGAAAAGCAGCATAATTTAATTTAAGAAATTACAATAAAAATTTATGCTCTGGGTTATAACCAAAACCTTTCTGCATGTTTTTGTTGTAGCATTTTYTGAGTTCCTCTGCTACATTTGCATTGCTCAAAGGGTCTTTGTGGTTCTTTCTCATGTGTATATCATTATTATGTGCCATTTCCACTCAGATTTAAATTTACAAATAAGCTGGGGTTCATTTCTTCACCATAACAATGTTCTGTTAGCAGCAGTGAATATACTTCAAATTGTGTTGTTGCTGAACTCTGTCACATCACTCCTGAAAACATTYCTAGTAAACATGGAAGAGAAAAAACACCTATAATAAGAAATAAAGCTTTGCCCCTCAGCTTGACTTGTTCCAGAACTGCATCTAAAAGAAGACATATTTATCTTTTTAGAAAAAATGTATTCACACAGATAAAAATGTTAAGCATTTCAAAATTCAATAATATAATYACATATGGTGAATATAAGACTGAAAATCTGGAGAAATCTACACCAACTGGTTGGAGTTTTCAGATCTTTGMGAGTCTATCTTTTGGGTAAAACATAATTAATTTATTTTTAGATGTCTTTGCCCCCAGTTGATGACAAAATTTAAAATATATGCAATCATCTGGGAAAAAGCAAGCCAAAGTAAACAATTATAGAATATACTTTTTCAGAATGATAGAATAGATATCTAATTACATATGAAGCAAAAAAAGGAAAATGTGTTGTAATAAAGAACTCTCTTACTTCACATAAAGATCACATTTCTCTCTTTAAAAATAATAAAATGTTAAATATTTGCTTATTCCTTCACTAAGCATAATCTTCTGAAAGAAAACCATCATGTGGATGAAATCTTTAAATCAGGTGAGATTTTAAACCCCTGAATCAGGAATTCATTCTAAATTTAAAATTCTCAGGATAACCTATGAGAATTAGCAGAGTGTGCAAATAATTTATTTTACAAATTGCTCCATGTGACTCAACAAGTTAACAGACAACATCTAGAATGTTTCCACATGTTGCAAAGCTCTTCATGAACAACACTGACCATTAATATAGGAAAAAAATTAAGTCTGCAGGTCAAGACTCACTGAAATAAGTAGAACCTCAAATTCTTTTTTTTTTTACAGAAAGAGATTCCTCTCAAAATCAGCTGCAAAAGATGATTTCTAAATGATCCCACCAACGAGTTTTATGTGGCTTATCCCATCCTGCCAATTCATCTTAGGTGTATGGATAATTTTTGCAAACAGCAGCTAATTGCTTAGCTAATTGCACTGTTCTGCACAAGAGCTCCTTAGGTGGACCACAGATGTGTCTGTCTAATAAATGAAGCTCAGGGCAAGGATAGGAAACACACAACAGGTTAACTTTTCATCTCTATCARCTTCTTAAGACTCTCAGTAGCTTTTACATGGCACGAAATGGCAATTTAATTTCATATTTTCTTGTGGCTTTAAGCAATTGGTAGAAAAAACTCCCTAGTTTCATGAAGTTATGGCTGTTATTTTCTCTAATTGTGCAAAAATACATAAATTTTCTCCTTCTTAAGGACGAGAAAATAGAGTATGTACTTATACAAGAATACAAGGGACATTTAAAAGCAGCTGAATAATTCCTTTATTGATACCTGCAGTCACTGAAAAAAGTAAAATGTAACTTCTAAGCAGGAATGATCAATAATTAAACTTACAGAGTTTTGATATCGATATTATTTTGAAACCAAGGGATATGATTCAACAGAGGGACATTATACTGGCAGATGAGGCAGATTGCAAACAAAACTTAACTTTGCATATGAAAACATCCCTGTTGCCATCCAATTCCAATGTGTCAAGAGTTGTATTCAAGAGCAGGATGGCATAGTCTGATATTCACATGATATTTGTCATTATGTACAGAATGGGGACAAGAACACTTATTTTCCAGCACAATCTGTTCTAACAATTACCACTCATTCTCATTGAGACAGTCAAAATACTTTTGGCCCTGGAAAATGCTTTTTTTTTTTCTAGGTTCCCACCAGACTGGTAAATGAGATGTAGCACAGGTCATTCTCTGTACTATCTAAACTCCTTGTAATTTTATCAGAACACCTGCACTCYTGTTATTCAAACCCTCAAGAATTTATCAAGACTACTGAAAGAAAAGCAAGACTAAAATAAGAATAAAGAGCTTGAGAAACTAACTATCAAGAATGCAAACCTCAGATAAAAGTGAACTCAGTATGATGATAGACTCTGACTAATTAAGTACCCTAAGGAGTGCGTACTAGTTTCATAGACAAAACTGAAGATCTAGTCAAATAATGTGTAATTGCATCAGTATACATACTAAAATCTATAACTGTTACTTATTGTAAACAATAAAGCAGCTTTTGCATAACCACATTAGTTCAGTGTACAAAAGTCCATTTCTTCTACAATGAGAACAATTTTCATCATCTTGTTTTGTCTAAAGGATTCTTGTGTTTACATGGATTTATTTTTTATACATAATTAATTAATTAATTAGTTAATTATATATATATATATATTTGGAAACATGAGGGTTTATGTGAGTATTCTCAAATTCTAGCCTGTAATGTGTACACACCGATTTCTATCCACAGCCACAGTGGGAGAATGGGTGCTAGGAAAGCTCCTAATTGCACCACCATAAGATGTTTTCTTGCAGTTCAAACTGTTTTGGTACAAATGTAAGACTCTGTTGACATCCATTGAATTTCTCTCCTACGCCCTAGGAATGTGAGGAAAATCAGGCACACATATGTTGGCAACCACATATTCCTGCTCTCAAAAAGCTAATATATGGATGTCATTATAAATAATTATCAAGACTTCAAATACTSTAAATTAAGTTATATTAAGACTTTAATATTTAATTTAATTTCCTCAGCAAAAGTTGCAATGTGGTGTAAATTGTGTCAGATTTCATTTCTTCTGGGGTGGAAGCAGCAAAGTTTGCAAAAGTTAGAGATTAGTGGTAATATATATTAAAGATATTTCTGATACAGAGATACAAACGTGATAACACAAAATTTACCAAAAAAARCAAGCACTGGGGTCTGAACAAGTTGTATTTCTTACACATGCACCAGATCAACAGTTTCATATCCCAGAACCAAAACTTGTGTGCCCTGACAAGCCCAAAAATCAAAGTCTATTTAAGGTAGCTCCAATGAACTCGAGAGAATATTTTTTTCCTGCAGACTCGTGCAGTAGTCTTTTTAATTGAGTGCCCATTTCACAGCTGAGTTACAAACTCCTGAGCAGGTTACAGGGGAATAGTGAGAGACTTTCATTTATACTGCCACCAGACATAACTTTAATGCTGTTCTTGCATTTAACATCTTTCACCAGTTTACTGGAGCATGAGCCCTGTAGTGCACATCATTGAACTCACGAGCACCTGAGATGGAAATACATTTGCAGAACAGCTCCCAAGCGATTAAAATGGAAAATAAGTTCTTTTATTGCAGATGTACTAATTTATAGTGTACCATTAGTATCAGCTTTTCCATTAACTCACTGAACAGACTAATACCAGAAAGGATGTGAGCTGAGTTCCTTCTCCCCCTCCACAGTCTTCCCTGGATATTTATTCCTGTAGCATAATCACCTTTCAAGGCAAATGTTTTGCAATAGCAGYAAATGACATAATTAATTTAGAAACACATAATTGCAAGGTGTGTTTCAAAGTCTAAGGGATTATTTTCACTATGATATAGGGGGAAAAAAAGATTAATTTGAAAGATTTCATTTATCTCTCCTTCCAAGACAGTGTTTGTTAAAATAAAAAACAAATGCATATGTTCTATCTTGTAGTGATCTGTGTCATTGTTTTTGCTGATCAAGCTGTTTTGAGATGAATTATCCACATAACTTAAGAAGTATTGCCAAAGAGACACAAACTTCCTTTTTTTTTTCCTATTTTTTTTATGAGAGGCTAGATGACCCACTAAATCAGATTGAATATCTGGGGAGATAGTGCYGCAAATCAATGGAATGTCATAATGTAAACAATTTTAATTTGTAGTTAGAATATAATATTAATCTAGTTCAGTGGAACACTTGCAGGCTTTTTTTTCTGGAAATATTATTTAAACACAATTATTCATAATAATTTTTTAAAAAGCAAAAAGCAATTCAGTTTTGTGTGAYGTTTTTATGGAAAATTAGACATCTATCAAGTTTTTAATTTAAGYTTCACTTTGTAAGAGGGAATCATAAGTATCACCCTCAATCCTTTTCTGGTTTTTGTTCACAAGCTTGTTTTATTGCCCAGGAAAATGGATAGCTAAATGAGTTTATCTGTAAAYTTTTTAATAAAATGGAGTGTTTTCATTTTTTATTATTTAAAGAATAAGGCTAAGACAACTTTGATTTCTCTAAACTTCTCTGTGCAAATACCATGGAGAATTGTTCTAAATTACTCTTTAATTAGATGAAAACACAAKAATAGAATTAAGTAACTGAGGCAAAAAATTGATTTAGTAGGTTAAATATGCATTCATGGATTTTATGTCTATTTCCAAAATGCACTCCATTGACAGCTCAAAGTGAGATACTTTTTGTATGAAAGTTAGGAATATGAGTTAGAGGGACATTTAGGGAAAAAGAATCTAAGTAACACTGTATGGTGATGTAATATGGTATCCTGTTGCTTGGCTTGTTTGTTTGGTTTAAATTACAATATGGTAGATCCCACAGCCCAATCTTTTTTCAGCATTTTTGCTTTCTCTGATTTTTTCTTTCRGTTTCTAAACTCATAATTTGAAGTCTGAAGGTCAAGCTAAAAACCTTTGATATTTACACATTTTCYCATTCTGCTTGTGGAACATGACTGCTGTAAGCTCCACCATGACATTTAAGGGGAAAAATGTTAAAAATACATTATAGCTTCCTCTCACACTGTTAGACCACTAAAAATGTATTTCTTTTGCTGACCAGATGGTAACCCTTTAGGATTTTTCTTAAAAAGCCCCAAAGTGAGCTAAAATTCCCCCCAACAGAATTTATGATGCACCAAATGCTAAGAATACCACTTAAGCAACCTTAAAAAGAGTTTTGTTCCTGCTTTGCCCTTTTATTTAYGTGATGATTTTAACATAATYTTGAMTTTTGCATTTAAAACMTAAAACTGCCATCATATTCSTCTTTCATGSCAGAATTRTCTTGTTCCATTGCACTGAGTACCMGASAGTTAAGATGAAATATCTACKWAATACYTCTCCATGGCTACCTTTGAARCAAAGTAGAAAATATTTTCATGAAATATCAATATTCTTCTGACTTTGTCAGAAGAAAATGTTTGGTATTTTTTGGTGGATATTTTTTTCCTTTTTATTTTCTTTCAACAACAACAAAAAAAAATTAAAAATTTTCTAAAAAATATTGGGAATACAGACCAGTTCCAGATAGATTTACACAAAATCATCTAAACTAAAGTCTCTAAGGTTTCTGCTTGGAAATATTAGAGACTGAAATGCCATGTTCTATATGAAAGCAGCTGGGCTGAACTGAAGAACCATAGGATACAAACAAACTGAAATGAACTGCAGTGATCCAGGACTTAAATTCCCTTCATTCAGTTAGGAGGGGGCGGGGGAAGTCAAAAAGTCAATGTCTCGTAACTGACTGGGTGACAAATTTCAGCAGATCAATAAAAATGCATCAAGGTAATAACCACAGATCCCATACAGAACTAAATGAAAAGAAATAAGGCAGAGTAACAGAGATAAAWTTTTTTGCATTAGAGCATTTGTACGAAGACAGCCTTCCTCAGATGGTTGTCTGCCAATTGTAAGATGATATGAGAGACTATAATTTTATTATTTTATTCATTTTTAGAGTGCTAAATTGGTAARAGTAATCCATAGCTTATGCAAGAAATACATTTTTTTATGTACATTGCTCAGCTTGGTGGCTGAGAATCAATTTCTCTGTGAAACAATAAATACTAGGACAAGATCCAAAATGCTTAAAAGGAATTTTAAAGAGGATAGGAAGGAAAACGGACAAAATTTATCTTCAATAGGAGCCAATTTTTTTCTCCCCAATGGAAAAATTAAATCTCAAGGGATAAAACTTTCCTTGCCTCATTTTGAAACTTTTTAGGTCTTTTGGTTATTTGGAGATCACATCCAGTGGTTATTGATGTGGAATATATTTGCAATTCAGGTAAACGTCACAGARTCATAGAATAGTTTAGAGTTTAAGGTCATCTAGTCCAAACTTCCTGAAACTTCCACTATCCCAGGTTGCTCCAAACTCCATCCAAGCTGGCCTTGAACAATTCCAGGGATCCTGGGGCAGCCACAGCTTCTAGGGTACCTGTGCCACAGTCACTTAAAAAAAACATCTTCCTGCCATCTCTTTTTCCAACAATAATTACCTGTTTTGTTTACACCTTCCATACCCAGGTGCAAAATTGCTGTCATTAATAAAAAACTTATCCACATGACATTCCAGTTACTGTCTTTTATCATAGCTTGACAAATCTACTTTTTGTGTAAAATAATCTGTGAGCCAATATTTCCTAATTTCATAAGTGAAGAAAAACTGCAAGGTTTAGTAAACCAGTTACTTGAATTTGAGAAGSAACATGGACACAGTTTCTTTACATGTAGATTTTTAAATTAATATGTTTAAGCAAAAAAGTTGCTGAYTTTTCTGGCTTGTCCTTGTGAAGGCAGCAAGAGAGTCTAGAAAAGTGCTCCAGTGTTATCAACAACAAAAYTGGAATATCCTGTCTTTGGAAAAAAGCTGCCAAATTGTATCATCATAGTTTTGTAAACATTGTTTTTCCCTTCTTTTCTATTATCTCAATGAAAAGTCTGCTCAACTATCAATGTACATATGTAGCGCAAAATGCTTCTAAACCAAACCATGAATTCAGAGTCCATTTATTTCAGTGATTTTCCTGTCCATCTTTTTCAGCATACAGTGAATATGTATTATAGAATCATCATACTTGAGTAGAATAACAGCACCCCTAGTATTTAAATCTGAATAAAACATTAACATTTATGTATAAATGTTGCATGAAGGAACCTTCAATGCCCTCCTTAAAGATATAAAGTAAATTCCTTTTCCTTTACAACTGGTCATCCTGTAAGCATTTTCCCAGGTATCTGGTATGGTATAAAAGATATGCAATATGTATATTCTTGGTGCAGATAGCACTGGGCTGGAAACCCAAAGTGGTAAAAAAAAAAACCAAACTGGTGAAAAAAGACCATTGTGGCACATTCATATTGAACTGCTTCCAGCGTCCCACAGTGTACCAAAAAAAAGTGCATTCATTATTTTTTTTAAACTATATTATCTATGTTCAGGCCAGTTAAGTACCTGAAAATCAGAAATATGGCTGGGCAATGAATTTAGCCTCAAGGTATCTGCAGTGCAGCTGATACAGATGAGATGGAGCCAAATGATGCCCAGAAGTATARTAAGGCATTAACTTAATCCTCAGAGGAAAAAAAAAAAAAAGATATAAGAGGAATGAACTGTGCTGGAGGTTCTGAGTTCACAGAAAGAAGTGAAAAGTCTGATAAGAGAGCCGTTAAAATAATTTTGACCCATTACATTAAATTAAATAGATTTGTGTAGGAGGAAAGGGCTGGTGACAGAATGCAAGACAGGGATGTTGGTTGCTGCATGGGAGGAAACGATCAGGAGGTCAAGA
>CADDXX010000085.1:976600-988519 GCA_902810485.1 Alauda arvensis | reverse complement strand
AAACAAAAAAACAAAAAGAAAGTTATTCCAAAGCTAGGAACGAAACTAGATGGAGAATAAACATAGGAATAATTCAAATTCAAATTTGAATTCAACACTACATCCTCTAAGGACTGTAATCTGTTGACTTTCAGTGAACTCATTAGATCTTAAACCTCTTTGACACCTTGTTTTTTTGGGGTTTTTTTTGCAAAAAAGTTAGTTTGGTGGCCATTTCCTTATTTTCTGTGTGGTAAAACTGCTTTGAGAAATAATGATAAGAACTGTAGGGGATGAAGTCAAAATCATAACTAAAACTAAAAAKGAGAGCTTTCTATTTTCTAGTTTTGTGATTCTGTATATATTTATGTTCACCTGAAATAAAGCACCCCTCCTATAAATACCTCGAAGTGCATTTTGCCATGTAAAGTCAACATTTCAGCTTTGGAAAACTTCTTTACACCTCCTAATTTTYAAAACCCTAATGGTTTCTTTATATACATTTTTTCAGTGATTTTCAAAACACAAYTTTGTTTTGACATGTTTATTGTTAATTGTCTTGATGTGTTTATCATTACATGTCAACCCCCTGTCACAGAGATGCAGTTTCTTTTACAACTTCTCTGTGATTCCTTAGGAAGTGTTTTGACTTTCCATAAATTRGGAGTTACTTTCAAGGATGGAGATATATATAGCAAATAACATTTAAAATATAACTGYAGAAGAGGCTCTGTTTATACCACTGCTTCTCCATCCATCTGGTTTAATGTCATGATCAGAGAGGAATTTCAAAGTCTATCAGCTAAAGTAGGATAAAGAACAGTTTTTAAATACTTGTCTGTTTACCCAAGCTTGCCTCCAGCTTTTTCTGCTTTTCTCCTGATTCTTCTAGGTGGAAACTTCTTTTCTGACCATGCAATAAAAATCTCTTCTTCCTTACATTTAAATTCTGGTTAAATAACCCAAAATTAAAATTGTTTTTGTAAAAACTATCAGAACATATTGATCATCATAAATTTTTAAGCTTTGATTAGAAGATTGGAAACTCTCCCACTGGCATTTTCACTTACAAATGGATTGGATGAGGGAAGGGGTTGGAAAGGGAATTGCTCATTCCCAATTTATTTTTAGTAATTCTGGGTTATGTTGGAAAAGACCTCTGGGACCATCCAGTCCAACATTTGACCCATCCCCACCTTGTCCCCAGTCCAGATCACTGARTGCCACCTCCAGGACTTCCTTGGGCACCTCCAGGGATGGAGGCTCCAAACCTCCCTTGGCAGCCCCTGCCAAGCCCTKACCACCCTTTCCATGGGGAAATTCCTGCTGATGTCCASCCTGAACYTCTCCTGGCACAGCCTAACTTTATGTGGAAAATATCTGAGTGATCCTGAATTATATTGAATAATTTCAGTTAAATTATCTACCTCTATTACCAAATCTGAGAAACACACAGATTAAGAAGGAGRAAGTTCACCRAAGGTTCACCAAAGTTTTTGTCTCAGCTCTAGAGGCAAACAAGTTCTGAGAGACCCTGGGCATCTTTCATATCTGAGGATTGAAAAAAAAAAAAAAAGACTGTCAAACTTTATTTAATATAATCTTCAACAATTGTTTGCATTAGTTCAAAGCAATTGTAAGTTTATTTGTTGACTTCTGAATATTCCCACAGGATGAATGTCAGCCTCAGAAAAATAAAGAAGTCCAGCTGCGGCAAGCAATTAAGAAGGTGGATGAAGGCTGCAGTCCTGATGTGCTGGTTGTGCTGAATAGYAGGATTTTCCAACATGCTGCCATASTTCTGGCATTTTGCATTTATTTATCTTCACCTCTGAGATATATATATACATATATGTTCAAATAAATAACTGCAGAAAAAACCACAAGTACAAAAAGTCTTTTGATGTGCTGAATGGTATTTATTAGAGCAATGTACTAGACACAAATATAATGTGTCTTTTATTGCTCTTTAATCTTAGGCATTTTTTGATTATTCCATTATTTTTAGGTTCCTGATGTTTTTAGTCTGTTCCACACTTTTGTCCAACAGCCCAATAATTTCTACTATATTATGACCAATGGGTATACTTCAGAATTTCCTTAATGAAGAGAAAAATATCATAAGTAACCCCTAAAGAAACAATACAAGAAATTTTAATTAATGACATATATTTTATGAGAGATATYGTGGTATTCTGAAGACCAGGTCACCATCTTCTTCAAAGCATTAAATCTGGCTWCAGACAGGGAGAGAATGTGCATGATTTCAATTGTTTTTACTTCAAATAATGTACACTAAATGCATGAAATTAAAATAAGTCCAGAAATTCTAATAAAAGACAATAAGGACATCTTTTTTCATTATTTCTTTTTGCTCCTATTGAAAAAGATAGAGCCTTTGAACTAAGTCAGCATCTGTGGCAGGTTATACTACTGCCGCTTGCTCTGTTAATAAAAAAGCAAAGATTCACAAKCAAAGAATCACAAAATAAAGGGAAGATAACCTCTTTCATTTGGAAAACACATTTCAAACACAATAAACATTGAACTCATCACCTGAAACTCYAAGAAATATAATATTGTTCCTAGCATCTTTAAGGTGAAAATAACCAAAACCAAAGCAAAATGAAAAGATGTCATTGCCTGCCCCTCACACACACACACTCTACCTGAGACCATTTAAAGACCTACACTTTGCATTTTATTCCTCAGAGAGGYTTCTCAAAAGTTACAGCTTATTTCTGAAGTAATTCTGCAAAGTGACCAAGTGCCCCCAATTTTAATGGACTGTATCAGCCTCACAGGGAYGGTTGCTGCAACATTAACTTGTGCCTTTTAAAGCCACAAGCTGGAAAGGCACAGCGTTTGGGTTATGGAAACACAATTCTTTGCACTGTCCTCTGTCAGAAAGTCAGCAAACTCCCAGAATTCACYTCACACAAGGATATTTTAGAGAACAGTTTCACCCTTTTCTGGATGCTGAAACTGAAGCCAAAGAGCATTTCCTGCACAGTCTGTTTGCTGAGGATGCTGAATGTATATTTATAGCCAGTAATGGTCCTTCACCAGCGGCTCAGACCAGTGGAACTTAATGGYTTGGAGTTGTTCAATGTTTATTTCCAGTTCATTTCCAGCCACAATGAAATACCAGGATCTCACTCACTTTAACTTGGGGAGTACTTCTTACTTTTTTTTCTGGCTTTTTGCCAGACATCAACTAATCCCAAACTACATAGAGCAAATGGAAATGTCTAAGGAAAGATTCATACAGCACAGCTAGAAAGACCTTTTAAAGTGTAGCAGGTATCTTAATAGCCACAAAGTATTTCGAATTTTGACCAGAAYCCTTTGACTGAAAGAGCATGAGATGTTCAAAAGGTTATTCTGAAGAGGAACAAATAAAAAATGTAAACCAACATTTTAGAACCTTTCACTCTTTATTTTTCTTTTTTTTAAGGTTTACTAATCCTTTAATTGACRTGGAATTTCCACTCAAGTCAAAAGTCTCATGAGCTATTATTAAGCTGCGCAAGAAAACAGCTTAATAATAAAACAGCAAATCAAATGTCATCGTTTTACCCACAACCATAATAAGAGGTCTGGCAGGAAACTTTGTGCCACACTGAAATCAGTGTTCAGAAGTTTAAAAGGAAAATACAGGAGTGACAATACTGATGGTAGGAATTACAGAAAATATGATTTTTATTCCCATAAAGACAAAGTGAAATCAAAGTCATGTCTCCCTCATTTTCTACAAGATAAACCTACAAATTTTGACAAAGACATTATGTAGAGTATAATTTCTACATATATAGCCAAAAGATTTTTAGCCAATGTAATGGCAGTGGAGTGTAGCCACTCCTCAGTAATGTTGTAGAATTATGTATGCATGTATAGAATGCCTCGCTTCCCAATTAGAGATTTAAGATAATCTAARCACGATATAATCTCTTTGCAACTATGCAGACTTGTGAGGTTTTAAAACAATTAAGCTTTATTTACATCAAAAATGCAAAAAAACCTGTTGTTCWATGTTCCTAATAAGCTGAAGTTATGGAAGACTTCACATTAAATGACCCATAAGAAATTAAAGTCAATCAGAGCCCAATAATGCTCAGCTGTGTCAATTGGATACTTTTTCAGCATCAGTTGAAGATGAGGATGCTGGATAAAGGGGATAGACAGGAAATGGGAAGACATTTTTGCTAATGCAGTTGTGCAGACAAAACACATTGCTACATCCCTCCAGACTGAACTAAGGTTTAGTGAAAATATGTGGTATATAAAACATATAAGATAGAGTAAATGCTAGTCAGGAGYAAGTTGGGAGATGAAAAAGCAAAATGAAAGGGAAGAGTAAGGCAGGAAATTTATGCTTATACACGAATCCRTTGAAAATTAAAGGATAATTTTTGATACTTTTTTATGACAAGCTCTAATTTCCATATGTCTAAATTAACAATAATCCTTGTTCAAGAGAATATCCTTTTCTCTGTGTATACAAAATATAAATCAGCCAATTAAAAAAAACAATTCATCTTCATTTTGAGCAGAGTAAAGCCCCTTTTCTGTAACAAGAATTTCAAAGATGGGAGAAAAAAATAGACATGCAGTGGATTTTTAAATGTTAGTTTGATGTTTATATGTTTTCTCTAGTTTTAGGGGTTTTAAGTGGGTCTAATTCTTGCTTTGCAAAGAGAAAAAAAAAGGCAGAGTGAAATCAGTCTGCAATAAAATTGAAAGTAAAAAGTTCAAGTGAATATAARTTCATCTATTTAAAGCAGAACACAAGATGTATTTCTGAAATCATACCTGAGACACGTGTTCGAATTAGGWCACCACATCTCTTATCTTTTTGGAGAAACTCCTCAGACTGAATCTTTTTCTTTTATTGGTTCCCTTTTATTGTATCCATAGAACTTGAACATAAAAAATGTAATTTGAGGGTAACATCAAAAACACAACTTTAAGAAAAACCCTTCTCTGATAAAATGGAGTCAGTTCTTTCACTATCCTTCTTTAGTTTTCCAGGGCAGTGAGCAGGAATGCTGTTTATTTTACTTTCTGGATGCAGCTTCCTACTTAAAAGTCTCAAACCTTTCTCATACAGTTTCTCAGTACCTGGTTGCTGAGAATGTAACTGAGCTTCAAATAATGAACTCAATCTAAAATACTTTGTTTCTGCTAAACAGTGTTACAATTTTAAAAAATTARTTAACTAACAAAAAATTAAATTTTAATGGCTTTTGAGTCAGAAAATCCAAAKAAACCTTTATATTTCCTATAGGAAAAAAATCCATCTTCTTGAAGAAAATTCCTAATGTCTGATATTGACAATAGACCTTTTATAAGGAGTCAACATTATTAAACAGCAAAGAAAGCCAAATGAAACCAAACAAACTGGCATTTGCACAGAAAAAGGAAGTGGTTCTTTCATTAGATGTTGTATTAAATACATAAAGAATATATAAATAACAGGTTTTCTGTAGTTTTCACAGACTTMTTAGGCAAAATTTTATCACTGTGTTCTGGTCCTCCTCATTGTGCTAATATTGAAAAGCACAGTTTTCAATAATAAAGTCAGGAAAAAGGACTTCTGAGTATTTTAATATCTATTAATGTGAAAGATCTAAAGTTCAGAATTATTCCCTGCTACAGCAGCTGTGGTGACCTGATCATAATTACATCATGATTCTGCATACATTTGTTGCAAAAATATTTAAGTTTTGGCTTTCTTCTATTTCATAAAAGCCATAAAATTTATTTAACCTAACCATGGAACAGCACAAGTTAAATGGATATGTTGCCACTACGGTTAATACCACTGATGTTTATGATTAACTAAAGTGCTAAAAAGCTCCTTATGTGCATTTAAAAAAAGTAGATTCTGGCCCCAAAATATAGTGYATGGATTGAACATTAGATACTGTGCTATGTTAATCTTCTCTGTTTCTTAAAAACAATCTAAATAAATTTGTCTTAAAATTGCAATAGACCTAATATAATCTATCACTGTTTTGATCACTTAGAGTGAGACAGATACTTTTACAATATAGTCCATGTAAAAGAAATTGCTCATCAATATCACAAAAAATAAAATTCTTGTTCCCTGAAGCCGAAGTCTCTGGGGTTTGCTGATTCTAGAAATTAATGGCATTAGTCTACAGGTAAAACCCATTTTCATCTTTTGGTGTTGTGCTCTAAAAAATTAAAAAGAGAAAAATAGCTATACCRGTTCTGCATCATATCAAACATATTTTTAATCTTGTAGATCATTCTCTTTCATCACAGCACTTGTAGAGAAATAAATATGGAAAGCAGTTGAAAAAATATCCTTTATCATGAGTAGTGTCAGCTTTGGAATGTTTTGTGTAGGGAATCTCTGCACTTGATTCTATAAGGCACAGTTAAAGTTAGACTGCAGAATCTCCAGGTTTTTTTTTTCAATCCAAACTGCTCTATTCTTCCATGCTTACAATTTAGCTTTTTTGCTGCCTCTGACCTCTTCAATATAAAATCTCACAAATTTCCTGAAATTTTTATAACCTATTTGATCTTATTATTTCCTAATAACAGATTTACTCAGATATTGCTATTAAGAACTTCAATCTCCAGTAAAATTGTTAGTGAAGTCAATGATCATAAAAGAAAATTATGGTCAAAAACTAATAAAAGCTGGAGTTTCAGTAATGGCTTAGATCAATCATTTGGAAAGCCACTACCTCAAGATCTTTTTCAGCGGAAATAAAAGTGCACGACTGACTTCTATACCTTTTACAGGAGAAAATAATTTGACATCTGACATTTTTTCCTAAAAGTTCTTCTAGACTTGGAAATGAAAATGAAGCTTGGATACTTTTTGGTYGAGAATAGCAGCATTGAAATCAGAAAAGTGAGTTGCAAATGGTGTTGACAAATCTGTATAGAAGAGGAATTAACAGAATCTAAAGGACAGAGAAAGATCAAACTCAGGAAATTCAAGTAAAGAAACATTTTTCAGGTGTACGCCATATATTATTTTCTAAAACATATCTTTAAAAGAAATTTTATATCAGCATTGATCACTCATGTTCCTGTGAGAAAAGAAATACTAACCAAATAACTACACAACCAACTCTACATTATTGTCAGTMTCTCTTTAGTCTTTCTCATTATTATTACTTTTAAAATGTTAAATAAGTATGTAAGAAATTAAAAAAATCTAGATAAGACCTTCAAGGAAATGCATTTTGAATTTTTTTTCATTATTTTGGGCAACCTTAGTTTCTGTTGTGGTTTTTATTGCTGTTTCCACCTGTCAGCTTTCCAAACTAAGCAGATCMTTTTATAGAGCCAAATCATTTTTCCATTCAAAAAAGTGCTTTGCTGTATTCACTCCTAGTTAATTCTTAAGCTGTTGAATCTCCATGCATTAGCCTGGCATACTTATTATTACATTCCAAGTATATACGTTTATTTTCAAATTACTTCACATTTCCTTTTCCTAACAACATCACAAAAAACTCACAAATAAAATTTTAAAATTCCTCCCTGCTAGTCCATAAAAGATTTTATATCTCTTTCACTGATGTCTAAACACTTATGYCAATCATACATTTCTTCTTACTCAGGATAGCCCATAGTGAATTTTTTCACAGTTATGCCTGCTGTAGAAGATCCATTTAATTCATAAATGTACAAATAGGTTCACTGATATTTCATGTTGGGCTTTGTTGTTGTTGTTTGGTTGTTTTTTTTTTCTGTTCAAATATTTATACAACCAGAGGGAATTAAAAAGAGAAGAAAAGACTTTCTGAAATCTTTCCTGGAAAAGCATGTCCACAACTGTCTGCTCACAGGGCTTGGCCACTGTCTCAGGGCCCTAAGACAATTAAACACAAGACACTTCAGAGGCCAGGGTCACCTGAGTTGAGCAGCTGTTGGCTAATGAGCTGTGAATCCTTCATAATGCTGTAATTTTTATTTGATAGAAAAATAATGGTGAATTTACTTAACCTGCACCTATAATTAGCAGTGTTTTGCTTCTCRGTGGTGTTTTCTTTTGTCAGCCAAAGATTTTTGTCTACTTACCTGAAATACAAATTTCYTACAAGGGATGAGATTTGTTTTGATAAAGGTACAAATTTTGTTGATTAAAAGATTGAGTTTCTCTTCATTAAAAAGTCAGTATTTTTGTAATTATATAAGCCTGATTTAGAGTTAATATTACTTGACAGTGAACAATTAAGAGTAAAAAGCCCCTGAAACAATGAAATTGAAGCATTTAATTACCTCAATTTAAACAGTGAGTTCAAAGCAAAAATGATCAACTTGAACATGAGTGTTTCAAATGAAAGTATTTCCTTTCCACATGGAAAATTCTAATTCTGCTTGGTGAAATTTGGTGAYTAAAAAGATTGGATTTTAAAAAATATCTGTTAAGAATACTTCCCAAGGCATTTAAATAAAGAAATCCACATATTTCAAGGCAAATGGACTTAAATTTTGTTCTTATTTGCTGCCTGAATCTAGCCAAATATATTTTACACCARTCCAAAACTTCAAAAACAGAAATAAAACAGCTGACCATTAAAAACAAAAAACAAACAAACAAAAAAAAAACTGCATAGGGAGAAGTTAATACATGAAATTAAACTGAAATGTGAACATCTGACTTGTTTTATTTCAAAAKATTTATGTCAGTATTTATTATGTCAGCGGTGTCAGGCACAAGATTATGCCTCTGGATGTATAGGAGCTCTATGTATTTCCTGGATATATAACTAAAGGATAAAGACAAATAAGTAAAGAGTAAGATATATATACATATTTTTTTTTTTTATTGCAGGAGAGTAGGGGTTTTAGGAAGATTGAGGAAAGAATGATCATTGGTGGGTTAGAAGCAAAAAATTGTCTCAGACACACAGAAGGAACTACAAATGAGTGAACAAATTCAGTCACAAAAGGTGGAAAGCAAATGGCTGGACACTTGATGTACTTATGTGGCATATTGTGCAGGTAAAAAAGAAATTATTTGTGCTTCTTTGAAAAATCCTTCTGTATTCTGCCTTGAAACYGAGCAAGCAAATTAACAGCACAGTCATTAATTTATCTTTAAAACTTATCRGATAATAAACAAATAAATAATTTTAGAACCACAGTTGTTGTGACTTTTTTTTTTTCTCTCTGTCTGTGAAAGAGTAAATATGCACAAATTTCTGCTGGCCTTAGCTCCGGGAAGTGTCATGTTCCTTTAGACTCGGAGACTATGGATAAAAAAAAATCACAGGGGAAGGTGTGCAAAGTCCTGCTAATGTGAAGACAGGTCTTCTGTTCCAGCAGTTCTCTATTTGGTAACAATAATTACTTCCATTCTTCCCTGGATATCTGATATTGACCCTTCTAAACAGATAGGGAAAGATAAGAAGGATTTTATGGCTTAAACAGCTCTGTATCTTAAATTATARAAGTACTTGAAACCTCTAGGCAAAAGGTTGTTTTTAGAGAGTGCACATTTTAAAAGCTTTTAAACTGCTTTCTGCAGTTCAGAAATCCCATTATTCTCTTGCCATTGTGTTCTTGTGTAGCTTCAGCTGCAAAACTGTATTTGTCTTCCTTATACATTTCTAAATYTTATTTACCCTGTGAAGAATAATTAAATCACAAAGCAAGCAAAGCCAGTGGTGAATGAAAAGCTAGTGCTGCAAAACAGAATCAAAAATTGAAACTAAAGAGTTTAGCTTTAGCAGCTAATTTACTTAGGTATCACCCTAAGGCGTCAACAGCATTTATCACTACTGCAGTAGTCTGGAACGTTTGCTCCATCACTAGGAGCAGAAGTGGTTAGGAAAGGGAAAAAAATAGGAAAATCAGGAAATACAAAGTACATATTGAAATGAATCAGCAAATACACAGAAATTCTACAACTAGGCATTATCTGTTTAGAATTAAACTAATGCACATGTGAGGTTCTAGGTAAGGAGCCATGCTTATTAATGAAGTCACCCACGATGTGGAGATGTCAGAARATTTTAAAGTAAAATAAAGTTCAGCCACATTTCTAAAGGGTTTTRCAGGGTAACTCAAATATTTGTGTGTAACCACAATTTTAAGAGGGTGAATGAAGAGTTTATAAAGGCAGTAAAAGAGGGTGGCAGCAGAGATTTTGCAAGAAATTAAGTTTTTCACAAGAGCATCTTTGTAATATTTCGAGTCATTTAAATCCATCTCTGTTACTGTTTAAACTAACACGAAGAAACAAGCAATACAAAGACAAGCAGGAGGCAACATGCAACTTTTAGAGAAGGCTCCAAAACTAACATGAAAATTCTTTTTTTGTAATACTAGCAACACTAAAAAAAAAAAAAAAAAGTGTTTCCACAGTATTTCTTCTGACTTCAGTGATCAAATCTGAGGTTTGAAAATGCCAGTGAGACCCATAACTGAAAATTTAGGGGTTTGAGCAACTGGTTTAAATTATTTAACTCTTCTATTACTTTTACAGTTCAATGAATAACAAAAAGGATAAGGRACTCATTGAATAAAGAGTGCAAAGATTTTATTTGGTTGTTCTCTCCCTCCAAAAATTTGCAGTAAAACTAAACATATTTAGCTGAAGTGAATACTTCTATTCTTTTCAGTTTGTTAATACAAAAACTAAATATTAAAACAATGCAAAAATGGCTTTATGGATTTAAAATAACAARAGAAATCAATCCTATCTATTAATTTTAAATTTCCTTGCTTTTGTGGTTTTAAGATAACCCTATAGTTTTCCTCGGTAGTACATTTTTCTATCTAACATCACTGCCTGATATAGTTTAARCTGTATATATTTATTTCAGCTGTATCTGTTTCTCTAGCCCCTTAAAATCTTTCACTTTGTTAAAAGTGCTTTCAATTGAAATGCAAATGGAGATAAACTTTGAAGAATCATTGAGACAATATTACTGTAAATATTGTACATATTTTAAACTGTGTTTTCAAGATTTTCTATTTCTAGAAGTGCATCTCTGCTCATTTGAGGAAAAGAAGAAAAACTAAACATTTCTTGTTTTGTGCAAAATGCCATGTATTGTCAAGAAAACTCAGCTGTTCTTCATCATGATTAATGGAGCAAAATGTAGTGACTCTGTCTTACTAAAATCATCAATTCCCTCTCATTTAGAATAAATTTCTAACTACTCATCATCAAGCGATAATTTTTCCTACCTTTGGTGATGAAGATGTCAAACTACACTCATGGTCCAACCATTCCTGCCACATTCATAAGTTCACTTGTSTGTTAGATCATCACGTACATTAAGCTCAGTAAGTTGTGATTTTATGTGGGATTTTATGAAACAACATCTGTCAGAGAAGATAAAACAGGACAACCTCAAAATTACATTTAGCAAAAAGATCAGATGATATAAAAGCTATAAGCAGAGTAGAAATTAGGGCCAAGGCAGATAGTTACTGAGTAGCTAGAAGATAAAGGCTTAGCCCAACCAAGAGAGTCTCCCTGTGATATGACAAAACCCTAAGATCGTGAAGGCATTCTGAGAGTCCAAAGATCACAGACTCTAGGAAAGTGGCAAAAAGAGTTTTTGGAAGTAAGTTTTCAAGTGTAACAAGTATGGTAATGTAGCAACTCTTATAGGCTATATGTAAATTGTATGGAGTATGTGTCTTCTATGGATTGGTTATTGTAAATTGTAATAGTCAACACAGAGAAAGATAAAATGTATTGTAACAAGGACACAAGACACGCACATACACTTCTAAACACAACACTTCTACACACCCACATACACACCCACACCCACACCCACACACACAAGCTTCTGTGTGCCTGYTTGCAAGGCATACACGACACAGACACAACAGACTCGCACATACACACAARCTTATGTTTGCTTGCTTGCTTGCATGTTCTTCTGTCCGTGCTCTCTCCTGCACTCTCTCTCCCTCTCTGAGCCT
>CADDXX010000085.1:925141-948060 GCA_902810485.1 Alauda arvensis | reverse complement strand
AAAGAAAAAGAAAAAGAAAAAGAAAAAGAAAAAGAAAAAGAAAAAGAAAAAGAAAAAGAAAAAGAAAAAGAAAAAGAAAAAGAAAAAGAAAAAGAAAACCCAAGAAAGCCCACACCAAAAAGAGCACAAAACCCCCCCAAAAACCCAAAAATATAAAAACTAAAAATAGGAATACTAAGAAGAACTAGAAGAAGGTGAAGTAGATGAAGACATAGTAGTACCATAAAAGAGTAAGAATAAAAATAAGAACAGGAATAAGAGTGAGACTAAATATAAGAAAATAATAAGAATAAAAAACTAAATATAGGAGGAGGAGAAGAAGAAGAAGAAGAAAGAAGAAGAAAGAAGAAGAAGAAGAAGAAGAAGAAGAAGAAGAAGAAGAAGAAGAAGAAGACGAAGAATTGGGAAATAATCAGAATAAGAGTAAAAATAAGGAAAGAAATAAGAAAAAGAATAAGAAAAACCTTAAGGAGAAGAAAAAGCAATAGAAGAAGAAGGAATGTGAAAAAGAATAAGAAAAAGAACAGGAAAAAATCCAAATAAGAATAGAAATAAGGAAAGGAATAAGGAAAACTTAAGAAAAAGTGCAAGACAATAAAGCATAAGAAAAGGAAAATCAAATGGTAAAGCATAAGAAAAAGAAGAAGCCAAAGCAAAAGAAGTAGAATGGAGTTAGAATAATAAAAAGAARAAGAATAGAGAGAAAGAGAAGGAGGCGAAGGACAAGGGGAAGGGGAACAAGAAGAAAAGGACAACAAAGAGAATAAGAAGAACAAGAAATACAAGAACAAGAAGAACAAAACCAAAAAGAAATCAAGAAGAAGAAGAAGAAGACACAGTGAGGATGAGTCATAATCCCTCTGAGAGCCCCAAAGCACTCCCCAGGCTCATTGCTGAGGCCTTGCAGCAGAGCCCTACATGGGATTCAAAGTGATGCAACAGATCCAAAGTCTGGTGCAAGAGACCACATCAAACTTCCCCCAGCCAGGGCAGGTACCTGGGTGTTCCCCCTGGCCCAAGTGTCTGTCAGTGTGCTGAACTCGATGTTCTCAGGGGACCCTCAGCACCAAGGAGTCCTGATGGAGAGCGTCAATGGGACACTGTTGGCAGGCACGGAGGGGTGAAGTTTAGTCCTAATCTGTCTCTGTTTTCATTTTAATCTTAATTTTCATTATTTTTATTTTCTGTGTGATATATTTGTTCTGCTATAGAAAAGAACTAAAATGGTCTTGTCCCTCCTTTCTGCTGCAATTCAATTGTTTTAAAATAAATCTGCCTTATATAAATGGTGGTTATTCTGTGTCCTTTCACTCTGATCACCCCAAGTGGTGAATTAGCCCCTTGTTACCCGTCCTCAGAGGTGGCTTGTAWAATCTTTCTAAATTAGGAAGCCACTGCTTTTTGTCATGCAAAGGAAAAGCTGAATCTGAGGAAAAGTTAGTGTCATTTTCAGGCTAAAAGGAGGCACTTTAATTTCAAAGGAAGAACGCTTTCAGCGATGCCTTGTTGAGACAGAGCTTTGCTTTGAGTGGTGATATCTTCATATCAGGCCGAGTGTGGATGATGTTTTGGCTTGTTTCCATCTATATAGGACTCTAAAGTGCTGCAGGTGGGGAACTAATACSTATAAAACAAATTTTCAGATGAAATCATATCACACTGTTTGTTTTCACATTTCCTGTGATTTCAACATTTTCCYGTGGATTTACTGTGACAGAAAAATTCTAATTCTTCTGAAGTTTGATCTTTTAATGCCTCAATAAAGGCAGATTTTCCCTTCAGACACTTAGCCTCTGGTTATAGCATCAAAACCAAACTAAAAAAAAAAAGGTAATACCTGAGTAGAGTAAATTATGTCTTCTCAGGGTGATCTCAGAGCTATCCAAAGAGAGAGCTAGTAGAAAAAAATGACTATTCAAGATTTATTATTGATTTTCTTACCAGCGTCTTTTATTTATTGGTTATCTTCTGATGAGAAAATAAAAGGAAATCTAGTGATATTCATTCTCTGCACTCTGTGAAATCATTAGTCCAAGTTTATTGCAGGACTAGTGATGTCATTGGTGGCATGGATTTGTGTCACTTTGGATAGCAATTCCAACAAGCAGAGTGGTGTGTTGTGCTTGGACTCAGACCTCCATAGGTTCCTTCCAAACAATATTTCAGCAATTCTATTGTCTTTGTGGGTTTTTTTTCACTGTGTCCTATTTTGATCGCACCTATTTTGTTTTAATGATGTTCTAACTTTATGAAAAATATTTTGTTCCCTTTGATCATAGGATGTTTTTCCAACATTAGTCACCTATGAATAATTATGCTTTTTATAATACTTTATTAAAGTGAGTGACCATGCTGACTACATCTCATCTCTAATTACATGGCATGAAAGAAAATAAGGGAACTATTGTAATATAATAACCCAAAAGTTTTAAATCTGAAACCACAAATCAAAACAAAACTAAATGAGAAGCATGGATTTTTATTAAACTGAATTTCTTTTTCCCCTAGAAAGTGTGCTGTGGCAACACAAATATTTCACTCAGTTTGAACTCCACAGAGTACAAAACTCAAATATCTTCCAAAAATGCATATTGGAAGTTACCCCAAAAAAAAGCAAACAAACAGAAACCCACAACATTTTCACCAGTAAGACCTTTCAGAAGATCAAAATTCCAGCAAATTGATACAGCCAGTAAGGGACAGAAGGAAAATGTACTAAAAAAAAAAAAAATCAGGTAATGCAGATGCATCATTTCTGTTACTTGAAAAGTAAACAGAACAGACTGAGCAACAGCCATGCTATGAAGAACAGCTTGCTACATTTTAATTAACCTTTCAATAGCATGGGAATTGAATTTATTGAACTTCTACAGAAATCAACAGTATCCTTAAAACATACTTCAAAGGGAAATATAGTGRCCCAGGAGCTAGATGCACATCCTCCTAAGTATCCGCTTGGCTGGCAGTCTGGAAAGTGCCAGCTTCAAAGGATTAAAGCTTTATTTTGAGGATCCTAATTGAAGTGTTACTATGGGATATAACGGTGCCAGTGGTCATGCTTTCAAATATAGCAGAAAGGTGTCACTCACCTTAACTGACAGCCCCATGAAATGTGAGATTAATGCAGCCTTTGTGATTCTGCTGCAGAGCCCTTTATCCCCTTGGCTCCCCTGTGGCTCTGAGGGACAGCACTTTTCTGGCTGTTAAACATTTTGGGTCACTCTGGACCAGTGCAGTTTAAGAGCACGTTAACCTGCTTGGCACAAAATTCCACTAGACTCCAATCGATATTTGTGGAGTAGGTGCTTCTTGGAAACATTACAAAGTTTGGGGTTTCTTTTAGTTTTTTTAATTTTTTTTTAAAKTTGAGTACTATCCAAAAGAGAAGACAAGTTGCAGTTTTCAGTCTAATAACCAATAGCCTGAGGCAAAATGTGGGCACCTGACCCAAAACATTGAAGTTACTATTCAAAAGATCGGGGTTGTTATTATGAACAAGCTGGCAGAGAGTTCACCAGGAAGTTATTGTACCAGAAATATACTTTGCTTTCAGTAAAAAGAATGTTTGGACTCTTAAGTCTGTGGTTCATGCCTTTCTCCTGCCTAAGAAGGCTGAAACCTTCTGCCTCTCATTATTCGTTGATAATAATAATAATAATAATAATAATAATAATAATAATAATAATAATAATAATAATAATAATAATAACATTAATAGACTTATAGGTACAAATTATTAAGTTCTCACGCCCCACTTTGACTAAATTACACTTTTCCTTCTTCATTATGTATGTCAAAACAGAGAAAATAACAGAAAATTCTGACCTTTTTTTTGACTCACTGAGGAATATCATAATTTATTGCCAAGGGTTTAAATTTAAAAGAGTAACAAAAAGTTAAGATAAAGGTAAAAACTCTCAGAAAATGGAGACATTGAATCCTGTGGAACTCATAGACAATGTGAGCAAAGAGAATAAGCTGAGAGCAAGTCACTGTAACCTGAAATACCGTTACATTTGGAATCCCTCGTTATGAAMTAGAACTCCTGCACACTAAACATTTTGGAGAATTAACATGCAAGTATTGGGCCAAATATTCAGCTCATATGAAATTCTGTGCTCCATTGACTTCGATGTTATGTTGATTTATACTAGCTGAAAACTACTTTTCCGTTAGTGGAACTCTTTTCAGGTAATTGACTCATCTGATTGTTTCTTAGTCCTTTTAGAAAATTTTTCCTTTAAGAATCTGAAAGATTTAAAGCCATTGAATCTGCTCAGTTAGAAATTAAATTATAAAATGCTGCACATAACACTTAACAATAAAGCACATAATGGTAACAAAAGCTTAATGTATTGCAGTCCTAAGGGGCAACAGGAGCTGTTTTATTCTATACTACTCCTTTCTCAGATTGAGTGGTGCATTTCAGTACATATTATCTTTTCATTACCCTCATTAAAATGAATGAAAAGAAGTTGAGATACATTTTGCACCCACATTATTTGAGAAATGTCACCAGACATAATTTATAAGTTCTACATAGGAGTTTTCTTTTATATTTTGAAAGTTAAAGTTTCAAAAGACCTTTGCAGAACTGGTGCTTGACAAAAATACTGTCTAAGTAGTTTTCTGGTATTCTCTAAAATATAGGACAGAGAAGTAGCCAGGAATTTCTCTAGAAGGAATGTAGTGGAGCTGTAAAGCTCTCAGGGTTCAAAGGTAATATAATAGTCCCATAACATCTTTACTCTTCTGAAATGCTGGCTCCTTTTCAATGTCACCAGTTATTTTTCTCTATAGTCCCCAGCATTTAAGCTGTGTCTTCAGCTGAAAGACACTTTACGTTCTACACTTCCATTCATCCCCGGAGAAAATTTCAAATAGGGTCAAACAAATGAAGTTGTGGAAGACACCATTCAAAACACTGAGCAGATGATGGGACAAGCATGGACTTTTTTTTTTTTTTCCTGAAACACCAAAATACAGAAGGATAAAACAAACACAGAAGGTAGGAACATGCACATTTGTCCTTCTGGCAGAGCAAACTTGGCATCATCTTGATGGAAGACATTCAGAGGTTTCCTTTAAAACACAGCAACACAGAGCTGTATCTGACTCAAAATCTCATGTCATGCTGAGATGAGCATGTCCTGAAACATGCTTAGAAAAAAATGGTCAGCAACTCTAAAAATATTCCCCAGATTAATCAGACTCTTCTGGAAAAGAGGTTCACACCACACTATGTAGCAGTGACATGCTTTTTCTGTCTTTCTTTTGGACCATGAGATATAAAAGAGGTGTTGTAATTCACCGTATTTTCCAGTCAGTTTTGTGCCTTGTATTTTGTGCAGGAAAAAAAAAAAAAAAAATCACCTAAACATTAAAACAAACAGCATTTCTTGTGGTTATTGGTGATGCAGTCAGAGAACATTTATTGATCTCCATATACTGGAGCAAATTCATCACTCTGTCAGCTCTCTTTCATAAGTGAATTGGCTTTAAATGAAACTAGTGATTCTTAGATTGGCGTAATAGCTTTTTACAGCTGGGGTAATCTTAATCCAATGCTCCGTGTGGGTTCTTTTAAATGTGCCATTTATTCAATGCTCCAAGAACTTGAATATAGCTTATCTGCTGTCACAGACATTGATAAAGGCAAACTCATGATCAGATGCATTCTTGCAATACTGATTTGCTCAGGAAGTGCTAAATAGAGTCACTGCTTCTTTCAGGGAGTTTCTGCTTTTTTTGTGCAATATTATTTGTTTTTTTTTTTTTCCTTTGAACCTGTATTCCTGAGACAACAGATGTGGGGCATCCATGCAGGTGAGTAGCAAAACYGAATTACTTGTCATAACCTGACTGGTGTTCTCTTTCAAAATGGAGAATTGTGCATAACACAAGTGCAATTCCAATTATTCCTGTGAGAAAAAAGGGATTCTACTTTATGTGATTTCTTTTTCATTAGGTGTTTATGAAAACTTCAGTTAAGTGGGATAATTGTACTCTGTGTGTGCACATGTGCGTATAGAAGGGAAAAAAAGAAAATCACCAGGACTTCATACCTGAAATCTCTAATGCAACATTGTCTCTATTCACAGAGTAATGGAGTATTAAATTAGTATTGACTTTCATACCTCTTATTGATTGTGCTTGCTTATTAACAAGTCTGATTTAAGTGCCTGATAAAGTCTTTGTAAAAATTTAATCTGCTTTTGATTTCACTTTTATAGCAGGCATGTCACTCATTATATTGTTAATTTGTTCATTTACTTCCTTTGCTTTCGAATTTTTTAAATATAATTATACCATAACTTTATTTTTAATTAAGTTGTTAAACATTTTCTGAACTGATAAGACTTCCTTGATAAGGTGTTTTTTGTCCCTACTATGTGACAAGAAAAGCAAGGTAGTTCAGGATTTTTAAAGATTTTTATGGGTAGTGTAAATTGTTTGAATTGGTATAGTTTGAGTTAGTTTACTTGATGCAAATGCAATCTCTTGCTATTGAAAAATTACCATTCATTTTCAGTTCATTTCTTTTTTTTCTTTTTCCTCCCTTAAGAACTAAATATAATAAATTTATCATCTCAGTCSTAGTCTATCTTCTCCTTTCAAAGTGGAATTCCTGAATATTTTTCTGAGACATATTAGCCTACAACTACACCTACTTTCCATAACTATTCTGGTGACAATTTCCCCATCACCCCAATTCTGGATGGTGTTCATGAATGCTATTGTACTGAAAAAGGTATTGTGCAGCAAGAAAAGCCATAACAACTTTTGGTCCATTGCTAGCAGGGTATCAGTCTTTCTGAGAGGAATTGGAAGTTATCATTAGCCATCAAGAAACTCTTTCCACTTTTTTTTAATCCTTCAAACWCTGAGAAAAATGCAGAGCACAACTGAGCAAGTYAGGCAATGTATACACATATAGAATTCCTTTAATTAATAAAGAAATTATGCAATATCTAAGAAACCAATGTTTATAAGGTTGTGAATTGATTATTGCCTTTGTATTTGGGTAGTGGCCTGAGGTTTTTTTTTGTATTCTTTCCTGCTAGTTTCTTTGACCCTCTGCCAGCTTGTTAGAGGAGTCTGCCAAGACTTATTTTGTGTATGTCAAAGCTGTGCTGGGATGTTACCTCAATATAAGCACTGCCAGCAAGAGAGCCACTGTTAATTAACTAATGTCTATTTCCCTTGAAGCCTTCAAATCCAAACAGAAAGAGTAGCAGCACTCTGCCCTATCACCTGAAAAAACAGGAAAGAGAAGGCTGGATTTTGGAAAGCTGAGATACACGTTTTTTAAGACCAGATCTTGCAGAAGTTGGCAGCTCTGCTAAGACATCCAGGAAAAAAAAAAATGCAGACTTGTTGATTATAAAGAAATCACATGTTCTCAAAAAAAGCTGCCTAGCRTTTGGATGGTTATAGTTAGCACAGGGTACAAATTTGTCACATTCATAACAGAATTGCCAGGATGCAGAGGGCACATCTGTGACTGAAGATGTCTTGCCCACACTCAGATCTGACAAGGCACCAGCCAAACCCTGCCCAGGTGCCATATGGCTCTCTGTTCTCTCTCCAAGGCTAGTACCCGCCTGCTGGCATCTCAGTGAGTCTTTTCCTTCTTCCTGCCACCTTACATCTTCCCACACCTGTGTTTATAAACATCCTGTTCCATCATCCCARCACAAACTCAGCCCAATCCTGTGCCTGGGAGTTCAGATTTGGYATTTCTACATCTACATCCTTACTTATCCTTAAGCTGCATCCACAGCAGAGCAACTAGCTCTCATGATCTCTGAGAGACCAAACCTGTGGATCCATCCCGAAGAGCTTCAGGATATACTTTTTCAAGTGCAAAATTAAAGTTTTGGCTAAAACTGTACTTGAAAAATAAGCAGYGGAATATAAAACTTTGAGCAGAAAAAAGCCCCCCATCAAGTTATGGACTTCTTCTGACATCGAAAAATATTTTTGAAGACAACTTTTCTAAAGAAAGCACCATATATATGTGCTTTTGTTCAATAAATTACAAAATAATTTAAAAAAAATTACAAATTACAGAAAAGTAGATCATGATGAGACCATTAGCCTAGCTTGGGAATGTTTTGAAACAGAAGTTGTAAACAGGTTTTAAGGTAGAAAATATTTAAATAATGTAGAAAATTGTCAAAATATTTAAGCTAAGCTAATTTTGTGATTCCTGATGGAATCGAGCATTTTTAAAAATCTTGTTAGATAGTTGTCTGTAACACAAATACCTGAACACATTTTATGTTCAGCATTTATCCCTGTTCAGAAGGAGTAGCTCACACAGATGCCAGTAATATCTGGATACAGATTTTTTTTATAATCCTATCTGAGCTGCTGTTCTTTATCACAATATAAAATTAAAAGYGATTCATTGTTTTGCTAAGGATACAGGATAAGGTACATGTAAAAATGCACATTATCTAGGCAACCATGAAAAGGGCAAACCTTTAACTAAATCTCCTACAAAAGTTTCTTCAATCTACATTTTCAAAAAAAGAAATATATTATTTATATGTATATATATGTATATATATGTATATATAAATATATTTTGAAAATGTAAAAATTTACAATAAAAAAGACAAAAATAGTCAGCATATTGAGGGGAAGGACCTTGCATTTCTATTTGATTGCACAGCCCAGGTACAGATGCATCAGGGATAGACCCAACCATAATGGTCCAGTATCCAGCAACCTTACTGTGAGCAGAGATCCTATTCCTATCTCCTGTTTCACTTAAGAGTTTAGAGAAAACTCTGCCAAATGCAAGTGAATAATAAGAACAGTGATTTTGAAAGCAATTATCCTTTTGAGTAAGAGGGTTTATTTGCTCAGCTGCTCTAAAGATATGCTGCCTTTTATAAATTATTAATTGAAATAAAATAAGGAAAAAATTGTCAAATATTCGTTTTCCTCAGTTTTGTTGTAAAACAGTTTAGCTAGGAACACTACAAAAGATAAATCAATGAAAATGCATTTTAGATACTTACTATTGTGGGAAAAGCATGAATTGAAAATTAGATTTAAAAGGGGAAGCAAAAACTACAAATATATTTGAATGGAATAATTTTGAGGTACAGGTATTTGTTTTCCCTGTCATACTAAGCAGTACGAATGTATATTTGAGTAATTTTTTTTTTTATTTTGAAGAACTGCATGAATAATAGTACACAATGTAACAATATTATAGCAAAAGAAATAGGCTTTAAGGAAATAATGTATTTTACATGTATAAAATGAGGGAAATACATTTTATTCTGTAAAACTGAAATTAACAGGAGGTGTAGTGCAGTTGCCAGTTATTCAAATCTTAAACAAAAAAACSAATTCTTTGTAAGTCCTGTAAAATATTGAAACATTAAAGATAAACAGAGATTTAACCATTCATCCAACGGTGGAGTATTGTTGCACACACAAAATATTTTCCACAATTCTACAGGAAGATTAAAGATACGAAGTTTTTGTGAATTAATCTGGAACTATGCAAAAAAGTTCTTTTCTCTATATGGCAGAACCCTGTTAGAATATTTTGTTCCTAAAACCATAATTTCTTTCCTTGGTACATCCCAGAATTTCACCTCTCTTTGTATCTCTGGGAGAATTTCAGGAATGCATAGAGTTATTAATACTTAGTGGTTTGCTTAAGTTTTGGAAGTTAATWACTGTGCAGTTCAGGAGAAACTGAAAAGAACTACAAAACTGTAATAAAGGTTTAACCATAAAAACTCTATGTCTGTTACATCATTATTTTTAAAGGGACTTTTTAGAACCTGGTGTTATAAAATAGAATTTTTTTTTTWAACAAACGGAACAAAAAAACCCAAACCAATCATTATGAGACTTAAAATATAAAGTTATAATGATAAGAAATGTGGTCTATATTTTTTATCAGGTTCCTACATTGCATGTCTACAATGTCAACTTTTGTAAAGTCTCAGAAAATARTTTATGATTAGAACATATATATTGAATATTTTGAAAAATGAGAGAGAGTTTTGAAAAATTTGGGAGCTTTTCATGTGAGAGATGCTAACACTYTCTTCAGTCTTATTATAATAAAGAATAAAAGAAAATGTCAGAAAGCACTCTGAACTAATTTCACAARTGTTTCAAGTAGATTTTCATAATTAACCAAAGGCTTGGCTGTAATATAAGAAACTCTTTGGAAATTAAACACATCATTTGAGGTCAAAAAGTGAGTAAAATAGGAGCTTCAAGAAGATATATTTTAAGATTTATATTAAGTTCTTTACTTGGACTTAAAAAAAAAGAAACTAATATGCAATAAAAAGAAATTCATAATTTGAGTAGACATAAGAAAAAGATAAACAGTTGGCTTCAGTTTAGGAAAAGATAAGAAGATGGCATTAAGTCTGGAGGAAAGTTATAAAAACAATGATACTAAAAATACATTTTCATAAAATGTATTTTTGTAAAATAAATGTATTTTTATGAAATATTGAATTACCATAGAATCAAACACATTGGCAACACTGATGTAGGAAAAGGTAAGGGAGATCAATTTATTTAAGAATAAAAAACTTTCTCCCTCTTTTCTGCAACAAGGTGACTGACCTGATTTTCTAGGAGCTGGATGGATTTAATCACTCTGGATTTGGAGCAATCGATGTGGGATCATAAGAAACACCATTAATGAACTTAGCAGGAGATTAATGCAGAAATCATTACACAGTGTAGAACTTGTTGCATAGAAAGAAGAGGACCATGAACACACACACAAAAAAAAAAAAAAAAGGGGAAATTAGAAAAGCTCAGCCTCACCAAGTCTTTGGTTATACCAATAACTTATATCACATCAATATGTGATGTTGCCAAACAGAAATAGAGGTGTTTCTAGGGCCACGTTAATAACACTGAACTAAATCCGTAAAGGTTTGTCTGAAAATAGCTCTGGACACCAGTATTCAAGGAAGAAGCTGACACAAGATTTTTCACAAGAACTTTTTAGAGTCATTGAGGGAAAAGCACACTCTTGAGCAGGGATCAGTGCTAAGAGATGTTATGACTACAGCTTATAAATACATTGAAGGTGAACTCTAGACCAAAAGAAGAGGTTTTGAAGCCAAAATTTGCTGATATGTGTGTAAAATAACCATGACTACATCTAGGCTGGGAATATAACGCAAATTTCGGAAAGGTATTTCTACCATGAGGATGGGGAAATGTATGTGYCAGAAACACTGATCATTTTTAATTTAGCAAAATGAGCAGATGTGACAATCCCTACCAGATAAGGCAATAAACTGCATGCTCTCAAATTACAAAAAAWTTGAGTTTTTTCCTGAAAGAGCAAATTCATATTAATCACTGTCTGAGCCTCAGAAATTTGGTTTATTGGTTAAAGCTTCTTGCCACATTTTTTCGGAAATGTGGCCTTTGTATCAGAGCTGAATTATGGATGTTCAGCTTAGACAGAAAGCAAAACAAGCCTAATATTTCTATAAAATTGAGATAGCCATGGATTTTGCTAGTTCTATTTCCATTAAACACTGCCAAAAACAAATAACATGTAAAAAGTGAGTACTTATGGGGATCACCAAAACACATATTATTTCTCCTTTAAAATCATAGATGCTTTATGAAATACTTCCTGGTGCTGYAGAATTTATTGTAACAGCCAACAGGATCTGCATTGAATATAAAATTTCCATTGTGTGTCTTCAGCAATCTTAAAATCACAGGGCCTTCAGAATATTACCCYATTGAAAGTTACAGTTGAAATGCATTTATGCAAGACACAGACCATAAGGACACCTCAGACAAGAGACACTATTTTGGCACTAAGAGCTGCTAATTAATTGATAACTGATCTTGCAGCCTCACCATATTCAATTTGAGTTGAAGAAAACCTGAAATTATAAGTAAGATTGATAATGGTTAAAGTGAATTAATTAACAGGAATACAAGAAGCTTTAATAGGAAGTGTCTACTTCTCACAAGATCCTTCAAAAACTGTACAACAGGGTTTTATTTTTTAAATTATTCTATCCTATTGGGAAATCACCACTTAGCTGGTTGAAGATATCTTCAATGTCAGAAGTTTTTCAGGTTAAAACATTAGCAACATTACAAAGGTATTAATAAAATCGTTAGCAATTCTGACATGATTTTTARAAAGTAAGTTTCACTTTCTTGAAGTGCACCTTTACATTAAGCTTTATAATAGCAAATAGTTTATTAGGGCATTCCAGACTAAGGATTATTACTATTGTTGTTGYTGTTTTTGTTAAAGCCTTTTCAAAACAGTCTGATAAATTATTACCTATTCAAGCTGTGTCTACTTAAATCTTGTCAAATATGAACAGAAAGTTATAAACAAAGCCATAATTTCAGAGGAAAATATTGTGTATAACTCTGAAATTAATTTCTCCTTTCACAGAAATAGTGATGATCCAAGCTCAACATTTACAGGAATGGACATTTTTCACCTTCTTAGTAAAAATTAAGATTTTGACACTCCTGACCCCTGATGCATGGCTGCCATCRCTTCAGTTTAGAAGAGGCCCAAGGAAACACATTGCTTAACATTCCTGGTTTATCAGGATTTAAAATACTTTTCTTACATAATAGTGAAGGAAAAAACCCTAACTGTAAAATTGGATAACATACTGTTTTGGAAATTGTTATTTTTCTTACAGAAAGCCTAGTGAATCATTCTCTGCCACATTAACAGTTGATCAATGTTTGTAAAGCTCKTTTTGAATGTKAACAAACAGCAAAATTATTTTTAAAGTCACCAAAACAAAAGGTGATTTTTCCTAAGTGCAGAAATGAAAGCATCAGAATAATGTGCTGGAAAGTGTTGTTATTACTGCTGCTGTTTTCTGAGGCGAGATGGAAAAACACTTAACTCTCAGAAATATATCACCTAAGATGGCCAACAGAATTAAGGTCAAATTGGTAAATCAGTTTCCACCATTCAGTACATCCTTCCAGAAATTTCTTATAGAAGGCAGAATATATTTTTCTGCAGCCTAGAATTTTTAGTATGTATTATTTCCAAAGCTGATTTTATATTAGTGGAGTCTGGATAGACTTTCATATATATATATATATAATGTGTATATATATATATATATATATCTATATATATATATCTATATATATATATATATAGACACAGTTTTTTTTAAAATAGGAGATCTGAGTGTGCTGATTTGAATTTTTTGAAAATTTTGTATTGTTACCTGAATACAGATGCCCAAGAACCTTATATCTGTCTATTTTGAAATCTTTTATTACTGTTTTTATCAAACTAGAAAGGTTTCTTCTGCTGTCAGAGCTTGTAATCTAGTAGTGCATGGGATTCAAGGAAAGCATCCCAGACGTTACTGACAGGAAAAAACCAAAAAGTGCCTTTATATCCATGATGGCAAACACCAAATAGTGCAAAGAAAGGTACAAAACACTGCAGCAGCACCCACAGTCACACCTACCKGGTAAGAAAACTCCACTTAATCTCTCCCTGGCAATCAGTTTATGCTCTGGAGCAGGATAAGTGATGGCATTTCCTCACRTTTATGTTTACTGACGTCCAGTAATGGTTATTGATTTTCTAAAGGACAAMCATAAACCAGATGTAGCTGCTCTTCTCAGGTAGCMTGCCTGAGAGTCCAAAATTCTGAASGGGCATTTTTCTCTTGTGTGAGGAAGGTCATAAATGGTAAATTCTTTGATGCAGTAATTACTGAAGACAAAGAGGACAAGCAGTCCACAGAACAAAAATAAACCTCCTAGAAGTGCACAACCAGGACATTTGCTCCCCTGCACCACTGGCTCTGCTCCGCAGTCCTTTTTCATTTAGGTGCTGGCCTTGCCACAGAGGAAATGCSCAGTATGAGCAGCCAGAAGATCCAACTTCTAGTATTAAATTCATATAACYTGAGTCAAATCTTTCAGGAAAAGCTGCTTTTCCTTTTTGAAAGTGCTCCATGAATATGTTCTGTATGTTACAGCTGAAACATAATCAAAGACTCTGAAGGGGACTGGGGAGGGGGGAGGAAAAAAGCTTAACTATTGGTTACAGCAACAACAAGAACAACSAGGAAAAATAAAATCTCTGAGGAGAATAGCAGCACTACTTATCTTAGCTCACTGTTGTTTGGCTTTTTCCAAATGTTTAGAGCTTTTAGTTCTCTCCAACATTGTCAAAACCACTTACAGGCATCCTATCTTAAACTCACAGCACTTGTCACATCCCCAGCCCAAATATGAAATTTTAAACACATTAGGCTTCTGTCTGTTCTGTTGTAAGGGAASGTTTTCCAGCTCCATTTGTCACATTTAATAACCATAACACAGAAGACGGAAGAAGTAAGGTATGTCATTGGAACACCTCATCCTGATGGGGTTAATCAGAAAAAAAGTGAGTCAGCAATACAGGAAACATTGCCTGTTCTTTTACACACCTAGGCAATTAGAGATGATATAATTAGTGACTGGAAATCAGCACACACACAGGAGATGGAGGGGAATGATCAAGACARTTTTTTTCTATAATCCTTACAATAGCATTTCATTCTGAGGTCTTATGTGAACTTTATTGGAATTAAAATAATAGATTTACTGAGGCTCAGGGATTTTGGATTTGGTCAAARAGGTTGTTTAGGTTGAGAAAAGTGAGCAATATTGTCTCTGTGTGTATGTGTGTATCTCCGTATTAATGTGTCTGTGAAACCTCTATGGAGTTAAAATGAATTCAGAAAACAAAATACTGAGGATGAGCTTCCAAAGCAAGAAMCTCCTCTCCTTTTTATTTTCCCCTTCTATTTCAGAGATTATAAAAAGTTATTTAATTATCTTTCAGGTTTAAGCTCTCTCTTTTCCTRTAGAAATACCTGAAATTCCATTGAGATGCATATCCTCTTAACAGAGGATTGACTCTGGGGTTCACTCAAAACCTTGATGAAAAATAATTGCATTACTACTTTTTAATATCATGCCTAAAGTTTCTTTATATTAGAAAATATTCTGCATCCTCTAATCCCCTATTTCAGACAGATCATAGAATCACATGCACTTTAGATTACAGAACACTAATTTGGAATATAAAGAAGACACACAGAAGTTTAAAACAGACAAACTTCATAAAGGACACTGAAATCTGTGCTTAAACTACTTGTTAGATGTTCYAGCACTTGTGGTGCCTAATGGTAATGGTGAACATCTAACAGAGTTACAAATACCTATTYAKTTTTTGCTTTCRTGTCTGTTGCAATGTATTTGAACAGCCTTGGACACGGRGTGCTACAGCCAAACKGTCTGTAGTCATTCCARCACAYTTTGGAATTCGTCAAGGTTACCAAGGCWTAAACTGTTCTAAGATAAGACAGAAGAAGCTGAGAAACAAAATACCAAGACTGCAAGAACCAGAWAATGGAGGCCCATGAAGCAATGTACTATAAACAATCATATTTCCTGAAGGTTGCATGTTGGACAAGATAGAGGGACCRGTCAAGGAATTTGTGACCTTGTGAGCAAGTGGCTTCAGAATGGATAAATGTAGTGTAMGGTAAACAATAAASAGCTTCTGCATAATCMTATTGGTTTGTAGTCTACAAGTYTGTTCTCCTGCACATGTCCAAAACYAATGCCCCAAAAGTAACATCTGAAATATCTTATGAACTGCAAAAGCACATTAGCAGGGGAGATGAAGCCTTTGCACAGTGAATAGTAACGTGACCATTGTGTCTAAGTGTCTAATGTGGGGGACAAAAAATACAGAAAAAAGTTATTATTCATACTCTAAGTTCAGTACCTTTCACCTCAAATTTACTCTCTTTCCTGCTTCAGGTTTAGTGCTTTGAGAGCTTTATGTTAAATGAAGGCAGAATGGAATCAATAATTCTGAAATAATAGARCAAGAGACAGACTGTCTGTCTACGGGCCCATGAGGCATTGCATTTGGGAAAAAAAGTTTAAAATCTGATCAGATTTATTCAAAATCTTCTGCATTTGGAAAGAATGAACTGGAGGGCCTCTCTTTATTCCTTTAGGTTACTTGGGTATTTAAGAATTATATTATTGTGAAGAAAGTAGGTATTAACACATCAGACTGAATTAAATTATTGGTGTTCTCTATGTTTTCTGTTTGACGTTATATATGAACATACTGTGAGTACATTAATATTACTACTTTAGAGAAGTGATATTTTCCAAAAACAAATAAAAATGYGAGGGTATTAGCCAAGGAAAAGTGTGGAGAGGTATGTCAGGTCTCAGTACTGGAGGCCACAGATCATCTCTGTGTCTTCCCACATGCAGAGTGATTCTACAAGAATCTAATCTAATCTGACTTTGTCTTTCATTGGTAAGAGAAGAATTTAAAGTCARATGTGAATATTTGCTTGAGAACCTAGCAGATAAAAGAGGAAAGAATAGAGAAACACATCGTACTTCACATTCTTTCCCTAAAATGTTAAAATTTTTTTCACAAAAGTATGGCAACTTCTGTTATAAAGACTTTTGCAACAGAAAAGTATGTTGTTTTTTTTTTTAATGTTGTAAGCTTAGAAAAGATATAGATATGTAGACAATGTGCAATAACTTCTGTTCAGTGGAACAGAATATCTTAGAAATGCTGTCTCGATTTAGAAAGTTGCATTTATGATTGGCATCAACCTCTGTAGCATTTGGATGGGCCATGCTGGTAAAAGTTTAAATTAACAGATGACATTGTTTCGGCTGTAAAAGTTTCTGAAATTTTGTGACTCTGCAGAATTTAATGTGGTGGAATTCCTGAAGCACAAACTTCAATACTTTTGCACAAAAATAAAACAAAACAAAAAAAAAAATCAGAGGAGGAGTAGCATTTAAAGACCAAATGAGCTGACAGACTCATTTAAGTCACACCAACAGACTCCCACATCTCATGTTTGTTACAGTCTGTTTTAYGTTCATCAGCCATCAGAATTTACCATTTTAACAAGGAAATTATGATAATTGAGGGATACCAGCAATATTCCAGTGGAGCCCATGGGTTAATTAAATTTATTTTAAACAAGGAAAAACACTGGTGCTCTTTCTTGATGTTTTCATGCTTCACATTAGGTGTTTGATCCATGAACTACAGMGGAAACTCAGCTGGGAAAGCCCTCTGTATAGGTTATGTGAGTGACTGCTGGGTTTAGTGCTCAGTCAAACACTGGAATGAGCACTCTCAAAACAGATTCATCAAAACCACAATTATTCAGCCCACCAAGGTGTAGGAAACAGTGCAAGAAAAAATATGTGGGAGAGATTTAAATCTTAGCAGATATCAATCTACCCTTCTGCAACAGAAAGCAATTTCAGCAGGATGAGCTAAAAACAAAACATAAAATATACCTAACCTTTTCTGCAAAAAATGTAATTATTTCAATATTCCTTTTCTGGAAAGGAATCATATAGTCTASCTATGTATTAAAAAACAAACAACAAACGAACAAAACAAAAACCCAAACAAATAAAAAACAGACAACCCCTTATTTCTGTGGCATAGACTTCTCAGCACTCCCCTCAGACCAAAACATAAATAACTAAATAAACAAACAAACACATTTATTTTGAGAGGGAAAAAAACCCCAAAACTTTCCTAATGTTTTATGACAGTGTGCTTGTTAGGTTTTCTTTTCTGTTTAAAATGACTGAGATTTGTATGCTTGAACTGATAGGCGGTCATAATTTGGTATAGCAAACATTAAAAATTCAGTTTCTAAATTGCCAAACTTGGCAAATTTCAGACCACAGGTGAATAAGGAGATTTTTTAAAACATCTTATTAAAGTTTCACAAAAGCTTAGAACTGGTAAAACACCTTGACCAGGGGCTTGAAGAGTAAAATACTTCTCTGAACAAGAAATGATCCAAAAATTCCATAACAACTATGGAATTTGTGCAAATACTGCATGCACAGCTGTGTAGGTGTCAGAATAATTTTTGTATCAACACAGGCTTTTCCTGAATATTTTTTTCAGACATATTGCTTTTGCTAGAGACAAATCCAGAGTACAGTTTGGAATTAAATGTAGAATTAGGGACCATCCAGTGAAGTCTGTGGTTGACAGGAACTGCTTTCAATTTTTAATACAGGTTTTAAACTTGCCTGTGTTKTGGTATACTCCAAATTATGCTAAAATACCTACAGTCTACTGTTCAGTGCAGGGGAATAATGCTGTTGAAAGTAATATCAAGATAAAACAGCGGTTTGAATTATTTTATAAATTTACAAAGATTGAAGCAGTTTTACAATATTGTCTACAACTAACATCAGTAAGTTTCAGAGGTCTATATTATTTTCTTTGATTGACAGGCAGCATAWGAAAATGAAACACGAAATTTGGGATGAAAAGATGGTAGATTAATTTAAATATGGTAGTAGCYGCTACATATGAAAGGCTCAGAGCATGCACTGACTCTCAGAGGTTGCAGGTGTGGCACAGCTGAGTGAATTTGACAATGTAAACACTGTTACAAAGTTATAAAACAGATTCATATTTAAAATTTAAGGAAGAAGGAACAAGGACAATGTTTGAATATCTAGAATTTTACACAACTGATTTGCCAGCAAATTAGAAACTGATGGGCCATCCCATGCCTGTAGTAAATATAACTGCTGTAAAAGAAGGATAAACTAAGATGAAAATAATAGTTTATTCTGGAATGCAGGATTATTTAAGAATGTTAAGAATTTTTAAGTGTGACAACCAGCTCTGATGGATTTATAGTCTGATCTCATGCATCTCCTTAGTGAATTTTTGGAACATGCTAATGTATCATGATAGAAAAAGTTGTCAGCCAGCCAAGATGCTGAACCAATCAGAGCAGGAAACAAATTTATTTTTGCACCCACAAGACAGATTTCTTACTCAAAGTGAAGGAGAGATTCACAGCACTAAAGCTGACTCTGTAAGATTCACAGCAGTACAACAAACTTTTCCTTTGTTGCACCCACAGGAAAAAATGTCCCAGCTGAGAGCTATAAACCAGCATCCCTGGTTTCAAAATTTGACAGAAGAGGCAAAATCATGCTTTAATTAAATATTTCAGAAACTCCACTAAGCTCCGGTTAAATATATTTTAAAAGTGGTGATCTGGTGCTTCTAAAGCAGGAATTAACTTTCTCTGCCATATGKGAGTTCTCCCATGGCCCCATCCACTGTAACCTGTTACCTTCTGAATGAGGCATTTCCTCTGCTGTAATTTTTGTCCATAAAGTTAAAATTATCTAGCTCAGAGATAATGCCTCTGTGCAGACCAGAAAACCTGGAGCCATTTGAATCAATGTGAATTTCATAAGATGTCATTGCAAATGCACATTTTGATCCCATCTAAAACATTTTCAAGTCTTTGCAGCCCTGTAACCCTCAGAATGCCTCTCCTATACCAAATTAAAAATTTTTAACAAGAAAGATGATTCCTTTAAAGCTGAACCCAAAAGTGATTGAATTTTGTTTTTCTTCTCCCTTTTCTTAGCTGCACATAGGGCCACCTGCGAGGTGCCAGATCAGTTTTGTATTACACTGACCTCTTCATAATTTTGTCTTTAGTTGATTAAAACATTCTATAGTTTCCCCACAGGTCATCTGTAGATCTGCAAGTTGCTGAGGAAAAGGAGTCTCAGGCAGCATCCTATTTGTGAACCCTGTAAATGTCAGATCTGTGTAGGGCACCCCTAATCATGTGCAAAGCAACAGAATCCCYCTGGTTCACCTGGTAAAAGCTCTGATGTGAACAGAAAATGTAACCACATTAGCATCCTACCATGAAGATAATCGCAAATAATTTTACCAATTCCTGATAGACTGAGGAGGTGGGCTTTTTTTATGTGTTTGTTTTGGCTTTGTTTGGCTTTGGCGATTTTTGGGGGGTTTTTGTTGTTGTTTGTTTTTGGTTCTGTTTTTTTAATTTTGTTTGTTTGGTTTTTTTTCCTGTGGAATTCAAACTTAACAAGCAGCTGAGTCAAATGCTTGATAGAAAAATGCCTGGTGGAAAAATGATACTAAAGTACTGGGTAATTTATACTGTCTTAACATGTATGAAGATTTTAAAGACTGGTTTCTAAAAGGTAAAATAATTCAGCAGTCTGCGAAATCTACTACTAATGATATTATACTAATAATCTTTACACAAAAAATACTTTTAGTATATTACCTTCCACTGAATCAGTGCCTTGCTGCTGTCTAGAATATTCCCACAGTCTGTTTTTTGCCTTATCAGGTAGCGAAAGAACAATTTTTTTTTTACCAATTTCTGTCAAATAGATTTTCTCGTCTACTGATGGARCTGTCCTATTTTTAAAAAGTCTCATTCAATGTAGCATTATGTGATAATTTATACTGCAATATCCCAGCTAAAAGCATCTCCTTGCATGCAACTTTATAACTTTTCACTTTCATCAAAGCACAGTTATAGGAAATGTGGATRGAAGAATTCCCCAGAGTCATAAATATTACAAGGAATCGAGCCCTTGASTGGATTGACTTAAATATCTATGAAACAGCAACAATTAAATGTTCCAGCAATTTCTTAATACTGAGAATTTCAGTCAAATATTTTTCATCAGGTACAGGTTTCAATTCTGAATATTAAATTGAATAAATAAGCCTAAAGATGAACAAATTAAGTCCTATAAACTGAACAGATTAGGTGAAATAAGCCATGAACAGCAGTAGCTCTCAAGGATCTTGATACATCATAATTAATTTTTAAAGTACATTATGTTGTTTTCCTACTGAATACCTTGAGGCAAAATGGAAGAAAGCAGTGGTATAAGATAAAAAAGGAAGATTTTATTTTTTCTGCAGGTGAAGGGTTTTAACATGAGCTGTAAATTTAGTCATGGAGAGATAATTCATTCATTGGTAGGAACAGGTTTCTGGTTTTAGATTCATGCTACTTGGTAATAAGAAGTAGCAGAGAATAAGTCTTGTGATTATTTGTTACTGAGTACATGAAAACAATTTTAAAGAGTTCAGTCCCCACAGTACTTGCTACATTAYGTTTAGAAGTTTACATTATTTTGCTTTTTTTTTTTTGCCTTCCTGAAAGAGAGTCTTTCACTTCTAGATTTAAAATTTGGGATGTGGACATTTATGCTGTGGTGATAAAAAAAACAAAAAAACACCTTCATCTTGTTAGATGGATTTTTTTAATTAAAAAAATTGCAACCAAAAATAAAATCTAAAAGACCTTAAAACAAWATTTTTTAAAAATTAGGATTTAAAAGTTCAAAAATAAAGTGATACACCAAATACTTTCTGGTTACATGTGTTCAGATATTCTTCACTTAAGGAATGTGATGAATGCTGGTGAGAACCCAGACTCCATAATTATTGCAAATAAATATAATCCATGTAAAGAAGAAACCAATATTATTCCTCGACTCTTAYTGTCAGTTTGAAATATAGAGTTTTAAGTTATCACTAATTCATAAGAGCAACATTCAAAGTTGTGGAGAGAAAAAAAGGCTAGTTCAATTTCTTCAAGGAATTGACCCTCATGGATTGGCCTGAGAGGTTTTGCTTGGGTTAATTAATGTGCAAATCAGGATGATATTTGACCTTYTAATCTCACTTTGGCATCCAAGAAGAGTCTGGTGAAGTATCAGTGTTTAAAAAGAGAAATCAAAAAATAAYCAAATTATATTTCACAGAGCCCAGACACATTAGTCAGGATGTTGAGAACAAAGGCTCCTCTGTTTCTCTCTGGTCAAACACTGGTTGGTGAAATGTTGGCTTGCAATTGAACAGAGTGCCTGATATGATTATCAGATCCGCACATGTATAAAGGTCAGGCACCCAAAGGTGAAACAAAAGATCTGAGGTTCTGGCTTTTTTCTCTAAAACACTGCCTGAATAAAGCTGGAGGGAGTTCAGGAAATCAAAGTGGCAGCACAGGAGGAAGAAGATTTCTTTCAATAATAGAAATAGTGTGTTTTTTTCAATTTGGCTTTTTTCTTTTTTCCTTTTTTTTTTCCAGCCATTTACTGACAAGTCTGAAAAAGAAACTTATGTGGGAGTAAAGCAACCGCATTTCTATTGAGGAATAAGATGTATTATCCCCAGTAATTAACCTAAAAGTCTTTCAGCAATGGAAAATCCCAAATTCTTAACATTTGGGATGAAACACTTGGTTGAATCATTTCACCTCATTGAGAGACACCATGTTTTGGGGTAACCCTGGAGCTGCACCAGTTGGATTAGGAAAGGAGAAATACTTTAAAAGCTCTGGAGATCAATATAGATCCAGGAAGAATYAGGAGTGATTGCAAACTGGCACATTTTTCCATCTAGGAAGTCAGCAATTATTTTAAACATCAGGTGTACATATATACAATTTTAGTATATTTTATGGCAAACGTTTTTGTCCCAAAAATGCAAACCCTCTAATTTGTGCCAGCTGTGTCACAGATTAGCATTGTTAAGGTGCTTCAGAAAATTGTGTGAGTACTGAGAGAAACAGGCCTTGCAAAGGTATTGAAGGGATTCAAGGTTGCTGGAGGGAGTGCTTTAAGGGATTATTTCAAGTAGAAATGAATTTACCAGACTAGCCATGTAAATCCTGCTATAAATGTGATGTTTTCACATCATTACAATTTCCCTTAGCACTATTCAGTGAGCTACAGTGCTTTCCCAAGGCCATCTTTTGTTTTATTTCACCATTTGATTCCTTGGCCACAGATAAGAACTACATGTTAATCATGAGAAGTAAATAAAACAGATGTTTTTGCAGGATTACTTTGCTTAAGGTATTGTTAAAAGTTATAATAAAACAAAACCAGGAATTCCTTACCTATTTTCCTTATTGTCCAGAAACATTCTCAGTTCAAAAACAACTTTCTGGAGATTCTTTTTCTTTTTTTTTTTTTTTTTTTTTTTT
>CADDXX010000085.1:891702-925081 GCA_902810485.1 Alauda arvensis | reverse complement strand
TTTCGTTTCAATTTTGTTTTGGTTTTTTTTGTGGCTTTCGGTTTGTTTTGGGGGGATTTTTGCTTGTTTTCTTTGTGGGTTTTTTAGTTTTGGTTTGTGTTTTTTTGTTTCATTGGTTTTTCTTCCTTAGAAAGTTTTCCATGAGATTGAAGATGCAAAATGTTTTCCAGAATATTTCCCAGAGTTTGATTGCTGAACAAGGACCTTCACTCATTCCCCCTGCTGCAAAAGCACAACCCCATCAGTCATTTGATTCACACTTTATTTCTCAAATTTCTTCTGAAAGTCCTACCATAATGCAAAACATCTTGTATCTAAGTAGTACTTATAAAAGACATATTTTACCACCAATTTTTGAGAAAGTTCCCAAATATTAGTAGTATTCCCAATTAAAAATGTCATAGGCAAGGCTGCTCCTATTTCATCTTGGATAGGGCACAGCAAATCCTTACTGATCATGGTGACAATACAGTTTTAGAAGCAAAACAGACAAATTTATTTTCAATAAATAATATTAAGCATCCCTTGTTTATTAATACCAAATTATAGCACYAGGACTAAAGATTACACAAAATAGATAGGACATGTGCAGTTATTTCAAGAGACAAGTTKTGACATCAGATTTATGACATAGTTAAGTTTGTCTAACGGACAAATGAAACATACACATGAAAACACCTCCATCTAGCAAACAAGGCAAAATCCAGAGATGTGGGCTGTTGTTGGGTTTTGCAGCTGGCCAAGGGTCAGTTGTGTGACAGAGATAAACTTTCTAAAGATTTGGCGACTGATTTGGACCAAAATCCTTTATACAGCTGCCATGTCATGTCATACAGAAATATAATAAAACCAGAATCAGAAATGCCATTATGGATATAGATACAGATTAGAGAGAGAGAGGGAGAGAGAGAGATGATACACAGATAGACAGATATAAATATAAATATGGATATAGATGTACAGAGAGATAAATATGGATATACAGAGGATATATAGATAAATATTGTTATAGATAGATCTAGATCTAGATAAACATGATATAGATGGAGACATAGATATAACTAGATGCAGATTTTATATATATATATATATATATATATATATATATGATGATAATGATGATATAGATATCACACAGAAACACATAAAAACAGAATCATTTATTTAGGTTGGAAAAGATCTCCAGGGCCATAGAGTCCAAGCTGTGCCCAGCCACCTCCTTGTCCCAAGCCCAGAGCACTGAGTGCCACCTCCAGYCCTTCCTTGGACACCTCCAGGGATGGGGACTCCAAACCTCCCTGGGCAGCCCCTGCCAAGTCCTGACSACCCTTTCCATGGGGAAATTCCTGCTGATGTCCAGCCTGAGCCTCCCGTGGCCCAGCCCTGAGGCCGTTCCCTCTCCTCCTGTCCCTGTTCCCTGGGAGCAGAGCCCGACCCCCTGGCTGTCCCCTCCTGTCAAGGAGCTGTGCAGAGCCASAARGTCYCCCMTGAGCCTCCTTTTCTCCAGGCTGAGCCCCTTTCYCAGCTCCCTCAGCCACTYCTSRKGCTMCAGACCCTTCCCCAGCTCCATTCCCTTCTCTGGACATGCTCCAGCCCCTCAATGTCTTTGCCATGAGGGGCCCAGAGCAGCCCCCAGGACTGGAGGTGGTCCCTCAGCAGTGCCAGCACAGGGATGGTCACTGCCCTGCTCCTGCTGCCACACCACGGCTGGCACAGCCCAGGGRCCATTGGCCYTCTTGGCCACCTGGGCAGCCCTGGGATTGTGTCCAGCTGCTGTCASCAGCACCTCCAGGGCCTTTTCCAGCTTTCCAGCCMCTTTGCCCAGCCTGGAGCTGCAGGGGGCTGTTGTGACCCAAGGGCAGGACCAGGACCCAAGGCAGCCTTGWTGAATCTCACACCATTGGTCTCATTCCACTGATCCAGCCTGTCCAGATCCCTCTGCAGAGCCTCTCTGCCCTTGATTTTCTGATTTTGTGATCTGATAATCAGAATCTGATGAAAATTTTTACTCAAGTAACTTTCCTTATATTTACCATAATTTTTCTCTTACTATTTTYTTGTCTCTTTGTCATCAGGTAAAAAGATATTATAATTGTGCAACATCAGATTTCCTAAAATTCTCAGGAACATGATGTAAAGTTACCAAATACATGTATATAATAACTACTACAACTCTGGTATTGAAAAAAGTATTGTATAAAACTGTGCRGTATCTAAAGCAAACAGTAGAGAGACAGATGCCACAAATTCATCATTCTTACACTTCAWGTGTAGAACAAGGGACATTTTAACAGTTAAGACAAACTAATTTAAATCTGAAATCTCTGTCAATCAGCACAATTATATAATAGATTTTCATATTTAAGRATGTTTGGAAACAACTCACCAAACGGATCCAGTGAAACAAAGAAACACAGCACATGCACAAAACCTATATTGGTTTCTGCAACAGAAATTGAGATTTTCACTTATAGTTGCCAGTAGTTTTGCAACTTCAAAATCAGTCTGGCTGTAAGGCAATGCAAAAATGTAAAAGCATTTATGTCACCAGCATATTTCTGGTTTCAGAAATGAAGCTCACACAGACAGAGGGGGTTCCTGCTCCAAGAGAACAACTGAATGAATAGATTGTCACAAAAAAGTCTAAACCATAATTAGGCTACAGGTGTAAAAGTTTTGTTTTGCTGTCCTTTTAACCTTAGTGTTCATTTGCATTTCTTTAAATCTTATTGAACCAGGTAATTTCATGAACCATAGAAGCATCTGGCTCAATTCTCTTAGCTGTCTTCAAAGTTGTGCTCCCTCTATGGAGAACRATTCCAAGATAGAATAAAGGTGATTGGCATTTCAGCAATTTATAAACAAAATTATTATGTTTATATTCTTCCACCTTTCTTTTTCAAAGCACAACCTCACTGAAAAGCTGCAATCAAAACACCTTGTGTTTGCTTCAATGTCCCTGCGGAAAATGTTTCTTCTCAAAAAGAAAGAATTTCCTCACCTGAATTTGCTTTATCTTCAAAAAAATAAGTAGAAAAAAAGACATTCACATTTTTCTGTAACTCTCCACTTAAAACTGTGAATTTTATGGTGGCCATCCTTAGAAGAAATAAAAAGAATCTCCTGTCTAGTCATGTATCTACTAAGAAAGACGTMAGGGCATACAGGCCTTTCTCAGAGCAAGAGGATAAACCTTCAATGACCTCATGAGGTCTGCACCAAAATTATTTTTTTTTATTTCTGTGGTAAAATTACAATCTTTATTATTCCATTTGTCTTTGTGCATATAAGTTTTCTGCCATACAGATTTTTCATSTATATTATCTCTTTCTGTAAGTTAAGCATATTACTGTCTTTTCAAGGCAATGTTTGAGAATTCATTACTTCATCTCTTAGATCTGCTGGCAAAGGGGGCATTTCCACTGGAATAACAGTGTTTTTCTTTTTTCGACATCCTTGCAAACATTACATGCAGCTCGACTTAAATTTGCATTGGGGAAAAGAAGCAAGGAAAAAAGGGATACAAAATTAAAAGAAAAACAATTCAGAAATAAAAAACAAACATTTCTTGTGTCTACTCTGCAATTACTCTTATAATAGTACTGCTCAAGCTTTRTACTATAATTTGGGGCTATTTGTAAAAGTGTAACCAGCCCAATAATATGATCATTAATATGTATTCATGCATGGAAATTTATTTTAAAAAAACCCATCAAATTWAAAATATAATCATATTGATAGAAAGGACCAATTAGCAGCAAAGTCTTGTCCGCATAAAACTTAAGAAGCCCAAACAGAATCTAACCAAACAAATTTAAAAAAAATTGAAAAACAGCATTTGGAGTCACTTAAARCTAGAGACTGGGAAATAATATTCTTGTCTTTACAGATGGGATGAAAAGGCTTTGGTACTTAGGTCAGATGGGAATTTCTCAGTCTCAGTGACAAAATATGAACACACAAGGCAAAAAAATCAAAACAAATATTAAATTTGCCTATCTGTTTTAGCTGAACTGTCACAAGCTTTGTCTGGAACACTGGTGCCTGAGCAATTACCTGCTTATCAATGACATTACACAGCCATTGATTACCCCTCATATTTTTTCCTGCATTAATTTTCCTTCAAACCATACCTATTTACACCTGGATATTCCCACTCCCCCTTTCCACATTCTGAAATGTTTTGTTTTGGTTTGTTTGGTTTTTTTTAACCAGATAGCATTCTGTCATCATTATGGTACACAGTTACTAGCAACGTATACACTGTGAAATTTTCTTCCCGCCTCAAATTTTGCAAAAATAAGTGTATCAACCCTCACATACTTTTCTGAGAGTTTCAATCACTTTTATTGGAGCATGAAACAACAAGCGTTCAGAGCACCAAGTAATATTGAATAGGCTGTTCAGAGTGATTTAGAGATACCTATGCTCTTCTAACATCATAACAGTGCATTTGCTTAGTTAAAATATTTATGTTTGTGTGGAAATAAATTAGTGGACTAGCCATACAGAATAGGTACCATCATTAATTGTTGGCAAAACATACAAGAAATGCAAATACAATTAAAAAATCCTTGTCCAARTATTCCTTCATTCTTCTCTGATATTATCTTTATAAGTATCCTCAGATAATTGATGATGTTGACACATAACACCTTGGGTTTGTTGTTTTTCTTCTGTTGCCACATCTTTCCTTTTAGATGTTTTACAAGTCAGAGCTTTTCACTGTGAAATTATATAAAGAATATAAAGCATATAAAAAATTAGTATTCCTGTCCATTGCAGCAATCAGAAATGTTTTCCTGCCCTCACTCTTTGTACTTCTGCATACATTTCTCTAGAAGTTGTAGGGTTGGGCCCTACACAGCCTCTCTAGGAGGGAAATAATACACAGATTACAGATTCCTGTTGGCTCAAAACAGGAAGGTATTCTTAAATAAGAATAATAAAAAATAATAACAACAACAGTAATAAAAACATTCTAAAACTAATAAGACAAGGAAAAAAAATAAAACAGCCTTGGCAGCTGTACAGAAGAACTAAAAGAATCATAAATTTCAAATCTGTCATTTGTGATCTGAGAATGTGTTGGGGGTTTTCTGTTGTTTTTATTTGCTTTAAAAAATGATAACAATCCTCTAAGATAAATTATGAGCCAAAATTTTTGCCAAATCTTATACAAAGCAGTAAATGGAAAAGTCAATATCTGGAAGAATAAAACCAAAGATTTAAGAAGGGTTATACAGACCTTTTTTTTAACTCATCACCTTAACTGGAGACCAAAAAGAACAACCAACCAACCACCAACCAACCAACCAACCAACCAACCAACCAACCAACCAAACAAACAAACAAAAAAAAACAAACAAAAACAAAAACAAAAACAAAACAAAACAAAAGAACAAAAAACCCAAGCAAACAAACAAACTGCAAAAATCCAACATCACCACAAAAAACCAAGCTTTATGGAGTATGACTTTTAAAAGTATGAGAATGAAATCTGATTGGAAGTGCCTGCAACTAAAAGTTTCATCAAAACATTGAAGAGAACGTAAAAAGGTGACTTATTTACCTTCCCTTTACCTAGTATCCTCCTACAGGTTGGTGTCCTTACCTAGGATGGGAAAGGCCTGTGCTGGGCTTCTTCAYTCATATCCACAGCTTTTGTTCTCCTGACACATTCTCTCAGCCCCAACATTTAAAGGAAGCACATGGAGAATTGGAATGCCTTTGCTGGTATCTTCAGGATTTATTGAGCAGATTATTTTTTATTTATTTTAGCAGAGTACAGAAATACCTTTTTGGGGTCTCCATGGCTTTATTGCAGTGTGCTCCCCACTGCCACCAACTGCAAGTGCCCAGGAAGGAATGATCTGGCAGCTTCAGGAACAGCACTCTTTGTTAATAAAATTGTGACAGGTCAAGGTTCGAGTATTGCCAGTGATAGAATCTGACTGCAAAAAGATATTCAGARCAATATCTTTTGAGAGCTGTAACCCCCAAGAAAATCCWCTCTGAGRCAATCTTTAATGGGATTACTCTGTGGTTCTCACACAACCATGGATGAGGAGAGAGGTTCAGCCTGTCCCAGAAGCTCTGCTGGGACTTCTCTCCATTCTCAAGTTCCCTTTTTTTTCCCCACATTTAGGTGGAGCTCGAGTGATTCTGGTCATGCATCATGATCAATGAGGGGTGGTTGTACCTTGGAGTCAGGTAACTTTGGGATGGAGATCCATGTCAGCATTACATCTGGGGTGATTTGGGGATGGAATTCCACATTAGGATTACATCTGAGGTGATTTTGGGGCAGAGATCCAGGTCAATTTTACATCTGAAGTAACTTTGGTGAGGGTGTCCATGTCAGGGGTACCTCAGAAGAGGGTGGTTTTGCCGTGGTTGGTGGCTCCTTTTACCTCCCTGGTTGACAGCTTATACGTGGCTTGTCAGMTAACAAAACCTATCATATTCCATCTGGAGACTACCCACATTTACCCCAATGATTCCCCTACAGTTATAACTGCATCTACAACTTTCCTGTTTTGTTCAGTTTTAATCCCAGCTTTTTTTCCAGACATACTTTTGGAGAAAAAAAAAATCAATCAGAATCCTGGTTTCAACTTCAGATATTGTATATCCCCTCCCATAAATATTCAAATAGGTTTTCAAAATCTCRTATGAAACTTAGGACACAGCCTATTGATATTCCTAGAAATATACTCCAAATTACACRTAAGCTCTTGAAAATTCTGTTCTTTTTCAATACATTTTTTGCAAGAAAAAAGCCTATTTCCCACATGCTATCCCTGAGCTCCACATTTAGCTTTAACATTTGAAATTTGCCATTCTTCTTGTACTTGCTATTTACATAAATTAACCAGAAGAAAGCAGAAGTAACATCATATGACTTATGCAACCAGTCAACACATCCTGAATTATGAATATTTATAGCAACATCTATGTGCACCAGACATGAAAGAGAAAATTTCACACAGAAATTAATGAATATTTGTGAGCAGCTCTTAGTGGTGAATTTCCCAATCCATTTGCAAACAACATGCAGGAGAAGAAACAATGAGTGTTAATGAATATTAATTAGTGTTCCTTCTTTTGTCTGACATACACATTCTCTCCCCTATTCAGTTCAGTAAAGTGGTTTAGCTGCACCAGATGGCAAAATTTGGTTCACAATATGGGTAGCAATTGGTATTCATACTCACATGTAGTCACATTGCAGTGTGCTCTCAAGTGCTGTGTTGACAGGGACTGTATTTTTTTGTTCCAGCTACAGCAGAGATGTCAAACTGCAGCACCAGTTCATTGTTTGAACATGCAAGACTTTTGGCTGTAAGATTTTTTACAAAGGTCACCCAAACTGTTGGGCACATAAGCCAGAAGCAGAATTGACCAAACAAGCTTTGAAATATCTTTTAGCTTCACCAAATGCTTTCTGATACATTATCATGAAAACTTTCTTAAACTCAGGGAAAAATTTAAAAATCGATGCTTTTAAAAACTTGTACACCCTGACTGGTCWATTCAATCAAAGCTGGATAAGCAAGCTGTCTCAGGTGGGTAGGTGGGGAAAACTATATGTAGATCAAGGAATCAAATGAGTGTCTGCAGGCTAAATTTGAAAACAGTTCAAGCATTGGGAATCCCACACCTTCCCATAAGAATATATAATTAATATTTCTTGCACCACCATCCACAGGTTGCATCTGCCTTGATTTCTTTGTAAATAAAAGATTAATAGAAGTTATGAGTGCAGTGTGTTCTTTTCACTTTGAGTTTAATACAGAGTTTTCTCTCTGTATTAAAACTGAAAACCCTCTGTAACTAAAAGCAGCTGAGGTTAGCTTGTGCTTAGCTTCTTGTCTGAAGGCATCCATAAAGTTTTCTAAAATATACACCCACATCTCTAAAGGGGGCAATAGTTTACAAACTGAAATATCCTGGATATTAGCYAAGACTGGAAAGTTAAAAGACCTCTTTTTGCTGCAAAAGAAGACAATTACAGAAGTTACCACTTTGGACTTAAGCCAGTTTGATACATGTGGAATTCCCTCAGGAAAAGATATCCATCAGTCTTGATAAATTCAGCACTTGTGCAGACTTTGGTTATATGAAAAAAAAAAAAAAAGAAAAAGGCTTGTGTAGTACTAGAAAAATCAATGGATACAAAGGTAAGTTTTGACTGACAAGACAAAAATTAAGGGTCAGCTTGAGAATTATGTTTTTTCCTTTTGAGTGATGCTGTTAACCATCGTGGACCCATCCAGTTACTTGGAGAGGAGAAACATCCATGGTTTTCATATCTAACCATGCTAGTAGTACTGCCCTTCTGATTTTTCTCTTCCCTAAATGCAAGGTCCAATTCCTCCAAATGCAGACAGACACTCTTTTTTCCTAGCCCTGACTATGACAAAGGGAAAAGAAGCAGCTGATCCCTTTAAAAGCACTTGGATGCAGAGCTAGGTCTGATGAGAAGTTCACCTGCATAGGAGATGTTGGGCCCTCAGTTTTTATGCAACTTCTCACTGCTGCTGTTGAGATASCCCCGCAGGTTTAAGGCTCATGTCYCAGGAGTGGTAAAAACTGAAAGTCATCCATTTTTAGAGCTGTTCCTGAAGTTAATATATCACATGCATCTTTCCTGAGGTCCCCAGTTTTACTCCTGTCAGGCTGTTGTCCTTGAAAACCTGTGAGAAGCGAAACAAAACATCTTATTTCCATTCCAGGATAGGTTCAAAAACATTAACCAAAAATTCCTTTTAAAAAGCAATTTTCATGTGCTTTTTTTTTTTTTTTTTGTGTCTAATTTTATTGCAGGATCTTAGAAGATTTCCCCATTGAATTGTAARAAAGCTTATATTTTAGGAAAGMTTTTGATACCTGTGTGGATAATACTCACGTTTCCCTGTGTCTCCCAGTGAGGCAATTTTTATTTTAGGAAGGCAGCWGTGGGGAGCAAAGGAATCTTACTGTTTACTTAATCAGATCCTAATCCATTTCCTGACCAAAGAAACTAATTCCCTCTTTTCACTATCAAAGCCCAGAGGATTAACAACTCTGTTTATCTTGTGTGCTTGTGGCTGGCTTCACTCTTTTCTGGCAGAAGCCATCTCTTCACCACCTCTGTACCCTCTGTTTTTGTGTCTCTGCCACATCCCTGCTCAGGTCTGCCTCAGTTTCCCAATTGACTACTGATGTTCCTTGGTACAGCATCCACAATGCYCTGGAGTGCTCAAATACAGAATTGCCTGAATGAAAACCCTGAAAAATCTGGGTTAAAGGAAACACTGCAGTGTCTGAAATATGGGACRCATCAGCATTCACACAGTCACACCCCTTACCATGAACAGTTAGCAATAATCCCCTAATTAATGATGTTTTTACTGAAGTGAATGGAAGAGTCTTCATTTCTGACTAGATCCTACAAGTCTGATTCTGATCTTTTAAATTACTTTTTAATTATATCTTTTTAAAGAGTCTGTGTAACTAAAAGTAGTACAGGATATACATCTTTGATTTCCTTTTACAGATCTGGTTTTACACCTCTAATCACCAAAGTTTATTATTACTATTACTACTACTACTATTATTATTATTATTATTATTATTATTATTATTATTATTATTATTATTATTATTATTATTATTATTACTATTATTATTATTACTATTACTATTATTATTGTGAATCAGCATGGTAAAATGCCTGTTTTACACTTGAGAGTATGAATCCTCTTTGAGTTCAGTTATCACAAATATCCCCTTGCAGGCTTTATATTTCTTGAAATGTTTGGCACCTACTAAGTCAAAGAATTGCATTTATTTCACTTCATGGAGCATATTCTAGCTCATCTTCAAGTATATAATGAAATCAAAGTTTATTTTACCTCTACAACTATAGATATTGCTGTCACATTAGACASCTATTAATACTCACTCACAGATTTAAAGCTCCTCTATGGATTACTTTGGTTTTTTGTTGAATGACCTCCTAATATATAAATTTTGATGTTGATTCATTGATCTTTTCACAGCCATTCTCAAAACTAAAAAGAAAAAAAAAATAACATAGAAATGCAATATTTGACAAACTATTAAAGAAAATAATAGACTTACAAAGAAGTACCTCAGAGTTTTAATCCAGCCTACACCAAAAGAGAGATTTTAACAGGTAATAATTTCTGCATAATCCCATGTGCTTTCAAAACATGACAGCATTCCCAGTAGGGGAAGCAATGCATTATTTTRGTGCACTCCTTAAGCAAAGGTGAGTGGTTAAAAGATCAGATTTTTTTCATGCCCTCATTCTGGTTTCAAACATATCCAAAAGTATTCATTAGACAATATTAGCAATATTGATTTTCCTGTACAATTAGCAGGAGAAAAAAAAAATGTACAGGAGCTCTAAAGTTTTCAAAGGGAATAAAAGACAATATAGAATTTCCAGAGAGCCACTCTCTTTGATTCCACAGGAAACACAGAGTAAACKCCCCACCAGACTCACTCCAGAAAATCCCCTCAACCTGCTGAAGACATTTGATTATAAGGAYAAGAGACAGAAACAAGAGACAGAACTGGTTCCAGGATTCTGAGAATGGTCCAAGGAAGCTCAGAAACACCTAGCACACCCAGAGCTGGGCGATGTCAGAGTTTAAAGGGTATAATTTACATTAAAAACATTGATGAGGCAGATCATKTAGAGTGTAGAACATCCCAGGTGTAAAATTCCTGTTTTTCTCACTGATATCTCTCTACAGTGATTTCAGATGCAAAGCACACAGTTCAATTTGCTTATTTAGCASTGTCCTCTGCAGATATTGATTTATTTACAACTAGTATGAATAAGATTGTTGATAGATATGTTGCATTTGTTCATCCCAAATACAGAAAAACCCACTTTTTTTTCTGAAACACATTTTAAAATGTATTTTAAAAGGGGACACCTCAAAGCACTGCCATGTGCAACCCACAGGGAATACACAAGATTATATCTTTCAATGCAATASTTTCATAGAGCCTCTTGGTACTCTTTAATTCTGTGCTTAGAGAGACAACTAATGCAAGAGGCAGCACTTGTGGAAAATGACATTTTGCAGAAGTAGGACTGAAATGTCCTTTCCTCTTGGAAATGCTGTAGCTCCATATTTAGTTCCATATATTGGGCTTTTTGAAAAGGCTTTCCACTCCTAGAGTCAATGTAAAGCCAACACAACTAAAATTGAATTAGCTGTACCTTATTTCCAGCGTTGTAAAAGATTAAATAAAAAAAAAAAAAAAAGGTTTCTATCAGTTGCGAACCCTGACACAAGTCATCTAACAGAAGATGAAAATTCAAAAGTAGTKCAGTATCCTAATGAATGATCCATTGAATGAGTGTAACTAAAAAGATATTTATGTAAAAATAATTTTATTGTTAAACATAGTGTGTCTTCAAAAAGAAKTTGCATTTATAGTTCTTATCAAAARAGAAGAGCAAATTTTAGTCATCTATAAGTTAGACATCTTTGGGATAGGGTGAGGGTTTGAGGGTTTTGAAAGTTTTTCCAGAACTTCAGAGAAAAAAAAAATTGCTGCTATTGAAATTCCTTCCTGGTTTATTTAATTTTAAGAGACCTGTCAAGGCCAGGAGTTGGAATGGATGATCTTTGTGGATCCCTTTTGGTTCAGAACATTCTGTGATTCTGGGATTCTCTGTGAAGATATTTATAGCAATTTTACACATATTTTTAGGAAAAAAGTACCAGCAATTTGTATGCATAAGTCATATTTTATGAAATTACATTCACATTTTGAAAATATAATTTAATCAGGTACAACTCTTGGTTTTTTTACTCAAGTTCTTCCTGAAGGTTTTCTAGATAAGTGTCATCTACAAAGAGAAATAAAAARTACTATACTAAWAAAGAAATCAGTGTTGGTAGATTAYATTGCTACTGAATCCTCAGTTTCTACAGGTGATTTTTCAAGATCTTTCAGGTTTATTCAGATTATCAGAAATATTATGGGGGGAATGTTGAACAATGTGAACCATGATTGCATGCCTATGTAGAATACAATTCCTGCTACCTTTGTCTGCACTCATTTAGGAGTTCTAGTATTTCCCCTAAATTCAATCYTCTAGCACTTTCACATTCAGAGTCAATAAATTCCAAACATTTATCACATTGACTGGAGATTTCAGAGCACTGAGGTTCCAATTTGTTTTCTGCTGAGCCAAGGCTTTCTATAAAAAACAAGAGCTTGCAGAACTCTTCAGCATGGCGTTAATCTTTCACACGAATAATGACCCAAAACTAAATCAACATCTGAATTTTGAGACAGTTTTAAGAGTCTCCCATCAAAAATGGAAAAAAAAAAATTGGTTCTTGTCAGGAACAACACGCATTTTCTTGGGCAGGTATTTATATTGTTTGAAAGTAATCTTGAATGTGAGATTACTTTTATGCCYGCAAACACCCTGCAGTAGCATTTTCAAAAGGCTATTAAAATTCATAGAAATATCAGATTTATGTATCTTCTAGCTGTTTCAGCTTATAGGAAGGATCACAAGACTATTTGTTTTAAAGCTCTTTGGGCTGTTCCTTCGGGTCAGGGTTCTAGAACTCTTCTTTTTCACTCCTGTCGCCAGTTCCCAAAACAATGCTTAAGATGGATGTCCTGTGACCCTTCCTCCCCCTCCAAYAGTTCTTAAACTCAGTTTGCTAAGGAAAAGGAAAGAATCCCCAATTCTCCTGTTTTAGGCTCAGAACCAAGTCCTTCTCTTCACTGATTGTGTGTCTGTGTCTCCCCAGGGGTGGCAGAGATGTTCTTTATCTCCATCTTTAGAAACAATACACTTATCAGCTACATTAATTTGTCCCCAAAGGTCACAATTAATTACCAGTTTATAATTGAAATGATCCTTTAAGGCTAGCTGCACTAGCAAACATTAAAATGCTGTGAGGAGAGGAGAATACAAAGATATCTGCAACCACAGCAACAGATTTTAAGAAAAACCCCGTCACTTCGAGATTCCGCAAATGCTGTAAACTGCCCAAGAAAGAGAAGAAAATTCCTAAGTTGCATAAAATAATGTCAATAAATCATAATAATTCTTTTTGTGTGTGGTAATCAACAGTGAATATTTACATCTATGCCACAGGGAAACAGCTTTTCAGTTCAAAAGTGATCAGTTTGTTGTTGTAGGGGATTCCCCTAATCTTTCCTTCATTCATAAAATGGAAGTCCCACAGTCCCACAGTCCCTTCTGTTTCCTATAAACCCTGAAGTGGAGAGGCAAACATTTGCCTAAGGAATGGGGTGTTCARTGTTTGATAAGAATGTAAATTGTTCTCCTTTCATGCATTCCCATTACTCGAAGTAATGAAATGACAGAAAGAACTACTATTTACAGAGAGAGAGCTGTTAAAATGAAAAATTATGAAAATGTGATTGCACTGAGGTTATAAATATTTTGATTGCCTCATGCAGTCAATTAACATTGCACTTTTAGCCCGGTTTTTGAAGTGGCTTATGTTCATATCTCCTGGTGTCTTAAAAGAATAAAGAGATCTGGATAATCTGACTTGTGGAAAATTCTAGTGGTTTCTGATTAATCTTGGAACCATGATAAATTCTAACAGTTCATTTTTTCAGTGTGAAGAAACTATCATTTCCTAAACAGTATTGCTTATGCCCCAGAAACACATCAGAGTGTGCTGAAAAAATGACAACTGCAGGAGAAATGTAATTTAAAAACTGGTTAAAAGCATGCAGTGCATATGTATATATCTATATCTATACATATATTAATTTAGGAAACAGAGAGAGAAAGTTTATCAGTGACATTGCTGTTTAACAACACAAAGGAAATAAGCACTTTCAGACATCACCCAGACAGAATATGTCCTAAAACCTATTAAAAAGTTTCAAGTGTGGAARTTAAATCTCATAAATGRTGTTTTCTACCTAAWCAGGTGCTTGYTTTGTCAGAAATTTATTTTCTTYCRCTTAAGATTATAATTTTCAGRCTATCAAGAAGGAATTACAATATTYAAGTGAATAAAGGGATGTCYGCATTRCAACCTRYTATTCACCTGCTGACATGGTAATAAAACAAACATTTTCCTTCACCCCATTGAGAAGCACTAAGTGACCCAGTGAGTGAGTATGAAGAACAAATTACCTTAGTGCCACAATGTGCATTGAGGAAAATACTCAGGGTGCTCCACTTGTTGAAATTGGCCACAACATATTTAATACAATATGGCAAAAGTAATATAATACTTAAATTTCAGGTATATATAGGGGAAATGGGAAAAATAACAGAAATAAAAAAAAAAAATCCCAGTCCAAGTCCAGTACTCTGAACAGCTTCTTTTAGATGTTCCATKCTTGGAAGGTGTAACATTTAATATCAGAAGTGCTTGTCTAAAGGTAGCTGATGCCACAGGAGGTTCCTTATCCTGGTTTTATGCTCTGTGCTAGAAATGAACCATGTGTTCACTCCTCCCATGCTGRTCTGGTCCTTTTTGTGTTGAAATAAAGTCAGGTTTGCTGAAAAAGCTCTGCTCAGTAATGTCCTACATTATTCCCTGAGCTTCACAGATACATTTTCCTTATCCACCCTGAATCTTCTACCATTTTGGAGATTACACCTGTTGGAGTTCCGAGAGTCATAAGCTAGAAATGGCATTGACAAATTTTTTAAAATATATTTTTTAGTTTTTGTTTGTGAATAGGATCTCCTAGTTTAGCTTCAAGAAAACKATGAGCTTTAGTGGTGCCAGATCTTATCAAGAGTCTGTAGACTTTGTGTCACTAAGGGTTTTTGTTTAAACAAAGGTTAGACAGTATTTCTAAAGAAAATTTTCTGGCATATGGAGGGTATCTCAATTTTTATTTTTGTGACTCTTTAACCGAAGTGTCTTCCAAGCTCAATCAAAACACTGAAACTTAACAGAGGAAGTTCACTCTTCACTTCTAAGAGAGTTTGGACTGATTTCTGCAAGCCACTGCACTTTATTGATGTTTTTTCCATTTTCTACCATAATTGACCTTTCTTGTACTGATGGAAGAAAAATATCTTAAGTTGATACAGATAAAATGTTGTGACTAGCAAAAAAAAAAGAAGGTTGACTATTCAGCCCAGCAAGTCTTAAATGAAACCCCTGACTGTAGAACATTTTCTTTCTGTTCATTTCACTCTAATAATGCAGGGAGGGAGACAGGGATCAAAGTGTCAGATACAGGATTCTCTCGTTCACCTTCTGATCCTTCTCTTCAAAGCCTGAGACCTCACAGAAGCAGCAATATCTTTTCAGAGTGCAGCAGGGAAAGAGGTTTAACACTGCTTAAACCATTTCCCCCAGGGATTGAATTAGGTGCTCTGCGTGCTCAACTGCCCTATCAGCCCAGATACACAGGCAGATCCTRCTCCATTTCTCTCTGTGATGCTGCCAGCTCACTGATAGAGATGTGTTACATACTTCAGTATTTCCCACAGAAAAATAAAACCTCTTTTGTAAGCCAGGAGTGGGAATGCAACATATATTTCAGTTTTCTGCAGGTGAACAATGTTTCTCTCTCTGTCTTTCACAGACTGATTTTGTTCTTATTCTCTACTCATCTTCTGTGCAATCACATTGTCAGGTTTTCTGGTAATGAGTAGACAGATATTTTCCTTTCATTTGAGGTGGGGGAAAAAAAAAAAGAAAAGGAATTTCAGAATAGAAYAATAAATACCAAGTATTATAGTCTCAATGTTGTCACTCAGTAATGTTCACTGTTTACAAATGGCCAATGAGAGTAATTCACAAAAACTAAAGCAAAAAAATGTTGAAGGCAGACAGGAAAAACTTTAAACATTCAAATTCATTTTGGCAACACTCAAAATCCATCGCAGAATGGTTTTGTTTGAAAGGGACCTTAAAGACCATCTTGTTCCRTCCCCTGCTGTGGGCAGGGAGACATTCCACTATAAATACTGTGAATATCTATAAATACTCTTTTACTCAATAAATCCAAAGTTATTTGGATTTTTTTTTTATTATTAATAAAGAAAAAAACCCTGAATTTAGACTGTCTTTGTCAGTCCAACCTTGTTTTGATGTTGTGAAGAGAAACATTTAGCAGATCTAAAAATTCCTCTGAAGAATTCACTGTGGATAGAAAAAATTCAGACATTCCTGATTCATAATGATAGGTCTAGGGAATAAAAAAGGTTTCAATTTAACCACTGGTAAACATATTTATAAAAAGCCTTGAAATKAATCAGCACAGAATCTAGATGGTCCTAATTTATCTACTCTAAGAGCAATTTCTATGTGGAGGAAAGGACATTGGCCTACAGTTTTTACAAATGTCTATAAAATTTAATATTCCTGATGCAGCAATGTGTCAGTGTAAAAACACATTTTTTTTTCTACATAATTTTCTAAGCCTTTAACCTTMTTGAATGTACCCACCTGGCATGCTAGGTGACATTACCATTACCCCGGGACACAAAATCAAGACCTCGGGTTCAAACCCTTGCCAACAAACACTATGTTCATTAAATACTATCACATTTTCTTGTCAAAGCACCAGCAAATTTAGTGTTCACACTTCTGAAGGAAAATATTCATATAATCTTTATTCAAGTCTTATTGGGTTGAAGACAATCAGAAACTTGAGGCTGTTCAGCCTTGAGAGGAGAAACAGCTGAGAGGAGAAACAGCTGAGAGAAGACCTCATTCCTGCCCTGGGATGGTCCTGCTGGAGCAGAGAGGTGGCACCAGATAATCCACTGGGGGTTTTTCCAACCTGACCTATTCTGGGACTCTGTGATTAATTTGTTGTTGTTTAATATGTTTTTTTAGCAGAAAACTAGTGTATGAACCAAATTATTATAACGATTACTGTGAAATTCTACAGCCTTAACTGGTGTGATGATGAGAGAAGAACATCAGCACCACAACAGTACACTAATATTATTTCAGTAGTTGTTATTYTATTCTGTATTCTATTCACCCTATACTGCTCTTTAGGGGGTCACAGGAATAGTTTTGTTATTATAGAGTTCCCCATAAATTCTTTCACTAAGTGGTTCCATGGATTGAAGAACWTTATAGACATTACAATGAAGTTGACAGCTGTTTAGCTGTTTACTTGTATTTAAATTCTGACAGGCCAAGCACAAAAGAAACAGACACTCAARTTTATCATTCATTGGTAGGTGCAGTGTAGGAGAAGAAATTACATAAAAAACTTCATCCACTGAGGAACCAAAATCAATGAAAGAGATGTGGGGCAAATTCAGGTCAGAAAGAAAGGAAAGCACTTCACGGAGAATAACAGAAGTTGTTCTAAATATATGAGTTACAAGTACAAAATCATTAGTGTTGTTTAAAACTAATCTCCTTGAGAAGTAACTGCAGTCCTATACATGCATTTTCTATAATGAGAAATGGGAAGTATGCTATTTTTTGTCTCTTCCACTAGATCTTTCTTGGAAAATACTAAACCTTGTCTTTTTGGCCGAGTGCCTTCATATGCTGCAAACTAATTTTAACTATTTCTGACAACAGTAATATTTTCTAAAATAGATAAAACTCCAAACAAATTTAAAACAAATAGGATTAAAAAAATTAGCCAACCACAGCCAACTCTCCTCATCCTGAAAACTCCACCTACCAAAATTGCAATCAGGACCATCACCTTTGTCAGTGACACTGGATTCCAAGCAAACATTGAAGATCTTCTACAAGGTCAGAAATAAAGCCTATAATGTGTAAATCAATGATTTCTGTATTATATATAGCAGCATGACACTTTTGACAGGTTCTTATGTTAAGGAAATATACATTCATGTAGATACTGGCTTTCCACATAAACAGAAAAGAGACAAAAAATACAAAAAAAAACCCCAAAAAGACAAAACCAAGCAAACCAGAAATCAAGGATTAGTAGAGATTTAAAGACCAGAGCTAATTGTTTGTAATGTGCTGAATATGCTGAATTGTTAGCACTTTCAAAAGTTTGAGAGACATTTTATCTAATAAAACACTGGAGCCACAAACATTTTGAGAGACTATTTATTTAATTTTGCTTAAAATTCTGCTGCACTTTGATAAATTTGTCCTGAACTGGCTATTAAGGTTTATGCAAGAGAAACTCTGAACACTGTAAGCTTCAGTTTGTTTATTTTAGTTATAAACCAGATTGTTCTTGTAGTTGGAAAAAGCATAATATTTCAAACAGCCAAGATGTAACATTTAAAGATCCATTCATTTCTAGTGGGCACACACATACAGCCTGCAGAATCATAGCTGGTCTGAAATAATTATTTTAAATTGAAAGCATAAATCAATTCTTTTCAAGCATTGAAACAGTGTCCTTTTTACTATTCAAGAAGAGCTGGTGTATAATTAGATGAAACTTGAGTTCATAGATAAATATATGCTTTGTTGATTGCACATGGCATTTCAGAGTAAAGCAGCTGCAGAATTACTGAAAGAATCAAGATTTAAACAAATTCCCTGGCATCTTTTATCAGGAATATAGAGTTTTACTTTCTGTCACGTAAATTGATCTATTAGCCTTGCCGCGAAAAATAAAGCAAGAAATATTATACATCCAAGTTGGTTTTGCAGTAGATGATCCCCACCTCAAGAATACTTGCAATTCTTACAACCTTCAAGTTATTGCTAGGTAAAATATTATTGCCCACAGCACCTGCCCAGATGATGTGCTTTACCATGTGCTTTACCACCAAGATTAATTTCTTTGAAAAATCTACACCAATTTCCCATTTCTTATCATTTCTGTACAGAAACCATAGGTAAAAAACTTGCAAATATCCTCATGCCTAATTAATTGGAAGATTAAGGTATTATTTAAATATAGAACTTCTATTATTTCCTAATATCTGTGGTTTTGGTTTCATAATCTTGTAAACCCACATGCATATTTTGTTCAGATTAGTGTGGTTTCACTTAAAAATATTTGTAAACTGTCTGAACACACCRTTCAGCACCCTCTCTTTGAGAAGCATTTGTTGTTCCATTAATTACTTCCTTTGTAAAGAGACAGATTTGCATGGTTCCTCTCATAGCACAATGGAATTATCTCCCAGAGGAGAAAAGTCATTWAAAAATGCACAAAGAATACTGAACCACAGAATATCCTGAGCTGGAAGGGACCCAMAGGGATCATCCAGTCTGACCCCTGGCCTGTGCATCCCTGGGAGCATTTTAAAAAGGTTCTTGGAGTTCTGGCAGCTTCGGGGCTGTGCCCATTCCCTGGGGAACCTGGGCAGTGCCCAGCACCCTCTGGGAGAAGAACCTTTTCCTAAAATCCAACCTAAAACTGGCCTGACACAACTTTAGGCCATTCCCTCAGGTCCTGTCCCTGATCACCMGAGCCCAGGGATCAGAGCTGCCCCTCTGCTCCCCTTAAGACCAAATTACCTCAACCAGATAAATATTTGCTCAAATGTAGCTTCCTGTGAATAAGTGTTTAGGGCAAGAAAAATCTGTGAGAAAATGTGTAGATATTTATATAGATTGTGTAACTGGCCAATCTCATGGTCCAATAAGGATGGTCTTAATGTGTCTTTTAGCAAGCCATACTGTGGCATTAACATACACCTCAAGCTATATTAGGCTGCAGCTGGACAGATCTCAGCTGCTTAGAGAGTTGTTCCAGTCAGTAAGAGCATTTATCCACTGTTTTTTTTTGTCTTTAAACTTGTTCAGCTTTTCTTTTCTTGCCTACAACAAAGTGTAGTGAAGTACAGGGATAAGGTGATGGCAGGTGCATAAAAAATGTAAGTGTGGACTGATGCCAGATGACAAGGTAATAAATAGTTCTTCAATGGTCAAGTACTGCTGAGAGAATCATAGAATTATAGAAAGACCTGTAAGTTGTAAGGGATGTTAAATATTCAACCCTATTGTGGTGGCCAAAAGCTGGCCTGAAGGCCTCACAGCCACAATCAATCCCAATTTTACAACTGAAASATAACTAATTATAGAAGTACCTTAGTTATGTGATTTAGCCAGCATGGACCCTTGGAGAGCAGGCCCAGGCCTGGGGACACGAGCAGCCCTTGGCTGGTTTGGGCAATGGAGATCGACTGCACAGACTTAGGACCTGTGTAAGGAGAAGGCCCAATGAAAGCCGCTGTTGTGCACGAACCTTGCTGTGTTTTGTCACATTCCTGCCTCCAACATCACCCCCTGCCCTGGGCAGGGACACCTTCCACTATCCCAGGCTGCTCCAAGCCCCAATGTCCAACCTGGCCTTGGACACTGCCAGGGATCCAGGGGCAGCCACAGCTTCTCTGGGCACCCTGTGCCACGGCCTCCCCACCCTCACAGGAAGCAATTCCTTCCCAATATCCCATCCATCCCTGCCCTCTGGCAGTGGGAAGCCATTCCCTGTGTCCTGTCCCTCCAGCCCTTGTCARTGGTCTCTCTCCATCTTTCCTGCAGCTCCTTCGGGCACTGCAGGGCCACAGTGAGGTCACCCCAAAGCTTCTCCTGTCCAGGCTGAGCAATCCCAGCTCTGCCAGCCTTTCCTGCCAGCAGAGCTGCTCCATCCCTCTGCTCATCCTGGAGCCTCCTCTGGCCTGGCTGCAGCAGCTCCAGCTCCTTCCTGTGCTGGCCCCAGGGCTGGGGCAGCTCTGCAGGTGGGGGCTCAGCTGAGGGGGCAGAGGGGCAGAATCCCCCTTCCCTGCTGCCCACGCTGGGCCTCAGCCCAGCACAGGGGCTTTGGGGCCCCAGCACACAGCCAGCAGCACCTTTGGAGGTGGCTAAAATGATTTTTATGGCAGCCAAGCACTTAACAAACAGACACATCAAGAAGGGCAAACTTGGATGAGAAGCAGAGCAGAAAAACCAGTGAAGAGAGAATAAGGTGCGGTCTGTGGCATCAAATACATAAAAAAAATACCTAAAGCAGCGAGGAGGGAAGGAAGGACCATCAGCATCAAGTAATTTTGGCATCAATCTCAGAACAGTGGCAATGCACCACACTCCCCAAAATCCTCTGCCTGATACCAGTCACCTTAGAGGGGAAACAAAGCATCAAAAAACTGGGAGGGTTGGAAATAGTAAATACGGGCATAATAATTCTAGTTGCACATAATCTGGARCATCAACACAATTGYAGTAATAATTACAATTATTTAATGAGCTTCTTAATCTAGTTAAAATACTAACAGTAAAATCTTGACTTTTAATGCAATTTGGCCCCTCCCGCCTCTCCCCAAAAATCAATTTGGGGCCCTATTGTGGGCAACAAAACCATAACACTTATACAAGAGTTCAGCCAAATCTTTGTTTTGAAAGTGTGTCTGGTTAGATAGACATCTAATTTATCTTGGTTTGTGAAACCTTTTAAATGCACATATTTTACAAATATACTGCTGTAAAGAGTTTTTTCACCTTAAATTCTACAAATATAAGTCAAATATGTTTTCTGAAAGCACAAACCTGAACATTCAATCACAGACTTTTAATTTTAAAAATTAAAATTAACTATGGACATATTTATTAGTTGCAAGTTTGGAGKTTTTTTCCCATGAACAGCTTTGTCTAGAGCACTAAAGAGAGGTGATTCAAATATACACTCTGTTTTCTGCTAGACAGAAGAATGCATAGTCTCAAGAGGACAACATTAGCATTTATTTTATGCACGTACCTGTTAGGCTTCTTATCWATTATTTGCAAACACGAGGAGAGGCAGCAAATGAAAGGAAAACAGAGGTGAACCAATTAATAACAACTAGAGATTTTTTTCCTGTGGTCTCTCAGTCACTCAGTCACAGTTTTRCAATGAATAAATCTGCAGACCAAAGTGATGTCTGACTTCTGCAGGGAGAAATTCAGTTTCAGGGAAGAGTAGAAATACATCTTGCAAACTTATCTCACTTTAGGAGGAAATCACAGGTTCACAGATTTCACAGGCTATTCTGAGATGGAAGCAAAAGCGGTCCAAGTTCTAGGAAGTAAGTAGTGAAAAACTAACTTTCAAGCACAGCAATCAGCAAAGCACTGCAGTTTTGCTTTTACGAGCTTAGCTAATGACAGAAGATGGACCTTTTTTCTTATCAAGTTCTGCTTTTCTTATAGCCTAAGTCAATTTAGTTCCCTTCCAAGCAGAGGAAGCTTTTTCACGATGTGGAGGCTTCTGTGCTGCCTCAGAAAACATTCTTCCTATGAGGAATGGAAAAAAACATGTATCCAAATGGTAAAGATTTTACTTAGGTTTTGTTTTCTTCATGGTAACATACTAAAATGCCTCACTCGTGATCAACCAATCAATTTTCAATTGTAAAAAACAGCACGAGTCTGTTCTTTCAGAATCTGAAGGAGGATAATGTGTTTCATTAGGTCTTTTCCAAGGACCTCTGGATCCTGACATTTGAACAAATGCAGTAGCTCTTGTCAGAGAACTGCAGACAAATTAATACATCTTAGTTATCATGCTTAAACCATTTAGAGGAATTAACCTCTCCCCCCCCAAAAAAAAATCCAACCAACCAAACAAAAAATTATATTAAAAAAATTGAAACAAACAAACAAACAAAAAACCAGCCAACCAATAATAAAGCCCSCAAACAAAACACTCTTGAGGACCCCAATTTTAAAGATTTTTTGTGGGTTGTTTGCTTAAGAAAGTATTTTGGGATTTTGTTTTTCCCTTAATAGCACATGTTCAATTGAGTATGTTCTGATTTTGTAATTTTAATCAACATTTGCAGTTGGTGCTTAAGCTATCCCATTAATAATTAGCATTTAATTGCAACTGCCATGAACTATTCTGTTATTTGCAATAGGTGGGGTTAGGAGGGCTGGATTGTTTGGAAATTTCATTTTTTTGAGTGGAAAAAATGTGAAATCCATTCTTGTGTCTATATATTRAGCTGTATAAGTGTGATGTGTATTTTTTCTGGTCAAATTCATCCTTGTTTGAAAAGAGGCCAAGGTCAAATGGTTGCACAGCATGCATCTTATCAATTTTAAAGTCCAACAAAATATGCAGTGCCTTTGCTCCACCRCTGTTTCCTTATGACATGGGAGAACCAAGAGCTACACTTTGTAAATTACTTGAGACAATTTTGCCTCCTGCAGTCAAGATTTTTTCCGAAGTGTTCAGAACACATACCCAGAATTCTGAGAAAAAATATATATGATTATAAGAAGTAATAGTATTTTTTCTGAAATTTTTAACTACCCTTTTTTAAAGGTAGTTCCAAAAAAGTAAAAATATGTAAATGTATATGTATATATATATTGCTCCATACCTCTGCATATTCAATATCATAACCTAATATCTTTCAAGAAGTGCCAAAAGCCAAAGGTTCAGAAGGTTTTTTCCAACTAACCACTGTTAAATTTAATGTCACTCTGGGATGCTGGCAAGTGTGACTTGGAGGAGATCCGGGACAAAGTGGTGCAGAGCTCAAGGGCTGTAGAAGCCTGGGCAGTGAGGAGTTAAAATTGTTGCTGACCCTCAAGCACTGGTGACCATGCAAGGAGTCAGGCTAAACTGGAAGTGCCTGGGAAGGTGGGACAGCACCTTTCTGGTGCCTGTTTTCCTGTGCAGGTCCATGGTGAGGGGGCAACACCAACAGAGGGATATGGAGACYCCCAGGGACCCCAAAAGAGCCCCAGGTCATTTTTGGGAGCTCTCCATGAGAAGAGATCACACGACCCAAAATTTTTTATCAGACACAAAGAATTGCCTCCCTGGGGAGGCAATKGACATTCCCATGTCAAACTGATTATATAAAAGACCCTCAAATCCCCTGGCCCATCTCCTGAAAGGTCCAGAAGACTGCTGTGCTGCTCCTTTTCATGAGTCACATGAAGAACAAGATTCCTAATCCCAGGGAGGGGAAAATTTACCTGTGAGAGGAAACCTGGGTGTCTCCTCCAGGGCCCTGGRCCTGCTTTCAGYTGRACCARTKCTGGAGATGGGACTGGTGATCCCCTTTTCTCTCCTATTTCATCTCCCTTTCATTTTCTCCATCTTCTATATTTATTTTTATTCTGATTTTTATATAGGGGAAATTATACAGCAATCTCCATGCCAAATGTCTAGTTTTCTAATAAAGTTTGTGACTTCTGGCAGCTTTGATTGGAACCTTTTTGGCCTTTGCTGTTCTTCATTTGTCTGTGGGTATCTRTGAATCTTCTTCTGTGCTCCCTTCCATGTAGGATGGGATGCAGCAAAGACAACCCCATCTTTCTGAAGGAGGGCAGAGTTCCAGGATTCTTTCAACAAACAGATCMACCTATAACCCAAAGCTTTCCTTTCCCAAAAAAATTCCTTTCTCTAAAAGGAATGTGTTGTTTTCAGAACAGTAATTTCAGTTATAGTTACACTCCATTATCATTTTTTGTCCTAGTCAGACCCCATAATTTCCAGACAGCACAAATAGCTGCTTGATGAAAGTGATAAACGCTCTGCCATATGAACAAGCAAAATTCACGATCTAGAAGTGTATTTTGAAGATATGTAAAGAAACTGTACATTGAAATAATGATTTCTTCTTGTCCTGGCCAAAATAAAGATGTTTTTTCTATGTAAAAAAAAATGCATCTCATGTAATAAATTAAATACAAGCAAACAATATAAATACAATACAATAAATACAATAATAAATTAAAAACAAGCAAACAAAATAAATCTGGTSTGCCCATTTCAGGAAATGGTCCTGAACCAAGTTCTCACCTGTTCTATAGCTCTCTAAAGAGGTTTTGGCTGTACTCTGAATTCATTAAAGTTGGAGCTAAACTATTGCACACAAAAAGCAGCCATCAGGATTAGAGAACACTCCCTCCAGTCTGATCTAATCCTGGTAAAATGCTTTGGGATAACTTTGCTTCTGTRGATAATGTAGGAGTGTTTTTGAGAGGAGTGAACGTGAGCATCTTGCAGCAAGACACAAGACAGTTGACAAGGAGCTCATAAGGACAAAGAAAAACTGGATTTCAACGCTCAGTAGATGAATAAGGAATCAAAACTTCACTGTACAGGCTACATCTGCTTCTTTGTAGTTTTTAGTGTAGCACTTATTTTATTTAGTACCGACTTTTTGCTCCTTTCTGCTCCTCATTTCAAAGCAGAGCCTTTGAGAGTGAGGATAGCAAAGGGATTGCTGAAGAGAACTCATCTGGACACAAGTTTTGGAGTTGATTAGAAGAAACCTGGGGATTTCTGAGATGTTAAAACATGAGATAGAGATAAAAAATAATGTATTACACACAAGACAGGAGAAAGCTGAACTAATAAGGCAGAGCAGAAAAGTGAGAATTTTCTCAAACATCCTTCCAGCCACAGAACTTTTCTGTTTTTCTAAAAAAAATTTAAAAATAGCATTTCTCTATTTATTTAATTGCATCCCTCTATTAAAAAAGTCAACTTTTCTAAAACCTTTCAGGCAYTGAAAGCCCTTAAAAGGCCTTGAAAGCAGTTTCAGATTCAATGTCTTCAAATGTGGAAGGTTTTGTGGGTTTTTGGGGCTGTTGCTCTGGTTTTAGGTAGGTTTATTTATTTGCTTGTTTTCCTGCGGTTTTTCTTTGGTTAATTTTGTTAATTTGTTTWATTAAACTAGTTCTGTGAGATAGATTAGTGAGCAGCTTTTTCCCAAAGCCCTGCTCATGATCAGGCTTTCATGATCAGGGCCACTGCCAAAGGTGCTGGAAAAGTGGAACTCAATATTTGCCATGCACACACACTATTTGAAGTTAAATAACTTAAATCAAAAAATATCAAAACTACAAACACCTAGTTTTTTTTCACTGTCCCATTACAGCTGCTGACAGCATGGCATCCCATTACATTATTGCGCATACAATGGCTGGGGTCTTCTTTCTAGCAAAAAAACTTCATTTCCAGTTTGTGACAAAATATTAACTTTTACTGCGGTCAGTYTGACAGCAACAGGTGTCAGAGTACCCCAGACACAGGAACAGGGGACATGCAGAACTCACATTATTACTACAAGAAATTGAATAATCAGCATTAAAGGCAACATAGTTCTATTCAGTTGCAGTTCACCATACTCAAAGCAGTCTAATGACACATGCAGAGGAAAAATTCTCACTCCCAGAAACACTTCTGTCAAATGTCAATAAATTAATTTTGAGATTCTGAAGATATTCTGAGATATGAAGCAGRCAGAGTTGGATTGAGTATCAGTCTTTAAATTAAGTCTTTAATTTATTTTACTCCTGTTCAATCATGCTTAAAAAATATGTACACTTCTTCCATTATAGCAGCTAGGGAGTATGTGAAACTATTTCTACATATATCAATTCTAATTACCTCTGAGCAATTAAWAAAGATAATCTATCATAGCTTAGAGCAACATGTTTTTAGGTTCACTTTATCAAATGAGTGTAATGAATATTTAGATCATATTCATTTTAATCAGAAGAAAATAACRATAACAAATAATGATTGTTGTTCAAAAAGAGAATCTTTATTATTCACAGGCTGATTAAAAAAAGCAAAAACCAAAACCAACAGAAATATCCTTCAGGAATAAGTGAATTGCATGGCCTTTGCAATGTTCCAACTTAGTGACAGGAAATCAAATGTGGCACTTTTGCAAAATACAAAGGATATTTATCTATCTATCTATCTATCTATCTATCTATCTATCTATCTATCTATCTATCTATCTATCTATCTATCTATCTATCTATCTAATCTATCTATCTATCTATCTTTATGCTACTATGTTGCAGTCTCATAAAAAATATTTGGGGGAAATACTGTGTATTCAACTAGTAGAACTACATCCCTCTATCTGCCACTTCAGTGTTCTTTGACGTACAATCAAGGGGAAAGAGAAAGAATAGTCATTTGTATGTTCTAAATAAATTCATTTCTCCAGCTGTTTTAAAAATGTTTAACAGAATTACACCACTTCAATTTTTACCCTGTAGCCCTAATATCTTCCCTCTATTAACTCCAAAAGGASAGCAATAAAATAAATATTTCAGTAKTGAATCTAMGACTGAGATGACWAACTGATTTTATATGSCCATTAAAGCTGTATGTGTAATACTCAATAAATAAAAATTCTCATAGGAATATGTAGAATAATGAAGAAAAAATKACAAAGGAATAGTTAGAAATGTGAAGTCAAGTCACCTTCAGGACGTTCTCTACACCACTTAAAGTGTTTTTCTTGCCTAATATTTGACATGCTCACTCCTACATGCCACACATCTTTGAGGGGAGAAACTTAGGTCACCTTGTTTTCCTTCAAGTCCACAGGTGGAATGCATGCAGACTTCAATTGGTTTAGGCACAGAAGGTGTTYTGGCTTCTGTTGGAGATCCCCAGCGATCTAAAACTCTGCTAAAGGACATGCTCAGTTTGAAACACTTAGTTCYTGTAGAAAATTAAAGATTCAAACCTTAAACACTTGAACTCTTTCCTCACATTGCAGTTAATTAAACTTGCTTGGCTTGGAACACTTTGAATCCAACTGGAAGGACCAAATTCCTCACCAAATGAACTTGAAACTCTTTTCTGAAACTGATTCAATGGAGCATCATTCAGATTTAACCTTGCTCCAAGTTTTATTATATAAAGTTTACCCACTTAAAAAGTGAGTGAAATTAGATGAAATTTACTATACACCTAAATTCAAGTGATGATTGATGTCATACTTAAAATTCTTATTTAATTCAACCTTGAAAATCAAAGTTTTTATTATTTTATGACATATCTACTAACATCCAGTTATATGTATTACTATCTTTTAAAATACTTATGCTCAATAGCTGGATTATCTCAAGTACTGGTCCTTAAAATACTTTGATAAAGATGTATTATTTAAATAAAAATCTATTATGAATGAGCTTTTTGTATTTGATGTTAATTCAGGTGTATTAGATTAGGTGCTTCTCCTTATTAAGCTCATTACTACTTATTCAATAATTTATTGATATTTAACACGTATAAATATTGTCCTAATCTAATCTAAAACTCTCTTTGATTATAAATTGAGCTGTAGCAACACACAGCAGGGCAGTATGCTCTGCTCTGTTAACAAAGCTTTATTTAGGCTCCAGATATTATTTCATTTGGGGTGTGTAATATTCCTGTACTAATTTTTGATGCAAGATGTTAAAATAATGGCTAACAACCTTTACAATATTGAAGCACAGCAATTTTTCAGGCAGTAGCTGCAAAATTAAATACTTTTTAATGAGAAAGTTATTCCTTCCTCTCTTTTCATCCTTTCTCTCCCTATGTGCTCCCTATCTAACATTTAATATAATAATTCTTCTGTAAAAAAAGTATTAGGTGTTGCTTTGGCAAATCTTGCAAGTTGCCAAAGTCTGGTTATCATAGTACTAGTGAAAGAAAATAAATTTGTTTCAGTAATTATCTTTAAAATATATTTTATTGTCTTTTTTGTCTTATTCCGGTAGGGACTTCTGATGAGGGTAATGGTTATTTGTCACAATAAATTATAAATAATTCCTCAGAGCCCTTTTACATATTAGTAGATATTATCAGGATTTGTCAGTGACAGAGTTTTTCACAGGCCAGGACCCAGTCTGAGGCCAGAGAATGTTTCTCAGGGTGTTACCAGTTGAATTCTGGAAAATTCCAAACACRGAGATGATGTGGTCACTGGATGACCTCTTCCTCATGGTGATAAGACATTTTTTTCACCATGGTTTGTCTCCATAAACACGCAAAACCCGACAGCAAAATAACCCCCCCAAAAAAATTATTTAAAATAGTTGCCTGTGAAATTGCAAGTATTGCTACACCTCCACGTAGAAATATCATTTAAAGAAAACAGGGCTCTTAAAGGAAGAACAAGGCAGAACTCCAACCCCAAACAAACTTGACAAGAAGTGTAAATTAAGGAGAAGCTTTCAGATTTTTAACCTGTTGTATCTTCCACCGCTTGGTTTTTTTAATTAGAACTTTATTTTCCTACTTATAATCAGAGAGCCACAGAGCTTGTTGATAACATGGTCTTTAAAGACCTAATTTATTTTCATGAAGACTGCTAAGAGGATGGGGAAAAAGTAATTAACTATTATCTCYTTTTTTTTCTAATAACCATAAACTTATTAAATGACTAATAGTCAAAGTGTGGGTATGGAACATGCATTTAGCATAGTTTAATCCTGAACACTTAAAGAAAAAATGTTAACAAAACCCAAAATTATTTACAGAACTATGGTAATCCACTCATACCTCAGTATCAGCATATACATGCAGTTTCTCTCGKTTCCCTCTCAAATGGCCTGGATTTTCAGGTTCTTTACAATTTTGTGAATAACCTTTTACAAGAAGCTGTCAGTAACTTTGTCCAACTGCTTTTTCTCATGCTGTGCTCAAAAACTACTATTTCACTGTGACTTTAACAACAACAACAACAAAAAAAAACAACTTCATAAATAAACGTTTATTTAACTTGCAGCTTTTTGAGACCAGTTGAACAAGTATTTTGCTCTTGCTTTTACATTAAATTATAAWATTTATGAAGAACATGGCTAAGCATTAATCTTGGTGCTATAAGAAAATTTCTTAACTGAAAATAGATGTAGAGAATAGAAGYATATCAAACAAAAATGTAAAGAAGTCCATAAAAACATCTTTTTAAGTGCTCAAATGCATTTGAAATAAAGAATGTGATTTCAGCAGATGTTGAACACACAGATGCCCATGACAAACTTCCAAGGATATTATTTGTGTATTTATAAATCTACAATCTGATACTAATGCAAATTTTGAAAAATATATTTGTTTGCTTGGTTGGTTTGTTGGTTGGTTTTTTGGTTGGTTTTTTAACTGGTTACACATTTGTTGTTTTTAAACCGAGTACCGTAATAACAATTTYTATCATTTTATCTCCTTTTCATTAGCAAACCTCAACATGCACCGGTCAGATGGTAGTTWCCAGAAAGCTGCTGGTGGTAGTGAGCAAGTGATGTAATCAGGAGAAAACATTTCTGAGAAAAAAAGATTTCTCCAGAACCACCAAAGACTTGACTAGGTTTTCCCTCAAGTTAACAAAGAAAACGTTATTCTAAGGACAATTTTAGGAAAAAAAAAAGAAGTTAGCCTTGTCAAGAAAATAAATATTTATGCCTAAACCTATATTGAATGAAAAGCAACCAAGTTTCTAAACATATTTAGGGTTTTAATTTAAAGACTGGGTGATATCCCAAGTGCTTTTGAAGATAATGAATCATTCAAAGGTCGTGGAAGTGCACCTGGCCCCTGACTTCTGAGCACATATCTTGGGCTTTCTTCCAAAATCAGCACCTTTATCTAAGCTAAACCTTTCTTTTAATGCTAGGGCACAGCTTTGTAGATTTTTATCTGTGCTTGGTGGGGAGAGGAAATGCTCAGAGAACATTGCAGTGTTTTTTCAGTGCCCCTGACATGCACTGCTGGACTTTCCATGAGAATTCAACCTCAGATGCAGCACACAAATGTTCCCCTTCCTGGAGGTGCTGTTGGCTGAAAGGAGAGGAGGGTTCTTTGTTACGAGCACATAGAGGCTTTCTGAGCAGTTCTTTGATGACTTCACTCTTAGATGCCATCAAAGGATGGAAYAGACCCTATAAAACTCCCCTGGCACCATGTGACAGAAGTGCATTCAGTCAAACACAATGGTAAGTCCTCACAAATTAGGTCAGCAGCACTGTCAAGTCATGCCAGGCAATATTCATTCATGATTCAAAACCCATCCTTTTAAGTGTGGTGTAACTTAAAGGGGAATTGGTGCAACTTCATTAACTGGTGCAGATTTCATAAGTTTCTCATTGAAAGAACTTGACAAAGTTGGTCTTTTTTTTTTAATGAAATTAAAACCAATAATTTCAATAAAGAAAATGCTTTTAATATCTGAGAGATCTTTCAAAAATAAATCTAACAAGAAATTCTGTTTGAAATGCATTATTAAGGGCATTTCCTCCTAACCACAGATTGGTACAAGTAATATCACACATTTTAAATGTAGCCCTCATYTGTAGCAATTCAGAAAATACACACCACATGTTTAGAAAGAAGGGGAAATAACTGCAGGCAAAATTCTCCCATTTAAGTTGAGAGAGACCAATATTTTGTTGTGTTCTTATTTTTCCCAAATGGTCAAATGTTCCATGTGCTTRTTTTCAGCTGAAGGCTGAGACCAGGTACATAGCTCACCACCCTTCTTCATTACTTGATTGAGTGCTAATAAACTGAAATAGAAATTATTAAAGTTGCAATTTTTTTTTTTAGGAAACCAACAAAGCTAGGAAAGCTTTACAGGCTTACAATCATAAAAATGAATCTGTTCATTTGGAAAGGATCCTCTTAGGGCTATTTGCTTCTTACACRTGCTTTATAATATTACTGATTTAATAATACCCTAAAGATTTYTCAGTTATTATCATGAAAGTATTTAAGGATGGTTATAAGATGATAATTTTCCTAATTATTCTGATACCAATTTTCCCTTTAAATTCACCTTTGAGCAAAACCATGACTTGCCTACTGTTTCAAATATAAAATATAATTTTCTTAGGCTGGTAAAATGAAAAGGTTAATCCAGGTTCAAAGTRATGTCTTTATTCTTTTCCTGGAAATGGGGCACTAAACTSGTCCCTCAATTTCAGCAAACTATAATAGTCTTTCATTTCAAGCCAGAAGAGTCTTGGATACCTCCTCAAGTATCCTTCTCATTTGCCAGGATCTCCCAGTGATTTCCTTAACAGACAATTCACATTGCAGACATGATTTAGACCTTAACTTGCAGGCAGGGCTCATAAAATAAATTAATTTATCATTCACGGCAGCAGTAGCAGTGTCCTACCACTGGCTATGTCCCCTAACATTGACCTGGAGTCATAGGTCTGAAAGAAATTTCCAGTGCTTCAGAGAAAAAGGAAAATTATAGAATATGAACAAAAAACAGCTGCTCTGTTTTATTATTCTGCTAGATCTTAGTGTATTTCCAGCACAAAAATGCATATGAATCAAAATTAATGCAATGTCAGCACAAGTAATTAGTGAATTCTCTGTMTTCCTGCTCAAAAGGTTCCATATAATTTTTCTTAATTGCCACAGCCTCACATTACTGATTCACTGCTTTTTATTAACTTTACTGATCTACAGAAATTTTGGTGCAAGGATGGCCTTTAAAAAAAGGTTTGTACTTTTTAATGGATTCRTTTGAATGATGAATTCTGCCCCTATCCATGCCCCGGGCCTGATGTGAAGATGGAGTTGTTCCATCACACTCTCATGGCCACCATGAGACTGAGAGGGGGATTTCATGGGGGTTTTTAACATCCTCCCAAGGGTGCTGGGCACTGCCCAGGCTCCCCACGGAATGGGCAAGGCCTCAAGGCTGTCAGACCTCYAGGAGCATGTAGAAAATTCTCCCAGGGATGCACAGCATGGGATTGTTGGGGTATCTGTGTAGGGCCAGGAGCTGGACTGGATGATCCTTGTGGGTCCCTTCCAGCTCTGCATATTTTATGATTCCATGAAAAAAAAATTCTTATTTGTACACCTTTATAACACAGAACTCTCCCCACACCTGTGCAGTTTTGGCAGAGTTAAGCAGCTTTCTCCACATTTTTCTCAGCAGAAATGTTGATTTAATCTGCTGTCTACAACCACAGTGTCTATTTTCTTAAACAGGAAATTGTTCTTTTCCTAATATTATCTGGAGTGCTTTTTTGTTTGTTTGGGATTTTTTGTTTGGTTTGTTTTTGTTTGTTTGGGGTTTTTTTTTTGTTTTTAATTTGTTGTTTTTTTTTTTTTTTTTAAAACTTTTCCCACAATATTTAGTGTATTAATTAATTATTTTTTTAATGACTCTTTGAATTGTTTTGTCTTTGTCTCTGTCACACTTGCTGGTTGGACATTGAATAATATGTATTAAAAAGGTATATACGGTATTTTAAAAGCCATTCATGTCTCACATTACAGGAATCCTGAACCCTCAGTCCTTCTGGTCTGAATTATTCTACGGCCTACACAAAACTAAGTTATCAAAACAGATAAAAATGACCATATCTGCATAGAACTATAACACATGTGAATTTTCTTTAAAATTATAAAGCTGTTTTATAAAACTTCACAAAAAAATGTACATTCCTGCATGCAACTTTTAGCATAATGAAATGCACTGGTATTTATAATTACATAGCCATGGACAGATGAGAAAAAAGTTTCTTTGTAAGTGAAAAAAATGTGCAGCTTTAGCTATAAGAAACAGCAAAGAACAGAACAAATACTTTGTGAAACTAGTGATTTGTAACACTGCTGGAAGCATGTTTACATGTTCCTGCACTCTGTGCCCCATGTTGAGCTCATTTTATTCAGAGCTATCCTCTATGTTTATGGGTAGTTC
>CADDXX010000085.1:839869-891651 GCA_902810485.1 Alauda arvensis | reverse complement strand
TGAAGCTTAAACAATAATTATTAGGTGGGTGGTCATTAATAATTCTGGACAGCTCCAAGTGACACCATGTTCTGCTGCAGCAGAACGTTCTGCTGGTGGAGGGTCAGCCTCCCTAARAGAGGCTGTCATTGAATTAAAATCTCCACTCTTTTTAATTAAACTGTTGTGAGGATGGTGGATCCCTCATCTTACTTCAGGGTTAAATAGAGGTATGTAATTATAYTGTTCCATAGACCTAACATCAGGACAAAACTAAATGGTTTTAAGGCCATTCTGAAATGGTGTTGAACTATTTTACATGCAATGTACTGTATTTTTCTCTAATTAGTTGTATAGATAGTAATAGCTAAAGTAATTGATATGATTTATTTAAACTTAGTYACAGACCTCTGGCAGAATTTGGCAGCTAAATTTGAAATAAGTTTAATATTACAATCACCTGATTAAATTTGACTCTTTTCCATGCCWCAATTTCTTACTTTCTACCTGCAAATTAGTGAGAATATTTTCTTCATTGGGTCACAGTGTTGAGTTTCATTTACAGGAGAGGTTTCTGTGATCAGCAGCAATTTAAGCTTTTGAGCATTGCCATTTTAGAGAATCAACATTTGAAATAACTCTTCCTTTAGTTTTATAACATGAGAATTTTTCTTAAATTATTTTACAAAGCTGAAGAGCAAACACAGGGAGACAGTAGGAGGTTTCTCTTCAGTAGTTTTATTAAATCCATATGTTTGAATATATGTATACCACTACAGYGCCCAGATTAAATTCACTTTAGGGCACACCTGAGAAATATTTAATTTTTCTCCTTTTATCCTTCATGCTTTGGCTTCCTTAAAGTACATGGAGGACCAGAAAACTATGGAAGTGATACCAGAAGACCACAGATTTCTCACCTGCTACTGGTGGCCATATTTCTCCTCCATGTATTTTTTTTTAATCAATTTCACTGAATTGAGACAAAGAGTAGCTTCAGTGGAGGACAGGACAACCCAAGATTTGACAACAAGCTGCAGCCATCATCACCCAGCACATCGATAAGACAAGARGAGCTGCTGATTTATTTCCTTTTCCACCCTCTTCCATGTCCCCTTCTGTTGACAGCTGAGCTTAAATGTGAGGCTTTAGGTCAAGTAAAAGGGACAGGGGACAGGGAGTTTTTCCCTGATGCTGGCAGTGGGTTTCATTTTTTAACCAGTGCCATATTTGGCTGTGAATGCACCCCTTAGCAGTAGCACTGCAAAGTCATTTTAAAAAGACATTAAAATGGTTTAATTTAACCTGTATTCTCTCAGCTGAGCCCAGAAAAGGCYGTTTGTTGTCCAATACATTCTTTAGCAGCAGCTTCCAGCAGTCAAACCCCCCAAAAGGCACAGCTGAAGGGATTCCAGTAAGCAGAGGGCATCTGCTTTACCACAGTCTCCAGAGTTTCTTGGAGTGTGGGATTTCACGCTACAAAACCYACGTGGAAACCCTGATGTTGAGTTCATCCTTACAGCACTGTTATCAAGTCACAACAGAATTTTGAAGCAGCTTTCTGCTGCTTCCTTCTCATCCCCTTCCTTCCTTGTTTTCAAAATTATGATGATTGCATGGCCTGAAACAGCTAAACCAGAGGACTTAAAATTTTTAAGCATTTTGATTTGGTGGGTTTGTACTACATTGATTCAGAGTGCCTGAGAGMTCTTCATGCTGACCAAAGTGAAGGTTTTGGAGTTTTCAATAACATAACAAGCTTTTCCTTTTGCTTTTTAAATTTTATGGSAACTGCCACAAATTTTTCAGCTTGTCAGAGAATCCCACAATACAAACATCTTTTGAAGATGCTCTATTAAGCTGTCAAATATAGACATTTAAATTATTTCTATAATTTGAGTTTTTCAAATGTAGAGAAATATGAGTAATTTTCCAGTACAGAAAAAATTACAAATTCATCCTTCTAATTAAGGATTATGTACCTCTAACTGACATTAAATAATGCTATTATTGTTTTCTATTTCTATTTAGAAATACTGTGACCAATGATTTTTATTTTTTTAATTTATCCTTTAAATGTGGGTTTTTTTTTCTTAGGGAAACATCATATTTAAATTAAATTTCACTGAAAAATTATGATACAAAGCAAAACACAGAATATTTACTGTGTTTGGAAGGTCATCAAAAGACAACTTAGGCATTTAAAAAAAAACCCAGCTCATTATMCCACCATCATTATGCCAGTAAGAAAAGGATTTTCTCATTCCTGAAGCTTGTTCAAACTATGTTCTCTGAAGTACTATGCATCCCCAGCACAATTTCTGAAATATTTTAAAGAATTTAAAGTGTTGCTCACGACCCAGAAGGGAAGACGAGACGCTGCTGCTCTCAGACAGAGGGAATTTGGGGAACTTTTTATTTTTAAAAAGACTATTAGGACAAGCCCTTGGCAGTGTTGTGGTTTTACAAGTGATGTTTGATGATGTTTGACAGAGAAAACTCCTTTYTTGGTCCACAGCAATTTGTGGGTGCCACTTTGGGCTAGAAAATCAAGCACTGGGTTCACTTTTGATGGTAGGAAGAGACTTCACTGAMACCAGCACTGATTCTGGCCACCTCTCAGGTGGCCTCAGCACTGTTTTAATACTGTAAGTGGTGTTTCTGCACATCTTGAATACAGAGAGGAGATTTCTTCCATGTAGAGAGACAGAGGGAAGCTTCACACAGCTTCCAGAAAGTTAATATGCGAAGAATTGGCTCACAGTGGAAAGATTATTAAAAATCTATACAAAAACTTAAGTTTTTTTTAAAAAAGAACAAAATAAAACTCAGAAATAGTGATTTGGTTTCATTTGGTTTAATGCTTCTCTACCTGTTCAGCCACTAAAATTTTCATATGCAGCAGGCAGAATAAGATAACTATTCACAATTAGTGTCTAAAGAGTTCCAAATCRGAAGTGTTACTCTACAACCTAGGGATTTTTTATTTAAACCCTAAAAAACAGAGAGAAGGGCATGGGGAGACGTAGAGAACTCAACTAATGTCAAACTGAAAAATAAATTTTAAAATTTTCTAATCTGTGTAATCGCCAGTACTATTATCAGATTTGAACATGCTTAAACCTGAGTATACTGATAGACTACATTAGAAAATATTTGAGTGAACTTAGACATTTTCAGCAACTTTGAGCACACCAAGAGCTTCTTAGCTTTAAGTAGCAGAACAAAATGGCATTTGTTGTGCATGTTTCAACTCAAGGAATTAAAAATAAAAGAAAATTATTTTCATCCTATTTTCTGATGACTGCTTTGCACAGAAGAGCAAGTGATATCATTGATATCAACTTCTGATTGATCAGCAGCTGTTGAAGGAGTTAACGCTGAGTTATTTCCACATTTAAGCTTTAGAAAAATCAGTCTTAAAAAATTTGTAGAGATAACATAGTGTATCTAAATATTCAGTGTAGCTGAGCCTGTGAAAATTTCTAAGTGCAACAGCAGCAAGAACTTTCCTTGCTGAAAAGTGTTTGTACTTTTATTCCTTCATCCTTGTGCAAGTTTTCATCTTTGTAAAATGCCATATCAAGATATAAAACTATTCCTTTCCTCCAGCCCGATCCTTCCCTTGTAAAACAAGAGTCTCCCACCCCCTCTCTTTTCCAMGGAGAGTTTTAAGCAGTAGAGTTCACTCAGTTTATAACTCCTGGCTGGCAGAATTTCCTTGAAGCAAGTTCACCTGAAATTCCAGCAGTGCTTCTGCAGCCCCAGGTGTTAATTTACCTTACAGAAAGCGTTGTGCAGCTGAACACTCGCAGCACTGCACCTACTGTCAGCCGGAGCCGCTTGCATTCGTTCCCCAAACTGCCTCAGCACCTCTGCTGTGGAAGAAAATTAGAAAAAAAACCAGCCCACCACAACACATTTTAGCACTTTCTCACTTAGCAGGATTGTTTTAATGGAAATGCATTAATTTAAATAAGACCTGGCATGGTTATTACCTGTAGATGCAGGGTTGTTTCCACCTGTGGAGGTGAGAGGCAAAATTTTATCATGTGTGTCTGATACAGCACAAAGAGTTTTGGGGTTATTTTGAGGTTATTGATTAGCACTTTTAGAAGACTCCTGTCAAGTGTTAAGAGTGGGCAAGCTGTTCACCCAGGGCAGGCTCCTCGCTATTACTTACCAATTTTAATATATTAATTGAATTCCATTAATGACAATCTCTGAACTGTGAAACTGCTGTCTGTTCCCCATGACCCAAAGTTGTCCTCTTTTAAATCCATTAAATTAAATTATGTGATACAAAGGTTAATTAATCATGCATACCCAGCAGCASAAAATCAGACATATAAACAGAATATTGATATTCTGCTGCTACTTGAAACCATGATGGAATTACCCACAGGTGTCCTTCATGAGTGCTGGTGATATAATTAATGGTAATAAACCCTGGCCTTGGTAACTAATTTGATCAGCTATGGAGAACATTTCACTAAAGTGATTTCAGAAGCTCATGAACTCTTAAAAACAGCAAGTTATTCCCTTTTTCACATGGACACAATTTGAAAGCATCAGCCATTAGCCAATAAAAGTTGAATGATAAGCTATCAGGCCATAGTTTCTCTTAATAGTCCAGTGCAGTAAAGCTGGCATCATTAAATCTAACATACTAAAATGATTCTCTGCCACAGGTGCAGTAATATTTTACATTTCCTTTCCAAAATGCAGTACTGCTCTGTCCTTAACACAATATTCCTGCTGACATAAAACTCCTAGCTACATCCCCCAAAACTTTGAGATGAAAGTCYTTAAAATCCTTTCTGTACAGTACATTGTAAGTTGCAATGAAATCTGGAGCTTTCTTTCCATATAAAAGATATTCAGGTAGTGCTGTTCTCCATTTTTAACTTTCCACGCTTAACTTAATTCTTGGAACCTTGCACTGAAGCTCTCAATTTTCAATGCCTTACCCTCGTGAGAGAAGGGTTTTAATTTCCAAGACATTACAAGAAATTTTATTGCTAAAGAAATCTTAATCACAATCTGACTGGAAATAGTAAAATGTTTAGTAATTTGTTACTTTTGTAATTGGGGGAGCCAGTATGGAACTACCTACATGTGGACTTTAATGGGGTTTCAGGGTAGGAGTAATGATGTAAAATGCATCATCTATATTGATGGTAACATATGTCTGTAGGAATATTRGAACAGGGTTCTGAATGCTACACTGTGGCCAACCCAACTGGGAGAGAAAAAAAAAAAATCTACAGACGTTTTGAAACCTCATTTTTAACATTTCATCTGTCCTGCAGCCAGCTTTGTAGAAGGCTGGAGAATTCTGAGTTTTACARAAAACTGGTCTTCAGTGTGCAGATGAAGGATATGTTCAGATAACTGAACTTATAATGGGTGTAGGCATGTGTCTTTATCTAAAGTCTAACTTGGTCTTGTAAGGCCTCTACAGGAAAGATAAACCTTCTGGAAAACAGGTGTGGAACTCTGAAAATATTTATTAATAATATAGGAAGCCCAGTGTTTGAATCACTTTAATCACTACTGAAGAGGGGGGGAAAATAAGGGTATTCCATGATTAATAGCAGCTGAGACACCATCCAAACTAAAAAAAGAAATATAACAGGTAYGCAAGAAAATATATTAGATTATATTTAAAATTTCTTTTTAAATATGCTATATATATCTGTAGAGATCAGTATATTAAAAAGAAAAATCATGCATAAAACCAGTCCAGGCTGCACAGAAAAATAGCACTGCAAGAGCCTTTAGAATTTAAGGAGAATGTACATTTTTCCATAAATCTTGCCTTTCCAGTTCTAGGCTAAGGTCCAGTGCAAGCACCTAATTTCCCCAGTTTCAAAAAAGAAGCGCTTGGGTTTTTTTAAACTTCAGCTCTACCACTTTSGAAGAAAGTGGATCTCCCAGGTTAGGCACTGAGATGCTTGATCCCACACAGCAGCACTCAGGTAATTTTGTTGTTTTTTTGTTGTGGTTTTTGTTTTTTTGTTTTGGTTTGGGTTTTTTTTTTGTCTTTTTTTTGTCAGAGCCATCTGTCTGGGACCCAGCAGAGGTGCTGTGTTAACTTGTGGACGTTCTGAGCTTCCTGCTGCTCTTTCAGAGGAGGATTCTCACTGAGCTGCAGCCAGTAAGTTTCTTGTGGACTTGCAGTTTTATGCAGCCTGGAGGAAAASAAGTAATTGGTTAAAAATACTCAAGTCTGAAGATGTGGGCTTGGGTCAGTCTCCCTGCTCCCCATCTTATCAGTTTTCTTTTTTATCCACAAACCACCCCAGAGGGCACACACAGTCACAGGAATGAAAGATTCTTCTGAGTTTTTTTTTACCTGCCAGGCCTTAAACGTTKGTTGTAGCCACGTAAAATGTTCACAGTCTAAGGAACAAAAATTAAAATTACATCTTTWTACACAGAACTTCAGTTTTGTCAGAGGAGAGAAGATTTGTTTCTTCAGCTCAGTTTTTCCCTCAATATAGGAGTGACAGGATTAAAACTTCCTTTTCCTTCCCTGCCTTACTCTCGAAGGGCTGAGGAGCWAGGTCAGGACTTGGAGCTCTGAGGTTAGAAACCTCTTGTTGCTCATGATCTGGTTASTGAACTGAAAAGGGTCTGGTAGAATAAGAGAAGGTGTTATGATTTTGATTTTCAAGTAAAATATTTAAAATTTATCTTACACTACAAACTTAAGACTCCTATTGGATCTATTCTTTTTCCTTTCCTCCTTAAAAGAAAACCTCTGATGAAGGCATGAGAAATAAAAAAAAAAAAAAAAATAAAAAAAAAAAAATAAAAAAAAATTGGAAGTTAGAGAACTCAAGGAATTTTAATTTTAGGTGTCAGTCACTGAAACTGAGTGATGGAGTTGAAATGATTGGCATAAAAATGAGATCAATGAGACTGGAATGCTACAAGCAAGTGTTAAAATCTTCACAGAGACAGGTTATTAACAACACAGCTATGCACTATTTATCCACTTTTGATATTTATCATTTATAAATACCAACATTCAAGCAAATTAAATAAATCTCATTTTTAGTTATGGTCCAAATTGTGTAAAATATACAAGTGCAAGAAAGGAAAAAAATAGAAAAATATTGGATTTTAAAAGCACCAGTAATGCAAATACCAGTAAAAAGAAGGGTTAGCAAAAGTTTCTGATCAGCTGGGTTTTCTAGATATTCCCTGCAGAAAAATCTGAAAGTATTGATCTCCCATCAGTCAGTGGGAACATAATACTCATAACACAAAACCAGTCACATTTGTCACTTTTTAATCATGTTGGCTCATTTTTTTTCCCCAGAAAATTTCTGGTTTGTGACTAAAGGAAACTTGAATAAGACAARGACAAAAACAGTCAAAAAAACATGAACCACATCTTTAACATCATATTAGAGACAATTCCTSTAATATTCCTCAGACTTATATTTGACCTTTGAGACTCGGATTTTCTCAGTATAGCCTAATTTCAGAAAGAATAATTTTGTTATTGGTGGAAGMTGATTCCTTAAAATACCATGGAATAGAATTGAAAACTGCATTGAAATAAAAACCACACTTAAACCAAATAGGAACAGACCACCTTTATCCCACATATCCAAAAGTCTAGACACCTTCAAGATTTCCAGATGGAGTTTGCTCCTGCCAACAGCACAAAGCAGTTAGGTGGAGAAGGTCTTTGGAAAATTAAGCCCAGATAACTTTAGTCAAAATTTGGGCTTAAGGCTCAAATTGGTTAATTTTGACGGAATTGCATCCCCACAATTAGTTGTTGCTCACTTCATCATCAGCACTTCCWGCTTCCATATCTAAAAACAGCCAACAGTGAAACAAAACCAAAAGCAAAGCAAGAAAATAAACAAACTCCAAAAATACAAAAAAAAACCCCAAAGCTGACGAAAACTAATGGAAAACTACTAAAGAGCTTTATTCTATTTAGGAATGATGCATAGATGATAAATTGTAAATTCAGAGAKAATAAATTTTAAATTCAGCCCCTAGCTCTCTCAGCCTGCTTTAGCTGTTCTGAGCTCTTGGCAAAGGGAGAACAGCAGCTGCAAATCAAAGAGCAGGAGAAAACTTGTCCTGTCTGCACTGAGGTAACCACAGACATCATCAGCAGGAACAGCCTTTYCTGCCACCACTTCAGAGCCAGGGCTGCAGGCAAAAATGCCAGGTTGGAAGATTTCTGACACATTTGTCCAAAGTTTCATTAGCACCCCCTGGGAAGCATTCATTTACATAAATGAATATTTTTCATTTCASTCTTGCCTCAGAATCAATTCAAAGCACAATTAATAAAGTATGTTACAGTCAAAATATAAATTCTGAGACAAAAAACACTGGGATTAAAGAAAAAGAATCCATYAAAAAGAGTGTTGAAAGTCTGAAGAGCAAACTGACCCCCCACCTCTACAAACACTAATGATATCCTTCTAACTGCTTATTATAACTCAGTAAAGTCTATTTTTATAAACAGTTGGTGACAGAACTTAATAGTTACAAAGAAATGGGCTGGACAAGACTAAAGGGGATGAAACTCTGACCTTTCTCATGGTGCAATGACTCAGACAATCAATACGTTTAATTTTATAGTGCGTAGAAGCAAATCTCTGAGCGCAGTTTCTGGAACCATTATTTAATTTTCTTCCTTGAAAGAAGTATCTTAAGAACTTTCAATTATTTATAGGGTTTATCCTGGTTTAACCTAAGCCAACGTTGTGCAAGAAACCTCACATTGTCATGTACAAGTATTGAGTTCAAGGAAAAGTTAATGTTTTGAAGCRCTTTCTACGGCTATTATGTTTTCAGAACGCAGAATTCAATTCTCTTTGCTCTATGAATGAGATCAGAAAGTATAGATGAAAGATCCGTGGCTCTGGGGATCTGTCCACCTCACCTATTGATGACATCTCTGGGAAATTAAATTTCAGATTTAGTGGCAAATAGGATGGTAAGCACCCTCTTTAATGAGTTGTGTTATGTATGACTCAGAGAKAAACTAGCTTAGAAGGGATTATCATCTACAGATCCTGCATTTAGGACACCCTTCAAAAACCTTTTGGTGGCTGGGCCAGGGACACAACACCCTTGGCAGAATTTTTGGAAAAGGAGCCTCCCACCCATCCCACCGTACAAGGACAGCAGGGAAAAGCAAGAGTAAAGCAGGAGGAAAGAACTTCCTGGCAAAGTKCCAGCAGCAAATTAAGTGAGGCCTTAAGGAGAGAGATGAGCTACTTAAATCTGTTCCCATAAAGTGGAAAGCCAAAAATAATTGGCAGTACTCTGCAGGTTTTATGTCTTACTGTGAAAATGGCTCTCCCTRTACAGTGGTGTCCTAGGGTGATGTTATGATGTTTGTATCCCCAATTGTCTGTTGAATTTGTGCAGGATGTTGTATTCKGTGCACCGTGGTGTTGGGTCTGGGGGGAGGGGGAGGCACAGGTTTTGTTTCAAAGGCTCTGCTCCTCTGAGTGACCTTGAGCATCTGGAGTTTTTGATAACACACAGTATGAGATGGAGAAGTTTTTTTCTTTCTTTCTCTTTTAGCAGCTTGCTTTCACTTCTGCTTCTGCTTCTTTAGTTAGTTAGAGTAGCTAGCTAGGTTTTTTTTTTTTTCCTTTGACTTTCTTTTTTTTCCTTTTTTCACCTTTCCCTGGAATTGTTCAAATCTCTCTGGACTGAGAACACGGGGGGAGCGCCAGAAGGCTCACATTGGGACCCACCAAGATCCACCTTGCGCAGCAACTTCTCCCAGCACCAGAGAGACTGAGACCCCAACCCACCATCTTCAGGGGGAATCTGCTGCCTGAATTTCGTCATCTCTCCAGAGCAGCACAAAGCCCTTGTCATCGGGTATTGTTCAATTTATTGTGCTGGGGAGGGCTTGACGTGTTGAATAAACAGGTTTTTCCCACTTCTCTCTCTGAGGAAGCTGGGGAAGGGAGGGAGATCCCCTTAGGAGGTATTYTCCTGAAATTTCCCTAAACCAGAACAAGTGGGTACATATATTACCTACTGTAACACCTTCTGCCCTTGTTCCAAAMCTTCACTTCTTTCAACCGGAAAACACACAGAGGTTGCATATTCCCTTTGAAAGTGGGTGAAGGCTGATGTTTCAGGGAAGAGAAAATTCCTCATCGAAATCTGTGGGATTTTGCTTGGGATTTTTTTAGTGCTATATTCAAGCCTGAACTTTCTGATCTAAGTTTGATGAATCCCAGCTGCCTTTACAGATGGTCAGAATTCTTCCTTCCATTTTTGCCTCCTTAAGTGTAGGACAAGTGACAAGTTACCAGAGACCCCGGCAAAAAAATCAGCATACTGCCTCAGAAACTTGTGACTACTGTGGTAAATATACACCAGGAAAAGCAGTGCATTCTGTAAGTTTCTGAAAAGATCAATAAAGAAGAAATTAAGACTTACCTTTATGGTTTTCTCACAATGCATCAATATAATAAACTTTCCCCAGCTCAACATTTCTTTTATTCWGTTTGCTTTGTGCCAAGTATCAGTCTCCTTAATCCTGCAGCATTACAGCCTGGCAGGGCTACTTTGGAGCCATCTCCAGAACAGCTTTGTTCCCAATTTATTGGAAGGATGTTATTAAATGTGTCACTCCAAGGCTTAACACAGCAGTGAGATGCCTCCTGCCAAGATGTATACCACTGCATCCAGATAAATTTTAGTTAAACATTGCAAGTGGTTTTTAGGAAAACTGCACTTCTGCAGCCCAAGTTACATAAGACTGCTTCAAGTATACATCAGTTTTGAGTTTTATTTATCCTCCAAGCTTTTGGCTTATGTTTTATAACTAGTTAGAAATAGTGTTATATATGTTTAAGTAAAATCATGATAAAGAACTTTGTGAACTTCAGCAACTTCTTTAACTGTCCTGCCTGATTATTTTTGCCCATTTCATGACCAGTGTAGGTCTGACCAGGCAGGTCTGCTGTGTCAGTCTGAGTGAAATACAGTGCAGTGTCCTTTACTAATGTAGAAAATCAGCTTATTTAATAATTGTGCCATTAAAAGACTGAAAACTGGAACACTCAGGAGACACACAGGCATTAAGTATTTGGAAAAAAAATGGGGCACAGGTTTTAAACTGCAGGGCACCTGATGAACTGGTGTCTTGTAAAGAATCAATGCATTTCCATAATTTAATCGATGRAAGCATTAGAGATTGTCAGTCAAATATGCAAAATAAGTTATTTAGACTGCATTAAGATTTTACACCATTGAAGAAGACATAACTCAGTGTCTCAAGACCTGAGCTGCTTTAGCCTGTGATGTCTCTCAGTTGCAAGGAAATTTTTTGACACTTTTCTTGAATTAAATTGGGCACTGTGTGTGYTCTTGCTATTAAAAGACCCCAGTAACTCACACAACTTCTCCACCTCACTCTCCTTGAGGAAGGCAAAAACTCTTGATCTCAGGGGCCCCAAGGAAAGTCAGAAAATCAAGCACCAGACAAAGACAACTAATGTAGAAATGGAGAAAATTTCTTACAATAAATTTAGCTGTATTATCAGTAGGAGTTTCAAGCTTTATTCTAAGTAATATAGAAATAAGAATCTTCTCTACTCTTCCAGTTTGCTGTTCTATTTCACATATGTAACTTACTAAAAAGAGTTGTTTTGAGGCTAGACATGAATGGAAAAGCATGTATTTATTTTACTAACAATAATAAACATAATTAGGAATAGACATTCCACTAGGTTTGATCCAAGGGTATCCCAARCCGTGGTGGTCTGACTATGGCTGTATCTCTCTCTTCAATTTTTCAAGAGAAAACATAACAAAAGGCTTGTGGGTTTATCTAACAGCAGGAAAAGCAGTTATCATTGCAGGCAAAAACCCCCAAAAAAACAAACAAACAAACAAACAAACAAACTCCACTTAGGGTAATTAATTCAACATCAATCTAATTATCAATCAAATCTAAGTAGGGCAATGAGAAGTAACAACGTCAATCTTAAAATACCTTCCCCCCACCCCTCTCGTCTTCCCAAGCTGAAYTTAAAATACATTATAATAATGCCTTTTGCACCTCTACAATTATTCAAAACTSATTAAATATTCCAGAACATGTTATACACAATCAGAAAATTGGACCTGAGCTTGGGTTACCTAACTTTGCAGTAGTCCATGATTTTAGAGTAATCCAAAAAAGTTTAGGAAGACATAGAATATTACAAGCTTCTAAGTTGTTTTCTTTTTAGCCTATATGTTATCCTTAAAAGATGAGGAGGAGACAGAGATAAAAATGTTCATCATTTTGCAATGGGACAACTTTCTGCTGAAATAATGAAAAAGATAATAGGAAAATTATTGTGTATACATCTACCTACACCTACACTTTTCATAATGGAAGATTAGTATTATTGTTGAGACAAAAAAGATCAGTAAGTTTCAATGAATTCTGCCAGCTCTCTTTCATCATTTTAATTTATTCTGTGTTCTTTTTACACACTTTGTTTGTCCATAATAATTAGGAACAATCTATTACATACCCTTTTTGTTTACCTCTGGCAAATTACCTTGTCCCAGCAGCAATATGGAAATACAAATGAGCAGTATAAATCTTCTTGAAAATCATTTAAGGTAGATTCATAAGGGTCCTGCTTGTGTGAATATGAAACAAATGAGAAATATGACTAAGATTACAGGAAAAAAATCATCAGGGTGAAGTGGTATCTCTGTTATTTCATATGCAATACAAGAATGCTCAGAGACTTTTAAGTCAGAGATAAATTGATACCTGGGGAGCTTCTGAAGTCCTAAAATTATAAAACACATGACCTTTACACTTCAGCATAGCCACAGAATCTTCTGACTGAGAGGAAAACAAATTTCATGAAAGAAAGTAAAGCAAAGATTATAATCTTATTTTTTGATATCTGTGCTATCCAGAGACRATGGTTATGGTAAACACAATCTGTCCTAAGACTGAGATTGTTTTCCAGTTGCCTCAATTGACTTCAAACCTATCACATCAAGGTATAYCAAATAAGCACACAGTATTGTTTTTTGTAAAAACAAGTTGCATCTGTTGCTTACAGAGGATGAGCCAGTATGGCCCTTAGTGCAGATACTTGGGTTTTTTTGGGTTTGATGTTAATGTATATAACACTAAAAGCAGACAATGCTAGCAGAAGACACAGCTCCACCATCAAGATTAGGAAATATCSAATGAGCTCTGGTAACAAAGTATTGTAGTTCAAGAAACTGCTGAAGGTTACTGAGCCAAAATACAGTGACAAAAGAGGACAAGATCAAAGCACAGAAGAAAAGTTAAGTGCCTTCACTTCAAACTGTCTCATCAAGAAAATGTTTTTGTTTAAGTGGATTTTTTTTGATATTTATTAAACTATACAAGAAAAGAAATCTGTCAAATTTAACTTAGTAGAAGTTTCCCCTGGGCCAAATTATCACATTAAGTACAAGACCAAGGGGAACCTCCCTTCACAACAGTACAAAAAGCACATTATCCCCGTGTTTATGAGGCTCAATTTTAGGTGGGATGAGAGTTATCCTGCCACAGGATGCCCCTGGATTGCCCTATTTTTGTTTTGTTCCTTACGTATCACCTTATGGCTGTGAGGTATGAGATTGTGAATGAGGCACAGTGTGAGCAGTGTAAGCATTTCTGCTTTGRCCACTGAGAAGATGCTCAAAAAAATTCTCCTTGTACCATATCCTATGTGTGATTTTGCRGTTGGGATTCAGGGTGGAAAAGAAAAATGGCTTTGTCAAGGTGACCTGCAACCTTGAGAGAGGATTTTCTTTCCTTCTCGAGCAGGAAGAACKAAAGTTTGCAAGTTACAAATCCACCTTATGGTAATTCCCAGTCTTCCTTAACTGGGAGAGGTTGGGAGATTTTAAAAACAGAATGGAACCCACTAAGTAGAGTGCAAACCTCAGCTAGTCATTGATGAATACCAGGTGACTACAGCTCTGAACTGCATCACTTTGTGACCTGTCACCTGCTTGTCTGAGCCAGTGACTACGCAGATTGCACAGGTGTAGGAAAATGGAATGGATCTACTCTTAAAAAAAAAAAAAAAGGCATAATCTGTGATTTGTGGAATGCTTGCTACATTTAATGACTAGCTGGAGCTACAGAAGGATTTCTTAAGGAGTTTATGACTTCATCAAGTACTAAAAGTTTAAACTTAAAGTTTCTATTCTGCAGTATTCAGAGAAATYGTTTTAATATTTTTGGGAACAAATTAGTGATAAGTGCAGTATTTACACACAAGGTTACACAGCCRTATCTATACAAATGCACACATCTATCTGTAGAAAAAGGTTATGCCAGCTGCATGGGAATTGATTGAACCCTTGCCATTGAAAATCCATTTATTTGCATGGATTTTCTCAAGGGCAAGTCCTCATGTACAGAAGAGATATTCCTCCAGAATGACTAACCAATGTTTTGGATACCAGATAAAGAATTTAGAGTGATGAGTTGAAGACAGCAAAAAAGTAAAATATTACGGACTAAGTAATCATAGGGAAATATTTGTTTGACATTAAAAGCACAAAAATGTGTCAAAGCAGCTTGATTCTTGTCTTTAAACAAAATATATTTTCTTCTCCCTGGATCTTCTAGTATTTGATGAGTATGGATTTTTGGGATTAAAATATAATGGAAGGATATTTTCAGAAAATGGTGAAGTAATTGTAGAAAGCTCTTTACTTATACCAGTAGATCTATTTTTTATAAGGTTAGAAAATTCAATATATGGTTATTGGTGAAAACAGGCAGCAAAGGGGTTTCCTAGGGTTATAGAAGGATTTGGGAGGTAGAAACTGAAACTTAAGATAAATGGAGTGTATCTTGCTAATGTATTTCAGTATTTCAGTTCAGTTCTGGGCTCGACGGTTCAGGAAAGAACAGGAGCTGCTGGAGAGGGTCCAGGGGAGGTCACAGAGAGGATTTGGGAGAATCATCTGGRGCATCTCTGTGATGGGCAAAGGCTGCAGGAGCTGGGCCTGGTCAGGAGAAGGGAATACTGAGAGGGTATCCCATCAATCCATACAAACTTCTCCAAGGGGTGGGAGAGGATGGGGCCAGGCTCTGTTCAATGGTGCCAGTGCCAGGGTGAGGAGCAATGGCCATAAAATAAACCACAGCAAGTTCCACCCCAGCAGGAGGAAGAACTTCTCTCCATGGAGGGGCAGARCCCTGGAACAGCTGCCGAGGGAGGGCCTGGAGTGTCCCTGTCTGGAGACATCCCAACCACAGCTGGACACTTTCCTGTGTCACTGCTCCAGGGCATCCTGCCTGGGCAGGGGCTTGGACTAGGTGAGCTCCAGAGGACCCTTCCAATCCTCATGATTCAGTGATGAGATGAGGAAAACTGGTCAAAATAGAGTAAAATACAGAGGCATGGTGATCAAAGGAAGAACAGGAAAACTGTAGAAGCAGCATTAATCTTAAGAGAGCTGGGCAGAAAGAATCTATTTCTGGTGTAACTGTGAATAAGAATATCAGCAATTTGCCTCACTGAATGCTGGTGGATGTTCCTCAGTAGTAAAATACACAAGAAGAYTGCTCTAGGATCCATCTAACTTTTGTGAATGTTCTTGTAACTCCAAGACTTTGAGTTCCTTCTCAGAAAATGAGAAAGGTGTTCTGCTGCAGGATTGTCAAAAGAGTGCATGAACATGAGCTTGTACTTTTAAACTGCTAAATCACAGAATCACAGAATGGTTTGGGTTGGAAGGGACCTTGAAACTCATCTTGTTCCCCCTCCCTGCCATTGGCTGGGACATCTTTCACTAGACCAGGCTACTCCAAGCCCTGTCCAACTTGAAAAGAACTCCTTACCGTTATTTAACCTAAACCTACCCTTTTTGAGTTTAAAACCATTGTGCATTAAATTATATTGTTAATTAACCAGCAGTAACAAATAGTGGAAACTACAGAGAAGCAGTGTTATATCAAAGCAGGCTTTTCTTGGACATGAGGACCATAAGGATATTTTGTTTCTGTACTGTCTATGGGTCAGACTTTGTAGGTTTTCAGCTGTATAGAAATTGTCAGGAGGTTGATATTTTTCTTCTGTATCTAGAAGCAGAAAGGATATAACTGTATGGAATTCATCCAAATCACTGATAAAATGATTCAAAAAGGTAATAGCTTAAGTGAAAGTACTTTAAAAAAGCATAAATGACAAATACTGCATTGGTGTTGAAAGATAAGGGAAGTGCAATAACAGCTCAAGAAAAGCAAGACATGAGGAGGTGGCTGAGGATATTGATGGGAAAAGACTTAATATTACATTTTGTCAATTTTCTTTTTAGAGAAATGAGTATAAGATCCTTGGAGASAGAAGGAGAGAAAGAAGTGAACTGTCTGATGCTTGAAATTAATGATATCACAKAATCTGCTGGGATTGAAGGTGAGGAATTAGAAAAGTGGCTGCTTACAAATAGGTAAAGCAGAACCCAAAGACTGAAAGGACATTTTCTACTACCGAAAGCCAAGCTAGTTGTTGGATTTTTAAGTGAATCATAGCAGAGACCCTGCAGTAAATGGCCTTACAATCAATTAACCTGTTCTAATTAACCTTGAAGAAATGGTTAATTTATTGCATTTACYATTCTAAGTTAATTAAGGTATTATCTCAAAAATGAATTTCTTTATCAATTTTGTTTTATTAGGTCTCAGGGTTTGAATTCAGATTTTAATTCAGTGGCGTGGGTGAAAAATGTGGGCATGCAAATATTAAATAACAGGGTTTGATGTTTAAAACAATTTGCTTAAAGGGATTCAGCACAGAAAACATATGTTTATTATTTCACCATTGTAACTACAGAAAGCTTCTATGAAGAATTTGAAGAGCAGCTGAGTATTTTAACATCAGGAAAACACTGCAGTCTCCAGGTASTATTTTCTGGTTAAACTGAGGCATTTTTCCTTTCTGGCAAAAAGAAATTAAAAAAAGAAAGAAAAGAAAAGAAAAAAGAAAGAAAAAACATTATTATAAACTTTTACTCAAAAAATAATGCTGAAAACKATGTCTTTAGCACTTATTCTTTATTGCTCTCACCTCAAGCAGCACAATTAAAGTTCTCAGGCAGCTTTCTGTGGGTTGGAAACCAGGTTGAATTGTTCCTTTCAGCAAACAAAAGTCTTTTTTGTGCATACATTTAGATGATTGAGTGGCCTGGCCTCCTTTGGCTTCTTTTGTACCTTCTCCTCTGGTGTTAATGGATTTAGGATTTTCTTCATGAAAATGTAGTAATTTAGAAGAAAATGTGGCAAATACCTGCTGTGACACTCACCCAAGGCTGCAGAGGAGGCAGTGCCCCTGCTTAGCTCACTCTGGGTAAAAGGATGAAGGGGAGCTCCAGACCTGGAGGGACCTGGAGCTGCTGCAGCCGGGCCAGAGGAGGCTCCAGGATGAGCAGAGGGATGGAGCAGCTCTGCTGGCAGGAAAGGCTGGCAGAGCTGGGATTGCTCAGCCTGGGCAGAAGAAGCTTTGGGGTGACCTCACTGTGGCCTTGCAGTGCCTGAAGGAGCTGCAGGAAAGATGGAGAGAGACCATTGACAAGGGCTGGAGGGACAGGACAYAGGGAATGGCTTCCCACTGCCAGAGGGCAGGGATGGATGGGATATTGGGAAGGAATTGTTCCCTGGGAGGATGGGGAGGCCCTGGCACAGGGTGTCCAGAGAAGCTGTGGCTGCSCCTGGATCCCCAAGGCCAGRCTGSACATTGGGGCTTGGAGCAGCCTGGGATAGGGGCAAGTGTCCCTRCCCASGGCAGGGGTGGGGCTGGATGGGCTCTAAGTCGCTTCCAACACAAACAATTCTGAGATTCTATGGTTCTGTAAAGAGGAGAAGTTGCCATCCTCTCATACCTGCARTACCATCTGTAGGGGGGCACGAGGGCACAATCCTTGGATTTTGCATGAGGGAACAGGAGGTGATGGCCATGGAGAAAAACAGCAGCACTGAAACATGGGCACCACATTTGTGCTGCTGCCATCAAACAAATGAAAACACATTTCACTTCCCAGGACYTCCTTGCACCACAGAAACCACAGGAAGTGGTTTTTCATTGGTAAAAAATTGGCCCCAAAGAAGTATCTGAAACTCCCTATGCTAGGGAAATCTATCTATATRAAATCTAAAATCTATGCTAGGAACMAAAAAARRAAAAAAAAGGCTATGGATTCTTTTCCTGGAAARGACCTGTAATTTCAAAACTGTTTTGTCATGCTGTGTGTTTTAATATTCTTGAAATTAAAATTTGTATTCAAGATGGCAGTATTTTATTTTGAAATATTAATTTAATTGTATTTAAGAATTTTAGGCAAAATGCTAAAGCAAATAAAGGCATTCTTATCCATAAAACAGCCCAAAAAATCTTCTAGATGGGAGATACAATACATGACACCAATTTTGATAATCTATAAGGATTATTGGCTAAACACAATACTTTCTTTACAGTTCTCTCTACACTGCAGTAGAAAAAATTTTCCCAGCWKTTTGTGGTAACAGACCTTAGTAATRAACAAAGATAAAATTATTAYRGCCAAATAGAYTTTCACTGTTWCATACATACAGATTTCAGATGAATCAACTTTTTTTCCTACTGTTCTTTACACATTTTCTCTGTGCTCACATACATAAGCATACACCTTCCTGTTCTTTTAGACAGTAACTCTTTTATTTCTTCMGTTAAGAGAAGTGTTTTTAGTGGCCCAACAGAACTTGCCTCATGCATTTCAGATATTTATTTAATTGTGCAACCATGACATACAGAGATCTGGACCRTGACCTCCTTTGGGCTGTTACTCATGAACATACCTAAGTAATTCTTGGAAACYATCACATCTTAAAAGTCATAGAAARTATTAAGATTATCACTCAATACAGTACAACTACCTATTTTTTAAAGCTACTAATAAAATACACTTCTGCATGGATGACCCACCTCAAGACCTGTTTTGCAAGAGCATAAAAAGTCTAGTGATGAGAAATTGTCATAACTCTATGTTCTTACCCAAAGTCAATGATAATTTTCAGAGGATCTTGTGTGAAAGCCTACATGTCTTGGATACAAGTTTACGGCAGTATTTCTCCAGGGAAAAAAATTTCAGTTGAAAAAAAATTATTTGCTTGTTGTTGTTTTGGTGGTTTGGGGGCTTTGTTTGTTTCTTTRTTTGTTTGTTTTTAATGCAATTACTAAGAGTTATAGGGACTATTCCTCTGGGGAAATGTAAAAAACAAAACCGACTCTTTTTTTGGGAATTATTCTCAATGCAAATTTTACATACCAGGCACAGAGCTAGATAGAGTGATWTACTGACTTCTTTTCCAGTGTCTGTCTCCAAATTCAAATGGATACATCTGTTTTTTCCCCTATTCAGAGGTTTTTATTTTTTTTTTTTAATATAGAAAAATCTTGAGAAAGGGATTTGAAACTAAAAATGTGTTTTCTGCTTATTCAGTCATGGTGTTTGTGCAATGCGCGTGTCACAACCTCCTGCTAATGTGCAGTAATGTCTGCACCCAGGCATCATTGCACTTCTGTTTCAGGAAGGGGCAGTGCTGCTGTGTTTCCAAACAGCAGGCAAAATTCTGTTTTCTGMAGGAAAGTAATATTCTCCGAAAATTCCCCACATGTTCAGTCTCACACGTATTCTTTGAATTATACTCTACATTGATTTTATAGTATGGCAGAGGAAAAGCTTCAGTTTTTTTCTCCAACCTTAAATTTCTCTAGATAGTTTTAKTTTCAGAATGATTTAACAATAATTTTAAAGCATCATTCACTTCAGTTTTCAGTTAGTTATTTGAATGATCTTTAAAGAAGGCTGAAATTTCCTCCTTTTTCCCCCCAGAAAAGTTTTTCTGTCATTGTGCTCTGAAATGATCTTTTTTTTTTTCATGATAGTAGAGTGAACAGTTTCACAGCTGATATCCTTTATGCCACTGTGTGCAACTGTCACATTCAGATTCAAAAATTCAGTGTTAGCTGGAGTAACAATATGCCTCAAARCCCTATTTTAGTGATCCTGTTCCAAAGGCATGGCAAGATTTATGAATCTATACAAATGTGTATATCCAGGTTGGAAACTTTTTTTTTTTGTTGTTATGAAAAACATTACAAGGTCTAGAAAGTAATTTTTAKTATTGTTACTTTCTTACCATTCCTAGGAGCCAGCTAAGGCCTCAGAGAGTTGAAATTTTAGATAGTTTTGTTTGAAATATCTCAAATAATTTTTTCTCACATAAACTTTTAAGAGGTTGTTTTTTATGTGATAAATATGAAAAAAAAGTGACAAGCAAAAAAAACCTGAGTGAAGAATTATCTTTCTCACATTTGTCATTTTTCAGCAAAGATAAGAAGACAATCATCAGCTTAATAATTCAGAGAGAAAAAAAAAAAAAAACCAAAAAACACTCCTATGAGAAAAAACCAAGGATCAAGAATAGCTAAGACATAAGGGTGCATTCGCAACTCAAAACCCCAAACCTTTCTTTTTCAAAAAAAGTTGTGTTCGGGGCTCAAGAGAAAATTGATGCCCAGTACTGGCCTACCATACTTTAAAAAAAGAGAATAATTTTATGATGTAATAAAAAAAAGATGTAAAAGAAGGTCCTACTGGTATTCCCTGTTGCAATAAGAGAATCTTGGAACCATAGAGGTATTAAGTAGCAATCAGGCAATTTCAAATTAGAATTTATCTCCTAGAGAAAACAGAAGAATGGTTTTACATTTGTCAGGAAAGATAATAAGACATGTTCCCCATGATTATACMACTGTACATCTAATCTTTTTCATTTTTATCATGAAAAACAGAGGAACATTTTTTTTTTTATCCAAAGAGTGAGATAGTGTATTTTGAGCACGAGATGAGAATCTAAATCCATGATCTTCGGAAGACAATCAAAATTCATTCTCACATTTCAGATAAATTTTYAGATATCTGTTTTGAGGTGAATCTCAATTAATTTTCTCATTATTCTTCCTGTACGCCAGTAAAACCCCAGGAAATGGTTACACATGTATCTACCAATCACTCATTAAAAATGAAGCCTGACYCTTACAGGATAAAATGAATCTCAGAGTAAATGTCCTGGCAATAATTTTTGCTATCAGTAAATCTCCAAAATCTGAAAGATAATCATGTAAGTTTTGTCTTTATCCAAATGCAAAATTAATGGACTAAGTTTCAGAAAACAATTTTCCTATTTCTGATAACAATTTTCCTTTTCCTATAGAACATCTCTACTGGAGGGAAAAAAAAAAGAAAGAAAAGTGATAGACCTTTCTCTTGGAATAAATGTTTATCTTGCAAAAAAAATTAAGTCATTCTATCTTCTAGCAAAATTTAGGAGCTAAAATTTGGCTTTTGAATGAGCTATCAGTGGGGTACTTTTTCAACTCTTAGAAATAACATGAAATCCAAAGATTATTTTCTATTAATGAGTTTTTGTTGCTTTATTTAGAAAATCATTTGCCAAGAAAATATTAAGTCACAACAGATTATCAGAGATGCTGCTGCTAATGACTTCATTAAAGTAATTTTTCAGTCACATCCTGCTGTACAAGCTTCAAGAACTAAACTTATCTTTTCATAAACAAATTMATTTACTTTAGACCTGGACTCAGTTTAGAAATCCAATGACAGTCACATGAGCAAATTATGAATAGGGAGAAATGGCACTGTAATACATACCACATATGCCAAATTTAAGACCAAGTAATGAGCAGTAGAGGGTTTAATGTTCTTCAAAAAATTTCAGTGTCAACAATAAAAGCCTTATAAATCAACCAGCCATAAAATCCTGAAGGGTCTTTTTTTTTCCCCACTGAGTCATAAGACTGTGAAATTTTGAAATCAGTTACCTTCTTTAGGCTTGATAACAATAAAGTACCTGAAACATAATTTGGGATTTGGGTTATTTTGTTTGTTTGCTTGGTTTCAGGTAATTTTCTTGTTTCTTTCTTCATGAAAGCCTTGAAAAATCTCTAATTTAATCTTTCAAAGTCATTGGAAATTAATATATGCTTCAAAGCTATAATATTGGAAAAAATTATTATTAGAAAAAATCAATTATCTCTTTCTCCTTCATGTGAGTGGAAAACTAGCAAAGTGGGATAAGAAAATATTGATCTCAGAAATTAATATTTGTTAAACTAAAATTATAATAAACTTAAACCTAAACATGACATATCTTGAGATTTTTAAATGGGCTTTTTAAAATTAACCTGCATAATTTATSTACCAGAACACATGATAGAGATATTCTTGGCATTTTAACTGTGCTTGACTGAATAACCTAATCAAAAATATGGGGCTAAAGATAACTATCTCTATTTCACATTGAATTGAAACCATGAAATTCCACTGACAGGAAGTTAGATTTGTAAATACAGTTATTAGCAAAATGTCCTAATTTACCTTTGATTTACCTATTTTTGGAAAGATAATTATCACTACTTAAAGTATTGCTGCTTCTGTGAGTGAAGCCAGAGTTTAACCTTATGTTCTGTGGTCTGAAGTAAATTTAAAAAAAGAAGTAAAAAGCAACACAAGTATGATAATAATAATATACAACAGGTGAGATATACCTAATGAAACCAGCCTCCAAATTGCCACTCAGCACAGCAGTCAGTATTTSCTAGGTTCCTTAAGTAAATATCTAATTCATTTATACTTCAAATAAAAGACCAGGCCAACTTATGAGCAAAAGCAAAACTCTTTTTAAACTTAAAAGAGCAAATATGCAGTTTCTTTATTCTGGAAATGTTAAAATATTTTTGTCTTAGCAGTTTTTGCCACTTTCTCTTTTCTACTTCCACAGTAAAAAAATTAAACTTAAGCATCTAATTATTTTTAAAATGCTATCTTACAAATCATAGTTTACTCTACTATAAATATATTTACATAATGAGTCCTGTATATAAWTTTTTTTTTAGAAAATTAATTTCCAATTTAAAATCTAAGGAGAGCAGAATATTTTCTCTTTAATTATTAAGCCAAAATATTAAATATTTTGATCAATTAACAGAAAGTACCAGAGAAATTAGGAAATATGACACTACTTCTAAAAGTAAAGTGTGTCTAAAGGTACCTAAGTTTACCTCTGTTCTTAGGTAATCAGTAGTAACAGTGATAAATGTACTGTAAGTCATTAAATTTAAGAAGATCAAGGAGTAAAAAAAAAAAAAAAATTGAGCTGCCCTAATAATATTTTTAACTCACCTCTGTTTTTCTTGGTGTTTTTTTGTTTAGTTGTTTTGTTTTTTTTTTTGCAAATAAGTGTTCTAGAATGATTTAATAAGTTTTAATAAACAGACTGACAAATAATTTCTATCTAATGGTAGTAGTGGGAAGCTCTCCACATTTCTCTAAGTTCACTACACTTGATTTTATCTTCGTTATTACCTTGATGTGTAATTAAGGGTTGATACTCTCAAGTGGGAACTGTATTTGGAGAGGAAAAAGACTGTAACTTGTCAAGTAAATAAAAATGCAAATCATCCACTTTTCCTKTAGTCATTCAGAAACTGCCTCATTAATGTTATAAATTAAACTGAACTAAACATATGGATTAAACGTGTCATATGGGTAAAAGCAGGAAACCTGCTATTGATTTTTTCATTTATCAGACCCAGTCCTGGACTTTTAAATGTCTGATGTCAGATTGGAAGGACAAACTGTGAATTCAAGCAAAAGTTAACAGTCTTAAAGAGATTGAGTTATTGCTTATCATATGTTTGTTTGTTTTCCTTGCTGCCAGTATAACAAAGATAAGTATTTGTTGGCTTACTGCATTTTAAATGTTACGGAAAAACTGTAGGGAAGAGACCTACATCACAGCTGGAAAATTTTGCTTCAGGGAGTCAAAGCAAAGATGTGTGTTTTACTGTATCCTTGGCAGAACTGAGTAAAAGATTCTTACTGAATAAATGTGAGAACAGCACTTTTCTAGTCTAAATGATTCTGTGATTCTGTAAACAAAGGGAAAATAGAATCACASAATCCCAGAATCACTGAGGATGGAAAAGCCCTCCAAGGCCATTGAGTTCAAGCTGTGTCCAGTCMCCWCCTTGTCCCMAGCCCAGAGCACTGASTGCCAYSTCCAGCCCTTCCTTGGACACCTCCAGGGAWGGGGACTCCAAACCTCCCTGGACAATCCCTGTGAAGCCCTGACCACCCTTTCCATGGGGRAATTCCTGCTGATGTCCAACCTGACCCTCCCCTGGCCCAGCCTGAGGCCATTCCCTTTCCTCCTCTCCCTGTTCCCTGGGAGCAGAGCCCAACCCCCCTGGCTGCCCCCTCCTGTCAGGGAGTTGTGCAGAGCCACAAGATCCCCCTGAGCCTCCTTTTCTCCAGGCTGAGCCCCTTTCCCAGCTCCCTCAGCCACTCCTAGGGCTCCTGACCCTTCCCCAACTCCCTTCTCTTCTCTGGACRYGTTCCAGYCCCTCAATACGTTCCTGCAGTGAGAGGTCACGACTGGACRCTCAGTCTTCCTCAGCAGTGCCCAGCAGAGAGGGACAATCACTTCCCTGGTCCTGCTGACAAATTAGGACCAAATAAAAACAAATAAACCCTCTTTTTCCCAACCTTGGGGAAAGAAGAGCCAACCCTTCTAGTCSTTGAACTGAGCTTGAACAGTCAGTCCTACCTGAACACACCCTGAGCCATGACAAGTCTAGATCTTCACCCCACTGGAAGATTCACTGAACAGGGAGGACCTGTCCTTYTTTGGTGCAGAGGAAATTCCCTTTCTCCAGGTGAATAAAAAGGCAGACAGGTTGTTGGGTGCTCTGAGGCAAAACATTCTCTAAATGTTGCTTATGTACTTTACCTAGCTCCACAACGACTCATCTCAAATCCTTCTGATGGAAAGTGATATTTTATCTACTTTGGAGATACACTTAAACATTCAGAATTGACTCTAAGTGGCTTTAATATATTTTCTCCTTCAAGGGGGAAAACAAAGTTAGGACTAAATGGATATGATCCATTAAGAGTTCACAAATTGATTCTCCTGTGCATGYATATAACTTCTATTAATCATGATTTAAAATTAATCTAAGAGCTTGTGATCCTGTTAGCTTACATTTTTGACCATTGACTCAATCAAGCAAGAAATACTAATCAGCAAATTTTGAGAACTGAAAATAGCAGCATACCCTTTAAAGCAGACCCATATAAAGAAGCCAGCACCCAAAGAGCTATCATTAAATTTTCATTATTCATTATTCATGCATTATTTTGTTCTATGCATTTTTGATTCATTTGTGCTTTATAATGTCAATCTGCTTTTGATATTTTTCAATAACTCTGTTTTTATAACTGAAGAAAAATTCTAGAGGAAATTTCAAAACAAAGATTCAAAAATATCTCAGTGCTGACTTCTACTTCAGAAAAAGTATTTTCTACTTYAGAAAAGAAATRCTCACTTCTACATGAGGTCTTCCTTGATAAATGGATTGAAAATCTAAATTAAAAATTGAAGAGCATATCAAACATATCACAATGTGATATGCTATATGATTAATGTGAATTTGATTTGAAAAATTGTYGTACTACTGCTAATGGACTAGGCTTTATGAGAAACCATTCACATTCATGCTAAAAATGCAGCTCTTATTGCTGATGACTCCAGCTCCATCATAAGTTAACAAACCTTTATATTTATATTTGCTTTCCTGGAAATCACATGTTTTGCCTGCCAAGTGKCATGATTTGTCACACTGTAGACACCCATGGGTTTTCATTTTCCATTTCACAAACTTGCTTCCTCCATCACTCACTGGCCGCTGGCACTCCATCCTTGCCTCTCCTGATGTARGCAGCTCTTCAAACCCTCCTCATGGTGTTCCATGACTAAAACTTACAGTAACAGCCACAGTCCAGAAGTGTTTGTCAGATCAGAAAGGTTGAATTTATGAGCCAGTATAATTTAAAGTGCAGAATGTTTTATCTCTTCAATGTATGCATCAAGGACCTTGGCTTGACTCATTTTCAGAACTGGTTTTTGATTTTGATATCCTGAGTTCTCTGACTTAAACTTTCACTTGCAGGTTGGAGGAGGATGGAATCTTCCATCAAAGATTTATTTGCTGAAAGTACTGTGTCGACAAAATTGAAATTCACAGTGATAAAAAGATTTATTTCATGTTTCTTACACTGTGAAACACATTTTTGGGGATAATATTATTTACACATGTATTACACTAATTTGGCAGTGTGCCCTTTTGGGGGATATTTTGTTAGTTTGGTTTGGTTTGATTTGGTTTATTTGGGCAGAGTTGGGTTGGGTAGGTTCGGGTTTGGTTTGGTTTGGTTTGGTTTGGTTTGGTCAGATCAAGATAAAACTGTTTTAAATCTTAAGTTCTCAGCTTTTAATTCATCCAGCTTTCAATCCTTCTTACATTCAATCCCTTCTTGCCTCTGTTTTTCTAGGAAGCTCAGTCATGTAATGAGAACAAGCTTGTGCTCAGGTTATTAACAACAAACCCATAAAACTTTACACAAACCTGCTATTCAATTCTGTAGAGCAAAAAGTCAAGCTCTTAACATTTCCTACCACCTCAGGGTGAGAAAAAGACCTTTAAAACTTTTTTATATAGCCTGGATTGTTCAGGCAAAGCCAGACATTTAATGGGTTGTCCAATTTCATGTTGAGCTGATGTCAGACAGAGTTTGGCTCATTCAGTCTGGGGTGGATATCATCCTTCTGCTCCTCCTGCCCTTTAACACTGCCATGTTTTCTTTCCAAGTCACATTTTCAGGTTTGAAGGCCACAGAAAGCAAGATTTTGTGCATTTCTCCTTCTGATGCAGAGTCCAGACAGAGTCACATTTCAGAGGCTGAAATGAGCCTGTGGAAAAGCATGATGCTTAGGCACAGATTTAGGCACCACTGTCATGGTATCTGAAACCATGAATTCCACCGAAATTAGGAGTTACATGTGTGTGTAAGGGAGGGCATGAACYGAAGTAGAGCAAAGCTAAGAAACAACAATTCCATTGAACAAGCACTGTGCTGTTTGAATAATCCAGCTAAAGGAACCTGATCAACTTTTAAAATAAAGTATTATTCCATTTAAGAAACAGAATTGTAATCTGGACCATTTTTATTTCATCTTATTATCTGCTGTAACAGCAACTTAAACAAAATCATGATGGGAAATAAACAAGTAATTACAAAAGCAGTTCCAAGATTAAAAGAATGYATTTTTCCTTTTTTATTTTGCATTTTATCTATTTAGTATTATTAGTAGCACACTGTAGTTACAATGCCAAGTTTTCTTGGCTCAGTTCTGATTTATTTTAAGAGATACYACTCAGATGAAAGAGTGAACAAAGTGTGAAATGTAAAAAGCCCTTCTCCCACTACAGGTGACAGCAACCTTAATGTCRTTAATTTGCTTTTCTTTTGGTTGCAATACTGCGTAGAAAGCATGTCATTAAACCTTAAAGTTAACCATAATCTTGCAGGACCATTTTATAGTCCTCTCTTTGTCTAGAAAGTGTTTTCTTTTAAGGCCTTTGAAAGTGATCCAATAGCTTAATCATTTTTATACAGCATGCATGCCACACATGCAATACAACTTTTTGACAGAACTATAAAAAATTAAAGTCAATTAGTAACCCCAATAATTGTTCAATGACCTTTAGCATGCCATAAACTTAGATCTTCTTGCCTTGAGATGTGGCCATCCTGTTTTAGAGCTATAATKAATGATTAAATCACTGGAACTATAACATGGAAATAAAAAATCCACTAAATTACTATGAAGGAGTTATTTATTATATGAATAAAAAGCAGATGTATGTGGAAATAGTTAAATGAAGCAACTAGGGTTTTCCCATGCCTTTTGGTCATAATTTGAGTTCAGAACCACTCATATTCAGAATTTCTTTGAATAAATATTGGTGCAAGAAAACTTAAGAGTTAAAATGCAAGGCACAGRGCTTGGTATCTCATATTTAAGATGATTTAGAGCTGTAATGAGACATAMAATCATCTCTTCAGTATCACAGCCAGTATAACAACCAGCAAAGATGGAATGGGAGTTACATTCTTCTCCTTTCAGTTGTTCAGTTTCCTTTCACGTGTTGCCTGTCATGGGTGTTGCCTTCTGAAAACAGCTTTATTTTGAAGCACAATGAGCATAATGGAGGTAAAAAAGCTCTCCTGGCAGCTCTGGGAGAGWCAGGAATTCACCTTGTGTGTGAGTGACAGTGTGACTGCACCTCTGATGTGATYTGGGTTTGCAGGTGCTGTGYTGTAAATTTATATCCTTTCCCACTCACATCACCATGAGATCTCAGTGACATCTTGCTGGTTTTCAGTTTGCCAGTTCCTTTCTTATTAAGAACGGTGTTTGCCAAGAGTGGTCCCTCACATTTTCCCTGACAGAGACACAGAAATATAACTTTACCTGTAATGGCATTACACATTCAGACTCCACAGCCTGTTTTCATGATAAGAGGTCACATTCAGCTTCCCAGTGCATATTTTGTTTTCCCCCACTCCACCAGGACCCAAAATCACTATACTACAATGCCAAAAAAGCAGATACCTTCCTAGCAGAGGGGTTTGATGCAGTGACCTTTGCAAAATGGCAACRGATCTGGGGAGAGGATCCCAGGGTTTGATACCTGTGATGAAGACAGAGCAGGGTTTTGGAACACTGGTGTTGTATGACCACAAAAAAAGAGAAAAGTAGGAGCTCCTGCTGATGAAAAGAAATGTCATAATGTACATTTTGTCCTGTCAGATCTGTTTTGTCAGCTTCTTCAGGCAGAGGCAAAGATCTTTGTGAAAACAGGGCTGCAACAAGGTTTTCTTTGAAGTTTGAGCCCTTCTTGAAATAGACCTGTTTATTAAGGACAATCTCAAATAATTTCCTACTCCCTCTCCCATGTTTAGATCTATTGACAGATTCCTAACCTGGAACAAGACTTTTAGACAGATCTTTAAATAAATTCACTAACACMTACTGAAAACCAAATGTAACAAAATCAGTCCCTAATGATGACTTTTTTCTTTTTTTTTCTTTTTGAACAGAATTTCCTCGGCAGCTGCTCACCACGTGCTTATACACAGCCTGGTCATTTTTGTTCCTGTGAACTGTGATAATTTCAAAGTTGTTTTCTCATTCAGACTAATGGCCTTTAAAATCTTTTGAGAATTCCCTGGTTTTCTTATTTCCCACATGAATTCATGGTCCAGAGATAATCCTATCCTCATTRTTGTCAGATAAATATTTACAGGAGTTGATGAAATAGGGCCAGTTTTGAATTTGTTTTTCTCTTCTGATCATYCTTCTACCCTTCTTTGGACCTGATAAATAATATATTCCATTATGTTGTTGGCAGATCAGAAAATGTATACTGTTTTGGTTTTGTTTTTCCCTCTTAATATAAGTTATTCCAAACCAAGGTGACACTTAAACCCCATTAAAATTAATGAATGTTGATAGACCTTTCCAAAATACAGATTGAATAAACTCTGGCCRAAACCCTGATTCATCAATATGAAATGGAAAACTGTAAGAATTTTTCTTAAATATTTTATAGATAGAGTTTTCAATATAAATGTAATTGTATAAAAAAAGTATTTCCAATTAGTGTCTGATCTTTGGAGTAGGTGAATAGAAAGCTCAGYATCTCAGAGATGGTGAAAGTATTTTTTCTAATATATTCGGACAAAATATATTTATGATGGTTATATTACTCTTTTATTTGGGACAGACTGAAAGAAAAATTCAGTCCATCAAYGAGTATTTTTTTTACCTATATAACTCAAATTTTCATTTAATTGCTCACTTAGATAATTTATTTTGGTTTTTATTTCATTTATCCTCTCAGATCAAATAAAGATGAAGAGTTCTAAGAGCATCAAGTGAAACAAATAAATTCTCAACATTTAGGCTTGTCYTTTGCCATAATCCTGTGTTATGGTTTAGCAAAGCTTTTAGTTAAAAAAAAGGAAATAGTTAGCTGAAAGGACCTTAGATTGACACATGGTTCAGCCAGTGAGAAAGTCAGCTTGTTTTCATGAATGAGCACATTTATAAAATGTGGGATTTTGGGAACTCTGCTCTCTTCGCTGCTCGCCTCAGGAGAGGTAGGAAGCAGCCCCGGCTCCCTCCGGCTGAGGGGAGCCGGGGGCCTGCTGGGCCCTGCCAGGCTTGCTGGGCCCGGCCTAGCTCGAGACATCTGCTRAGCTCAGTGGTTCTTGGGCAGAGAGGGAGGGAAAGGTGTGTGCTCCAGCTCTGCCCGGACTGAGTTCCAGCCGCTGTTCGTGGGGGACTGCAGCTGATTCCCCCCTCCACTGCCTTCTACTTGGAGCGGCTCCGAGCCTGGGTTGAGCCTACCCCAAATGAGACCGAGGGGTTTAGGGGGTGAAAGCTGCATCCACCACCATGGGAGCCATCGTGACCTCAGCCGCTGTTCCTGTTTCTTCCCTCCCCACCCCCCTCCACCATGTGGCCTCAGAGCTTTTCAAGAGCTGCCGCCATTTCCCGGCTGAGAGCACGGGACCATCCCTGAGCTACAGTTAACTCTGTCCTTGCCAAGGTGAAGCTTGCAGAACACTGATCCTTTCTAGGGAGTTGAGAAGATGTCATGGTAGAGACATTTCTATTGAGGCTACATGAAGATACTGAGGTCTGTGAAAGAGGTGTTGTGTCTTAAGGGATGGGGAGATGAGAAGATGCCTGAAAATCTGTTGTGGATTGTGGTAACAAACTATGCTAGAATATATCTTTAAACCATGGAGAATATGAACTGGGGAAATAATTGTTCAGATTGGTCATTTTTGAGTAGAGGTATTTGCAATAGACTAAGTAGATACAGATGAAGCAGTGACCCTGTGGTCTCCTGATGCATCTGAGTAAGATGCTTGATGTGATATAAGTCTTCTACGCCAGTGCTTTGAGTGAGAGATATTTTTGCCCTAGAATGGGATGAAGAGTATTTTTTACACCTGAACTGTTAATTTTAAAAATAACACCCCAGAATGCATAGAGTCCATGACCCAAGTGCAGCTGATGGGAAAAACTGCACTTTTTGGGAGAACCACAGAGACAGAATTTTGTTTCTGGGCAGCTCTCTTCTGTGAGAGCTAAGAACCACGTGTGGACTGTTTCTGTCCTTGTGGAGAGTTACCATAACCAGAAGAAACTTCTCTCTCTAGAGAGACTGATAAAAGATTATTGTATAAGGAGTACAGACCTTAAGTTCTGAGTTCTTGCCTTTATAAATGACTGTAAAGAAGAAAAGAAGCTGGTGGGAGAGGGGGAAAGTGTTTTGGAAGTTTCATTTTAATTCTTTGTTGTTTTTTTCCCTCCTTGTTTCCTTTTAGTGTGTGTGAATAAACTATCTTTATATTTTTTAAGTTTGAGCCTGCTTTGCTTTTTCTTTTAATCCTATCTCACAGCAGAAAAACCCTGAAACCACCACACCCTGATAATGTGGAAGCACTAAAAACACTAATTACAAGTTCCCAAGCCCAGCTCAGGAAAATACAGTGACCTCCATATTTTCTTTCACCTCCAGAAGCTCTGAATCTGACAATTTCACATTGATTGTTCTGATTATTTCAAGCATTTCATTCGCCAGAAAGGAATTGTCTTTAAATTACTCTCAATTATATCCAGTATTTCTTGTCTTGCAAAAAGAATATTCAAACTATAATTATAATTACTATGGTTTTTTTAGATAGTTTTGTGACTGAATCAAAATAAAAATTGGAAGCATTTTAACTGAACAGTCAATTAAAATAAACATTTTCGGGATTTGGGGGAATTCAAGCAGTACTGAGGGCTGAACATAAAATGTTTCTTTGGTCAGTTGTCAACAAAACTGTATGGAAAATTGGAAATGAAGAGATTTAAAATTTGGATTCTGTTCAATCATTCTCCAACTATTGACAGAGCCAGAAGCGCTAGATAGTCACATTCTTCTATTAAAATGTGCAATACTTATAAAAACAGCAAAACTGAGACTTGATGAAAATTTGAGTGACTTTCACACCAGGARAAGACATGCCTAGTGGGAGCTCCCAGTAATTTACTGAATTCTACTTCAATACAGAAAGAAATTGAAAACATTTTTCATCATATTTTGAGTCAAGGGTAAGCTTCYATCTACTTCAGAGTAGAATAAGACTGCATTTGTCAGTTGAGGTTCTGACAAGTTCTCTTAGCAGGGAAGTAAAGTGAATTTTTTCAAGTGTCTTTTAACTCCTAAATCTGAAATTAGCTTAAATAATAGAAGCACTATTCTTCCTCTGTATTTTTACCTTGATCTTGTCCATGTATGTGCTGAATTGTGCGAAGGGGTAATGGTGTTTCATCAGTGGTCTCTGAGAGAAAATAAATTCTGTGCACCTGACTCATGGAAGGTACAKACTGCTACAGCATGGTCATTTGATCACAGTGAGGTAAGTCAGGCATACCACAACATTTCATGATCTTTTAAAGCCCTAGGGGGCAGAATCTTTTTAAGTCATGCAGTGGAGAAAAAGCAACAGTGCCTAACTTTCAGCCATATTTATAAAGTCRAAGAGATATAATATAGAAAATCAGTCTTCATGTTTTTCTGGAAATACCTTGATTRTTTTTTAAACAATCTTGGGTCTTTCCTGAATGAAAGACCCAAGAGATCTCTGTGGCTTCAGTAGGGTGGAGTGCCCTTTTCTGTTCACTGACAGGAATGCTCAGAAAGTACTTAAGGATTAACATTTTCTCTCCTGTCATGGTAYGGTTGTACAATCCCCAGCCGCTGTAAGCAATTACTGCTCCTGTCAACCAAAGACTGAATTAGATTCAGTGCATTCAGGAGGCAAGGATCAGGAATTGGGCTCATAATGAAAGGGACCAGCCATGCTATTTTTCAGCCCAGGYTTGTTCAGAATTATGATGCTCAAACCCCCACAGGAGATGTGCTGGAGCTCAGCTGAGGCATCAGCATAATTACACTGTATAATGTTGTCTTTCATTTTTCACCCAGAAGTGCAAATCAATGTTMCTGTGGTGCCATAGTGATCTAAAACATTATTTCAGACAGCCAGAATTTCTCTTTAAATAAAGAACAGGTTACAGATAGGACCAACACAGTCCCTCAACTCTGAAACTAATATTGAAACATGAGAGCAGAACTCTTTAATCTACCCAGTGGAAATACTTTTTTATCAGAAACTGAGAAACAGAATCTGCCACATTTACATTAAACAGAAGTCTTATGTGAGATAGAAAGATAATATCATGAACAACAGTAAATGGTATTTGTCTTTTGGGAAAAAGTAAAGCAGCCTATCTCACAATTCTTCTGTTATAAATAATACTTCAACATTGCCCATCACAGTTCTCTTATACAGAACCAGATAGAAATTGCCATTTCATGTATATTTCTCTTCAAAATTTGTTCAGCATCTTTTGGGATTAGGGCAGAATATTTGCTTCTTTCACTGCCTGGAGCACCTTTTCCCATAATATTAATTCAACAACTTAGAGCATCCAGAAGGATCAGAGACATCATTAATACAAAGAGTTTTTCTTTCTGCTTTGCTCCTGACTAGACTTTTTTTAAGGTCTCAAAGAGTAAAAATAAATAAATAAATACAAWGGATCCTATTAAAAAGGGTCCTATTACCTCTCCTCATCCCATACCTTGAAAATTTTTGTATAAACAGGATTAAGGTGAGTTTTTTTAATGCCATGAATAAAACTAATGGTCAAATATGGATTAAAAATTTAGATTGAAACCTGCTTTAACATCAGCATAAGAGTAGTAGAGTGGCAAAAGTTATCACCAAAATGAAATAAGTTTATTTGATTGGAAATTTTGCTCTCTCTGGAGTATAAAATGGTGGGATATAAGCATGGTACCCTAGAAGAAGAGCAAATTTTAAACTTGTTGCTGAAGAAAAAGGATAAACCAATTGRAAATTCCTCTGTGAAAAACAGATTATTGTGGATGTTCTGTGTTACTGCAGACTACAAAGACTGCAATAGTCCTTTTGCGTGGCGGGGGGAGGGGGACTTTAACTTTAAAATTTTTTAAAATTTTTATTTTTATTGCAAATGACATAATAAAATTTCACATTTCCCATTTACATAGCAACTGATTTGTATTTAACAATTACTCCCCTTGCAATCATTATTTTAAGAACTAATATTAGTAACAAATATAAAAATATTGCATATACATTTTCATTAGCATGATCTCGGAGCCCTTTACTTTTATATTTTTAGGTTGTAAATGGAAATTAGCATCTGTAGAAAAGCCAGATGCCAAAAAACTTAATGTTRTAAAAACAGTTTGAAAACTTCACTGCTTTTATTCTACATTTATTATCATCATTGATGCTGTTATCAACAGATGAGAAATCAAAGCAACTGAATCAATTTAAAGTGATACTGTTAAATAAGAAACCCTCAGAAACAGTTTAAAACACAATATAAAACAGAGTCGGTATTAATTCAAAACAAAATTATATCCAGAAACTAAAACTCCAGAGCAGACTTYCAAAGGTTGTTGAGAGGTTAAGAAATTTTGATTTCCAGCAATGYTGCATATAACCAAAGAAGCTGTATRACCARAASAGGTTAACACCTGGTTTGCATATTTTAATTTTTAAATCCCATGTATTTCGTATGTTGTTATTCCTAAGAAGACTTAAGGGACACTAGTTTTCCTTTAAGACTATGTCATGTCGGCTAAAAATGTAAATATTTAAATATATATTAAATATTTCCTAGAAGCCACTGAACATTCCATRAGGATTTTCATTTGCTGTTGATATTTTGCTGAGATTTTCAGATTTCAGGGTGAAAATGACTTTTCATTAGAAATGGGACAAAACTGATGGAATACCTCAGAAAATACTAGGAATAGTAATAATTTTCACCTGTTTGGTTGATCTGTCTTTCTTGTATAYCCAGGCCAGGAAAACCAGGTGGATTGTGGTGTTACCATTCACATTTAAAAAAAAAATATATATATATATATAACAAAAGCCCACACCAAAGAAACAAAACCACTTGTGTTCATTTTTCCAATTTTGCTTTCATTTTTTCAATTTGGAAGGTATAAAATTTGGAGGAGGAAATACCATTTAAGAGCAGGCAAATAAAATTACAATTAATCTCAGCACAATAAGTGTTATGATATATTAATATATTTGAGTAGTGAYTTCAATGCTGACTTCAGACTTAGATTTGTCCAGAAAGACCTTTAGTTTCACTTCCAGTGAAACAGAAATATTTAAGATCGTTTACTGAAGAATATGAAAGATAAAAGTTACTGGAAGAATAAGGCTCTATGATGATTTTCTTTAGATTAGAGAAGTCCCCTATAAAAGACAAACTAAAGGAAGCCTTTTAAACAGAATTTTGTTATCTTTATTTTGAATTTTTTTCCATTCTTGTGAAATGCATGAGCCCTTGACAATCTTTTTGGTGTCAAATATATGGGGGGGGTGGGGGGAAGATACATACTTGTGAAGTTTATAGCAACCAGTGCAAAAAGGTATAGTTCCTGTCATCTTAGAAACAAGAGTAACGTGGAATTTCCTAGAACTGAAAAGTCCTGAAACGTAATCAATCAGAAAGKCTCTCACAGTAAGCATGAAGCAATCTTGAGTAAGATTGCAGCCGAACTCCGTGCAAAATCATCCTAGCATATTTTCCAACTAATACAATATTTTTCTTTGACAAGGCACTTTACACTCTGTTCTTCTATTGTGTTTATCACAAGTCTTCTACAATCTAGAGAAAAATCTAACTTTATTTGGTCATGMAGAGAGGAAAAATATCATAGCAGATTTAACTTTGCTCATTTCTTCTAAYGCAAGCTGCTATTTTACAAAACTGSGMATAATGGATTACAAAAATATTCCAGACTGTCTCATAATTACCTACAGAATGAAGCATACATGACTATACCTTAACTAATTTGCATCTCAAACAAAAGTCTGTAGTTGTTATTGAAATAAAGATGGAGGCCATTGCAGACTTGCCCTAAGTCGATATTARATTATCTGTGATTTCAATTTTGAGGATTATAATAGAAAAAAGAAAAAGAAATAATGAGATCATATCRCACTTACCCTTACACATTACAGAATGACAGAACAACTGGGGTTGGAAGGGACCTCTGGAGCTGACCCAGCCCAAGCCCCTGCCCAGGGTGYCCTGGAGCAGTGACACAGGAACGTGTCCAGCTGGGCTTGGGATGTCTCCAGACAGGGACACTCCAGGCCCTCCCTGGGCAGCTGTTCCAGGGCTGTGCCCCTCCATGGAGAGAAGTTCTTCCTGATGGGCATTGCTCCTCATCCTGGCACTGGCACCACTGAACAGAGCCCAGCCCCATCCTCTGGCATCCCTTGGAGAAGTTTGCATGGATTGATGGGATCCCCTCTCAGCCTTTCCTTCTCCAGCCTGACCAGGCCCAGCTCCTGCAGTCTCTGCCCATCTCAGAGATGCTCCAGAGCACAAATCCTCTCTGTGGCCTCCCCAGCCCCTCTCCAGCAGCTCCTGGTCTGTTGTGTCCTGAGGAGCCCAGGATTGGAGGCAGCAGTGCAGAGGTGCCTCAGCTGGGCAGGGCAGAGGGGCAGGATCCCCTCCCTGACCTGCTGCCCACTGTCTTCCCTGTGGGACCTCTGCTCCCCAGGGTCCCCCTGGCCCTCCTGGCCCCAGGACACTCTGTCAGCTCATGATCCCTTTGCTCCCCACCAGCATCCCCAGGTCCTTTCCAGGCTGTGCTGGCCCTGGAGGTGTTCCTGCCCCAGGGCAGGACCTGCTCGTGCCCCTATGGGAAGAACCTCACTGGGGTTCTCTGCACCAAACTCTCCAGCTCAGCAAGAACTGTTATATTAGCAGGAAAAAACCTGAGTCTCACTGGTTAGATGCAAATACCATTAAACTCTGTTGTATTGAAACTCCCCACCATATGCAAATTCTAAAATTAAGTTGTCTTTTATTAACATTTCCTCCTTTAAACTTCCTACATGATTCAGTGTCATGCACAAAAGAAAGGAGTCTTAAATTAAGTCCAAAGGCTTAGTACTTCTGAGGCRGAGCAGAGGCAATTTTATACTGGCTTATCCTTCATATCCATTCAATTAACCTCTTGGAGCTTTAGAACAAAAATCAGTGCGATGGGTGTCATTTGAATTGAACAAATGCCATCTCTCCGTCAAAGTATTGACTCACATCAGCCATTCCAAGTTAAGATYGGGACTTTAAATGAGATGGACAAACTGAGCTAATTGTTGGTGTTTCAGAAACCTTACCTCCCAGGCTATACGCAACTTGATGTTTAACAAGCCCTTCCCCCTTGTCTGAAGCTGTAACTCCTAAAATGGTCAATGTTGTGTGCCAAATCAATATTTTGACATTTGCTGGGGACAGATCTTGATGCAGAGGCTTCCCAGATTGCCCAGAGAAGCTGTGGCTGCTCCTRGATCCCTGGAAGTGTCCAAGGCYAGGTTGGATGGGACTTGYAGCAAGTTAATTTTATCTCTGCCATGCATCATTTCACCTGAAACTAAGTGAGGACTCTTTAGCAAAAGTTTTTGAAATTTGTTTGCATTTTTTTCAATGCCAGAATCTCATTTTTCTTACCTRCTCCTTACAGGGTAGAAGGTGATTGAAAATGAACTTTTAGGATTGCCTTTTTCCAAACAAGTCTGCTGTAATCATTTGTGAATATGGGSACACTGGAAATCCATGGTAAGGCTCACATTTATTCCCAAGGGGACCAGAATTTCAGGTTTTCTGTTYTATCCCTTAATGGATCATTTTATGTGATGCCTCAAAAATTGTTTTTTTCTGACACCTAGGATGCATGAAAATTCTCAGGATTCTCTAACTCTCAGGAATTTTTAAGAAGTTTTTTGGAATATTGGGGATCTTTTAGCTTTATCATGTCAGCCAACCAAGCTGAGGTGAATGGAATTATCTATTACTTTGGTTTCTCTTCATTGGTGACCTGTAATATTAAAATTCTTACAAAAAGGAAATTTGTAATTAAAATCCATAATTTGCTAACTCAAGTAGAGGATGCACAAGGCTGGCATCACAGCTGCCATCACAGTTGCTGTTGATAATGGTACTCTGTGCATTCACCATCAGCCACAAGAAGAATTATAGTGAAGGACGTTTGAAAAAAGAAAGGGTGAATACCTGGTTTAGTGTAAAACTTAAGCTGTCTTAAATAGCTTTCACTTTTTTAATCAATTTCACTTTGAAACGTCAGAAAACTTGAACTGCATATCCAGAGCTGTTCTATACACCTTTGTAATGGAAACTCAGCAATGAAATAAAGCAAAAGTCTCAAAACTAAGGAAAAAATATCCTAACACACTTTAATTCATTATAGAAGGAAATACTATCCCAAATATTTGGTCTGTAGTCCTGACATAAACAGCAGTTTTTCTTGGAAATTACAGATAGAGCTCTAGATAYGGCTACTAAATTTTAGAACGATGTTTATAGGTTGTGTCATGGCTTTGGTTTACTTAAAATGTCAGATCATTTTTGACATTGCAGCTGGTTGTAGGTTCACTGTAATGTAACAGGTAAGCAACATTTGAGCCTGTGAACAGTTTTCTGTATCCAGACTCACAGWGTTTTGTGGAAGAGCATTTTTCTAGTGCCATGAGAGCCCTTMTGAAGCTTCAGTAAGATGACAAAATTGATTCAAAACATATATAATAACACTGATAGATATTTATTAGCTTATAATTGGTATTTTGACTTGAAAGCACATTTGCAATGATTATGCTTTGAAAAGAACCTTGGACTGTCCAGATATTTTAAAAAAATGCTTTGCTAATATTTTATTTATAAACCCTTATCTGTTAAAAATAAATAAATATAAATTCTGCTTATTAACAGGAAAAGTGCTGAGATTAATTGAGGAGTAATTTCTTAAGTAATTCAAAAACTGGCCTCAAAATCAATTTGTTTGACTTTATATTACATTATCATCTAGGAGTTTAAATTGCACTTCTTTMGGCGGGAATGAAAAGTGATGATCTCCTTCATTCCCTCTGATTTTTAAAATACCACGGGTTTATTTGTGTATTTTAAATAAATATTTCTTCTAGTACAAATATTGGAAATCCAACTGATAAGGTTAGGCTAGAAATTTTTGGCAGTGTTGGAAAACCATGGATAAAATGCAGCAATACATGATAGCACAAGCACACCATGCATATGAGAACAGAAGAGCACCAGAAATGCACTTTTGTTTCAAATTGTCATTAATTAATCTGCTGGGTAAATGCAGGGTCATTTATARGCAGAGAGATTAATAAATTTTGTGCCCTGTCTTTACAGAAGAAGCACAGAAATCCCTGAAGAGATTTCTTGTTAACACAGAGTGCTCCACCTGTGTAAACAGACAAATAGAGCTTGAGAGTCTGACATTTAATTACAAAAAACAAATAAGGAGATCCACACCCAGGGAGTGAGAAATAAAAACGCCTATTTAAACAGTGAGATCTTGCTTCAAAGTGAAATACAAACCCCATCATTAGGAATAGTTTGTTCACAGGCATTATAATCCCTAATATTGTTGGTTTCCAGCCCATTTAGAATTAAGGGATGGGTGCCAGGATTTTCAAGAGCAAAGATSGCTGTCTGGATTTTGTCACAAATCTCAGTGCAGGGTAAATGTGCCCAGCACACTGAGATAAGTGCAAACAGATTTGTTACTGCAAACTCTTTTTCTATGCCAATTTAGCTTCCTTTACACACTTCTAATAATTAAAATCCATATTGATAGAATCACTGGATCAAGCAAATCAGGCCACATTTCAGTTTTATCCACRTATTAGTTAATATGCCATATTTTTCATTATCCCCTCCTATTGTTTCCTCTTTTATTTTTTTTTTTTTCCCACATGTAAATCTCAGATTTTAGAAACTTGGCCTTCAAACAGTGGTGAAACCACACAAGACCCTCTGGGAGAACCACGTTATTGATTAAGCAAGATTCCTGAGTATAACCTGAGGCAATAACTATGTTTGGCTGTTTGCAATCATGATTCTGAAGGAAAAACTGGCACTGGACCTGATAAGCAGATAATTGATAAGGAGAATGGGTGATGGAAGTCCTCTCCACAGAGACAGATGGAGTTTTGGACTCCAAAAAAAGCCTTGTGATACTTTTCGGGTTTTGTGCATGACACTGACCCAGCACAGACGCCTTTCAATGAAAGTGAAACCAAACACAACTCAGGGTCTATGTCTGAAATGAAATATTTCATGAAAACTGTTCCTATCACCTCACTGGAGTTTGAGATACAAGTAAGCATAGAAATAGAGAAAATAACACTCTGGATGGAAAGATTGGACCTATATGTAAACACTTGTTTAATTTTACTTAATTTCTTGTAAAAAAAAAAAGGGAAAAAATTATTAGAACATGAACAAAGGAGCAAAGAAGCCCAAATTTTGGAAAGTGACTGCTAATTTTATACTTTCAGAAAAGTTTTTTCTACTTGCTTCAGTGTTTCTGTACCTTCACAGTTGAACTGATTTACTTATTTGTTTGCTTGATGGATTCTTCTCCAAAGAGAAGCTATTGCAAAATCAATAGAAAATTTTTGGCTCTGTGAAAGCTTTGCATAAGTATAGAAATCTACAAAATRTAGGGTAATGGAAAAACCAAATAGCAGGCTTCTAACAATAAAATTAGATTAATAGTTCCCATATCTGCAATGCAGCATTTTGCAATTCAATAACCATAATTTTATTACAAAAGTAAAGAACAGTAAGGGTATAGAGTTTCCAAGTAAGATTTAAATTAACATCTTTGCATCAAGTGGGAAAGAGGATCAGAGTGTGTCGAAACCTCTGACATCACTTTTATTATTTATGACTTGACTGATTTTTCGATGCAGTCCCTCCTTACTTTTACCTTCTGTTCACTTGAAGGTAAAGGGAAGTCTAMAAAGTTTTCTTACACTCAACTTTAGTGCCTTTTAAAAAGGGGAGGAGGCAGATCCCAAATAGGATAACATAATTTAGTTTAAATTATTTGCTCCAGCCTCCAAAATACACCGCCTGTGCATACCAGAAAAGAGATCATCCAAAAACACTTTTCTCTAGTTACTTAATACCAAATTTATGTAATCTCATAATTTCTCAATGAGTACAGTTGTATCTGTTTAATGGCTCTTCAAGGGATGCAGTTTAGATTTTTAGTAATTTTTARTTAACTAGATGTCTCCTGTTTAAGGACAATGTGGTGGAGCCTTGTTGACRAGCTTTGTTAAAAAGTCATCCCACACTGAATATTTTGTCTCCCAGACAGGATGAAAATTTTTAAGGAAAATATGAGGAAAAGCCTATGGAAAAAGGTTATGAAATCTGATATGGTGTTTTAGGACAGCCTTTGGGGTTGTGTAGCATTGATGAGCAGTTTTGAGAAGTGATGTTGTTTGTTTGTTTGTGTAAAATATGAACTTTTATAGACAATTTCTGAAATTCTTGGAGAAGGCAAGTTCTCAGCCTAGGTGTCTCTCATGAAGCAAAATATGTTTGTGCAATTTCAGAATGTGTATACTTATTTTATTGCATTCTTGTTTTAGTCTTCCYTTGGGAAGTGACAATGAGAGAAAAACTTGCGCAACAAGAACTTGCAAAACTCAGCCTCTTCTTCCCCCCAAAACAGGTGAAGGCAGAACAGGGGGATTGCCAAACATTCCCACAGCCTAAAAAAAAACCACATTTTCAGTCAATTCAAATTGAAGTGTCAATGCAAATTAATTCCTGATTTGTTTATAAGACGAGGATGGAGGGGGAATGTCTTTAAATTCTTCCTCCAGATGTGTGCAGCTCCTTTTTAGAGCTGATTCTGCTGCTCTGCAGGAAATAATGTGCTCTGTGTAAACCGTCAGGAAGAAAATATTCTGGAATTATGAGCTGAATAAATAAAATCACAAAAATGTACTTGGAGTAAATTTGTGAATAACTTAATTTAATGGTATTTCTCATGTTGTCTGGATCCAGGAGGCTAAACCAGTTCATTTATATCTAAGACACACATTTTTTGTAAACATCTCCATAAATACTGAAATATAATGTTGTTGTACATTTAGCCTTAAACGTTAATATTACACTGCCAAGTACAAAATATTTTAATCACTTCATTGGTAGTTGTTTAAATATGACTATTGAAAATATGGGCGAACATGCTATCATTACTCATTTTTCTGTACATTTAAACTCAGATGTTGCTACAGCACTTTGGAGATCCCAARCTGGTAAATTTAAAGGAGCCATGTTTGTTGGTTCACAATGTCACTGTAAAATGGTAAAATTTCTCAATGAGTACAGTTGGCTCCAAATGACACTTTGTTAAAATCATACTGTCTAATATGTTGTTAAATTAGTCATTTTATTTTGTGTAATTTTAAAGATAATGCATTCAGTGATAATTATCTTTTATTAGATAAGTTATATATATATATATCCACAGAAATCGTGTGGATTTCTGTGGATATATGTGCTCCAGGCTGCTATTCATTTTTAGATATTAAACTGCAATTTCTGACCAACATTGGCTTGGATGAAACACTTTTTTAGGCAACACCCACTATTGTAACCCCTGTGGTGTAATTATAGCTGAACAACTCTGCAGCCATATCTATAATAAAGATATGTCTGGAGAAAGAACTGGGAAGACAGAAAACTGTCTTGATCTTTTRGGTCAGCTTATTCTGTTAAATTCATCCAATTAAGGTGGGACTGAAGAAGGATGAGATCTCACTTTAACACTGACATTCTTGAGGTTAAGAGTCTCAATCATAAGTTTGGAATCTGAAATTATGACTAAATGTAACACCTAATGCACTCTAAAAACACTTGTTTTTTGCAACATCTTGAATATTTCTTGTGTTCTTCCTTTCCTTTCTGGRTATGTAAAAGGATGATGTGGAGATGACTCTGTGACCTCAGCGTGACTGGGTAAAAGACTGTCTTTGGTGGTGACACAGGTTTAGGATAGGTTTGGGTCACAGAGCTTGAACACACTTGCACAGACCATACTTATATTATTCCTACAATACTTAAATGCTGCAACTTTTTAATAAACTTCTGTATGATTTTGCAACAAACTAGGCATATATGAYCTGAAAATTTAAAGCCTTTATCTGCTCGCACGTTGACCAATGTGCTTTGTATGCAAATTTCCCCCCTCAAATCCCAAYGCATTGCAGTTTAAGACAGTTCAATATTTTTATTTTTTCTATCCCTGAAGACATGGCTAGCAAGACACCTTTTTATTTTACTTGCAGCTCCAATATTTTCCTGTTAGGTGCCCAGATGTCATGATAACGGCAGTGATGAATTGCGTTGCAAAAGTTTTCATGGTTTTTAACAGTTGCTGAAGCTGTTCTGATTCTTTGTCTTTATCTAAGCATGCTTCTTCAGCTTAGAAGTGATGTTTATCAAAGGTACACTGTTGTATTTCCCCTGAGAAACTGCTTCCCCCTACCCCAGGATATGGAATGCCTAGATATCCCTTTGACTTACCCCTCTCCCCCTATCCCATTGGCCCTGGGCCAAACAGCCCACCAGAGATAAGGCCTATATAATACCCTGTATTTCCTTGTTCATTCTCTTTCCACGAATAAAGACCTTCAACATCTCAGAAGGAGCCTCTTCTGGTAATCCCGGTCCTATCCCTGAGATATCTCCCCCTGGACCCCGTGGGGAATCTGAGCTGGCCTTGAGTCTTTGGGGGGMTGTGGGGGAATAATCTCAGTCCACTATAACATCTGGAGTCATCATATAGAAATGATGCTGTGAAAAAAGAGGAAATTGTCTTTTCTAGTCTCTCTGATCTCAATCTGCCAAGGCAAAACTGGAATAAAACATTTTATTTTACTGTGCTTCAATAAGACCTTTGTGAATAAAGAACATTTAATAGCACCCAAGCCATGTTTAGAGCTAGACACAAGTAACAAAGTCCTAGAAAGATAGATGATTTGCCTCCTAAATATTTTAAATACTTTCTTATTATCCCAGAAATGTGCATAAAACTCAATTTCCTTACCTGAGAATGCAGTTGAGTATATTGAATTCTGCATCCGTTCCTGGTCAAACAGGATTCTTTAGTCATTGAAGTTTGAGAAGTTTTGGTTACAGATTAAGGAAAAACAACATTTTAATCATGTGTAACTTAGCCAGGGGAATGTAATGCACCTCGATCCACTTTTATATCCTTTAAACTTCACTTGAGCTTTTTGTCGTTTTGTGAATTCCATTGCCTGTCTTAAGGACCTGAGTGTTTTTCAGTCAYGAACACATGCACATCTGGGGTCATTTCCAAATTTGCATTAATTGAGATGTGCTGCACCCAAAAACCCTTGCATGACAAGAGAGACAAAGCTGAACAAAGTACCCCAGTGGAGTTTATGATTATCAGCACATCACACATGGTAACACTGCACRTGGTGGTGATCCCACATCTGGGATTTGCCTGCAGCAACTGCTAAACTTTTTAACACTGAAAAAATCTTGGGTAATATCTGAATTTCATATTCTACTCAGAGAAGAGTAAAAACAACAACAACAACAACAAAAAAAACCATCCAAAAAACCCCACAAAACCACCCCTAAAATAAAAAAAACAAAACACAAACCCAAAACAAACAAACAAACAAACAAAAACCCCAAAACCCCCCAAAAATCCCCTAAAAATTCCTAATTAAACCAAACTCCCACCAAACTCAAAACCCCCAAAAAACCCCCAAAAGCCCAAACCACACCCCAAGAAAAAAAATAAAAAAAGAAAAAGGCCCTATAATAACACTGTGTGTGCACAGAAAATCAAATAATAAAAAACAAAATTACTATTTCATCTTGTTTTTACCTGTGAATATACAGGTTTCTAATGGAAATTGCTGCCTTCACTTACGCCGTGGTGATGGTAGCGGGAAGAAAGACAGAAGAGTTTCATTGTTCAAACCCTCTAAGAAAKTTGCAACAACTTAGTCAATGCATTTTAAAAGCAGAGTAAGGATTAAAAAATTCWAATAACAAGAAGAGTCAGTTYGTACTAATTTTGCAGTTCTGTTTGTTTCCCGTCCTGGTCTTAATTCATAGTATCACACTAAAAAAGGAGATTGGGTCCTCAAAGGGAATAGAACAAAATGGCTGATAAAATTTACATGTAAGTGACTGACAGTGAYGAGTACAAATTCAAATTCAGTGTTCCTTTTTTTTCTTTTTTTTTTTTCTCAAGAGTTTGAAAATGTGTCAAGGACTTATAATGATTTCCTGAGTGAGGTAATGAGAAAATGCTTTTTGAACTTTTTCATTCTGTGTACTCCAAACTTTCGAGCATCTATGAGCTACTATCTTCAATAATTACAGTAGGAATAAACTAAGATCTGAGTTTGTCATATTACAAGCAGCCAAAAGGAGTGYTGATCACATTCTTAATTTAGTGAATGAACTGCCTTGGCTTTTTCTAGAATTTTAATGTCCAATTCCTTGCACTTAAAAACTTGCCAGCTGAGATTGTTTCCTGTTTGTGTTCTGCACAGAACAAAAYGTGCCCATAATTCATCATCAGATCTGTTAAAGCATCCAGTGTAAGGTGCAAGGTGCTACTCCAGGTCAGGGCAACCCAAGGGATGGATCCAGGCTGGGGAAGAGCAGTCCAAGAGCAGCCTTGGGRCAAGAATTTGGGGCTGCTGGTTGTTAGATGGGATATTGGGAAGGAMTTGTTCCCTGGGAGGGTGGGGAGGTCCTGGCACAGGGTGCCCAGAGAAGCTGTGGCTGCCCCTGGATCCCTGGMAGTGTCCAAGGCCAGGTTCCATGGCTTAAATTCTACTCTTAGCTAATAGAAAATTGACATTTCCTGTTTAATGCTTACTTCTGTCAATAGCCATAAAATTACTATTAGYCATATACTAATAGCATATTACCATTAGTGATGAATAGTAAAATTGGCTGAATGAAAATAATTTATTCTGAAATTTTAACTTCAGYTACAGTTTCATGAGAAAATGCAATCATTTAAGCTGCAACTAATATAAGTAAGAATTGTTCTGAAATTATGAGTCATAGCTTGTCGTAACCCAGGACATTCCTCTGGATGCTYTGGGTGGTCTGAAACCCTGGCAAGGGGGTCCAAGAGCCTTGGCACAGAGTCAAAAGTATCAGTGCCTTTGATTTCAGTCCATACAAAAAGCCGCCAACCTTGTGTGAGGATTTGCAAGAGACAAAATTTTAATTAGAATGACAGGTAACTTATCACAGAGTGAGCGGGTCAAGAGGACAACATGGAGGGATCTGGGCATCTCCTCCTCCTCCTCCTCCTCCTCCTCCTCCTTCTGCTGTGATGGTGGCACTTTTGGATTGGATCAGAATAGAAATACACTGACTAACGGAGGTCATAGGTATTGGCAAACATTGTAAACATAGAATACGTAGTGCTTAGTATAAAGAGTTAACCCCACCCTTGGGGGAGGTTCAGATCTGGCACCCTGACTAATTTCTCTGATGCTGGGCTTGGGAAGAAAAGACTTTTCCTTATGTCTCRGGACAATTTGATCCAGAAACCCGAGAATAGCTGATAAGAAAAATTTGGAATCTAAAGAAATATTAAGTTCTTTGAGGATGCAACTTTGACATCTTTTTTTCTTCAGGTTGCACTTTTCTTCAGTCACACTTTTTCTGGTGCAACGACTCTACTTCTTGTTCCAATGCTGATTTACACAATTTTTGAAGTTTCTACAAGATTTCCATTGCCTGAGTGCTATTTTTAAATATTTAAGTTTAAAGCAATACCATGGGATTTGTAATGCATGAGTTTCATGTTTCTTTATTGAGGTCCCAGAACAAAAGGTGTTGACGTGTGTGGTGAAGGGGAAAAGGGACTTGAGGAATACGGGTATTGAGAAAAAGGGAACAGGAAGTGTTCCATCACCACAAAGTAAAGTACAACAATTCCTTACACCTTTAAAGTCTTGGGTTAAGATTTTTATCTATGCATTTTATTAAAGATGCTTGTAAATTTCATGATGCTGCTACCCAGAATAATGGAGTAATATAACACTGCTTTTATTAAACATTATTATTCCCAAGGACTTTGTGTAATAAATTCCAGTTTATTTGAAAATTCACTATGTATAAAACATTCCCCAAAACTTTTTAATAAGAATTCCATCTGCATGGGCTTTAAGTTTTGTCATCATTAAATTCTTCCAACAGATCATCAAAGCACATGAAGCTGTTCTTCAGCTGAACTTTCTTTTCACTAGAAWAATTTTGGCATTTTGAATAAACTTTATCTTCTGTTAAAGTTTAAAATGTGTGATCACTAGAAAGATCCTAGAACCTCAGGAAATAATTCAGGGAGGAAAATATTTAATGCTTAYTCAAATTTTTCAGATTTTCAGATAAATACCAAACTGATCAGATTTATGTATTTATCCAAAGACAATTATTCCTGGCATCAGCAAATTTGTCTTCAGAGTTCAGTAGTGGAAAGTTGAYGTTGATTTGAAGACAAGGTCTGGGGACTTTTCCTTTGAGTCTTAGTGGCCTATTCAGAACTCTTTCTCAGGGTTTGAGCCTTTAGATTTGTTAATGCCAATAGGGAAAGCACTTTGTACAAAACCGATAATTTTTGACAAGCAAAGACATTCAGAAAGCAGTGGATTCAGGCAATTTGTTTTGGTGGTTTTTTTGTGGTTTTTGRTTTTGTTTTCTTTTTCCACTTCTCAATCAATTCAAGATAAGAACAAGATAATAAAATTGCCAGCAACAACTTAAAAAATTCAGCCAATCAGTTTACGGTTCCATGTGACACACATAAAGCATCTTCTAACTTCTACAAGATCACCATGACCATATTTATGATTCTTCTAGCAGATGTTTCAGAAGGAAAGGGTTGTGTCAAAATCACAGATTTTTGCAAGGCTTTGCACCAAGTTCTAAACTGAAGAGAAAATTCTGGAGATAAGGACTTAAATATGTCATTTCATAGTGAAGTGTTTAAGCTTTCTAAGCCTAAATTCACATTTTCTAATGTTAAATCACCAGTTATCAATAAAGCAGGCAGTCTGTCTATAAGATTTTATCACTTTTCCAGTTTGCTACTTTTCTTAACACCTCCTGCATGAGAGGCTTTTTGCCTCTGTGCTATATAWTTGTTCATTTCTGTTTGCTATTTACTAAAAGAAGCAGGAAGACTGCTTGGAAAATTTAAGATCAGCATTAAGAAGGGAACAATCTTGTTATCATGTCCTCTCAYATACCTTATGAAATGATTAAAACATATCCTTTACTTGGCTGGTTTTAAAATTGATTTTTCCCAATCTTTTATTGAAGCAATATCTCCATGAGTGGATGTTGCTAACATCTTTAAATCTCAAATATATATTACCTAATGTATACACAGATATTTCTAAATATCTTTGCTCATGTTTCAAGAAACCATCACAGTGTTTTTGATCTAATTTCCACTTCTTGTTCAAGCCATTTCCTAAAACTTTCCAGGCCTTCCATCTTCTTAGATGCACCTGGAGCTAAAATAAGTTTTGAATGAGTCTGAACAAACTGAATTCAATATCAAAGTGTTATTTCTTTGGAATTGGCTCTTTAGATACTAAAGAATTAACTCTTTATATATTTACCTTTTCCTGCTTCAAGCTGGTGCTGCACTGAGCAGTACCAGGTGTGTAACTGAGGGGAACAGCAGTGGTGAAACAATAATTTTGTGTATCTCTTTAAACATTCCAGCCTGTGCTCAGCCTTTATGGCTCTATTTCACATATGTATAATGAAAAGGCTTTTATTCCTAGATGTGAGCAGAACGTCTCTTTAATTAATGGTTTTAATATGTTGTTTCTTTCCTTCASGAAATCTGTTATTCTCTGAGTAACTGCTCAGCCTGCTGAAGCAACTGGGTGCAGGCATTAGCACGTATGATGAAATAAAAGAGCAAATAAAGCTCTTGCTGTTTAAAAGCAGCCTCTCAAACAAGCATGCCTCCTCCCCTGCTTGCTTGGAGTGTGCTGACTATAATTTCAAACAATTTCAACATTTAGAATGCCTTTAAGCCTTGGTTTTGTGCTGAGTACTTGGCTGAATGCGGCAGGAGTCTTGTTCCAACCCCAAACAGATGCATCAACGCAATTAATCTTAAAGTAATTGAAAGGGCAGAGCAGAGCCACAAACATCAACAGAGCATTACTTTCCTAACTGCATAATAATGAAGCAATTCCGTGTGTGTAACATTTTGGTTCCTGATGAGACTTGTAATTCCTTATTTTCCATGGGCAGTGAGTGACTCTCTGCAAATGAAAGCCCATGCTGACAATGTCTACAGTTCAGGATTGTTATGTTACATTAAGCAGTGCTGTAATAAGGCACTCTTGTGCCTTATTAATTATGGGGCCTCTCACTGATCCTGTGATAGTTTTTCCCTCACTTTGTGAAAACACAGCTTCTTTCTAAGGCGCCTGTCATGCAGGARCAGCTCATTAACTCCAGTCTTTCTCTCTGTTTGAAATGACAGGCTTTGCTAACTAACTTTAGATGTAAGCTAATAAAGTTTTATCTCTTTTCACAGTAATGCAAGACAGTTCATCATGCACTTCACTTGCAGACAGAAAGCTAAACAGACTTGAGCACATCAGGAATCTTCTGTACATCACATGCCCACAAAAATCTAATTTGAATGAGGGAAATTGCTTAGATCAAAACTCACAGAAGCTCATGTTCCACTGAGATAACAGAGCTTTTYTTCCCCATCTCTCCAATCTTCTCAATTTAGAAGGYCTGAAATTTCATCTCCTAGATTTTTTTATTTTTTTGGATTATTTTTTACCTCACTGCACACTCATTTCATATGAAGCTGAACTTTTCTGTAGGTAGAGAGGTCAGGATGCGTTCCCATGACTTAAAGGATAGGCAGTTCCCAAGGGGACAGTGKAGTGAATAACAGACAAATGAAGTGAGGAAACAAAGTTTGTACACCTTAACTGAAAAAAGAAAATATCAAAATGTAGGTTGCAATTACATCAGTCTTTGTTTCTACTACTGAGTTTTATTTCAGAGTGGAGTGCACCTTCAAACCAGTCACCATCACTGCYTCCATTCATACCTAAGCATTTTAGACCTCAGTGTTTAGCGCAGAGTTCACTTTTGGAAGGCGTTCAGATCTGATTATTAGAGAGGGATGCCTCTGACTGAATTAAAGCACAAATGAGACCATATGTTGAACTTGGTTGTACAGATTTTATTTAACAGCAAATGTGAGGTAGAGAGAGGGAATAGAAAAAGAAAAGAGAGGGGAGGGAGATAGAGAGGGAGAGAGAGGGAGGCACCATAGTTGAAAGGTGCTCATTACCTCTGTGATCCAGCAGCAGAATAAAGTTAAAATCTGAGCTCTGGCCTCCACCCACTGGACCCAGCCTTCTTTATTCCTCCTTAGCTCTCATTTGGAAACAGTACTGCCTTTAATTTATTTCAAGTTTCTGTCAGCTGGTTCAATAGGAGGCACACTGGTCTGCRAGTAGGCTTTGGTGGTTGTRGCTTCTTTATACCAGAGTGGGCAAAATCCTTTAATAATCTTTACAGGACAACTATTATTTTCAAGTTTCTTTCATTCAGTCAATTCAGCTTTGCTACAGAAGCTCATCAAGTGCTTGGTGGAGATGCTGCTTACAGCTTGTGTGACATGTTGATCAAAAGACAGCTGTGTTCTCCAGCCCATACCACAAAGGGGTCTCATCCAAAGACCCTGAAGTGTTTCTCATGCAACATGAAGGGCCATGTGTTGTGTACATCTCTCTTGCTGTTAGTTACTGAGGGCACTTAAACTGCTCTTGCAGCTTTCTCCTGCTTCTTCATATTCCATTTAATTTTCTGCTCTGCCCTATTTATTCTGCCTCTATGGCTGCCCTGCTTTTCAGAAGTCCTTACGCCCCTTCGTGAAAGATAAATGGGTTATTATTGAGCCATTATTTTTCCTTTTTGTCCCCCTAAACCTATTCTTGGGCCCTGGCATTAGCTTTCCCCAGATTAAAAAAAGCAAGAGACAAAGATGCTGCCTGAAGACCAAATTATTCAATCACTGCTGAGAGAACCAGAAGGTTTCGAGCAGGGGGTTTTGTCTTGAGARCAACATTTTAAGTCTTGTTTTCAGTATGTAAAACCTGATGTGATGGAGGCAGTGACCCAGAGCCAGAGTAAACGCAGTTTCAGCCATGTCAGCTGGCAGCAAGTTGTGGAGACACCAAAGGAGGAGGAAATTCAGCTGCTGCTTCTCAGGGAGAGCTCAGGAGTCCTCAAGAACACACACAACCCTAGCAGGCATCGTCATATTCGAGGTGTTCAAGCCCCAGGACTGCAGGTGCTCTGCCTGACACTTCATCTTGATCTTGTCAGACTAGATACTCCCAAATGAGCTTTGTTTAAAGCATTTAAAGTCTTTAAAGCCTTACTGTTCATCTGTGTGGATTGTTCTAAGCCTCTAGTAAGATTTTGAGCACCGGTTCAGCTTAAGTTTTGGACTGAAACTTGGAAGCATCCTCCTGCCAGATWTGTGCAAATTGCTTCAGTTCAGACATCTGAGATTGGATAGATTGGATTCCTCCAGCTGCAAATTGCTCAGAACAAGGATTTTTGTCTCCATCTCAACATTTGTGAGTATTTGGAAATGCCCTCAGACACAGGGTGGGATTGCTGGGGTGTGCTGAGCAAGGCCAGGAGTTGGAGTGGATGATCCCTGTGACTGACT